>OX596290.1:22801299-22900390 GCA_951394225.1 Harpalus rufipes | reverse complement strand
AGGTATCTAAAACTAATAAAACGTTGAAATATTCTATCGTGACGGCTGGCTATTATTGGACCAGAGTTATCCTAAAAAGGTTACTGACAAAATGAAACCTATGTAAAATCATTGCTGGATTAATAAGCAATACAAGAAATATCATTTCGTTAAATATTTCAGGGGAACAGGTATCTAAAACTAATAAAACGTTGAAATATTCTATCGTGACGGCTGGCTATTATTGGCCCAGAGTTATCCTAAAAAGGTTACTGACAAAATGAAACCTATGTAAAATCATTGCTGGATTAATAAGCAATACAAGAAATATCATTTCGTTAAATATTTCAGGGGAACAGGTATCTAAAACTAATAAAACGTTGAAATATTCTATCGTGACGGCTGGCTATTATTGGCCCACAGTTATCCTAAAAAGGTTACTGACAAAATGAAACCTATGTAAAATCATTGCTGGATTAATAAGCAATACAAGAAATATCATTTCGTTAAATATTTCAGGGGAACAGGTATCTAAAACTAATAAAACGTTGAAATATTCTATCGTGACGGCTGGCTATTATTGGCCCAGAGTTATCCTAAAAAGGTTACTGACAAAATGAAACCTATGTAAAATCATTGCTGGATTAATAAGCAATACAAGAAATATCATTTCGTTAAATATTTCAGGCGAACAGGTATCTAAAACTAATAAAACGTTGAAATATTCTATCGTGACGGCTGGCTATTATTGGCCCAGAGTTATCCTAAAAAGGTTACTGACAAAATGAAACCTATGTAAAATCATTGCTGGATTAATAATCAATACAAGAAATATCATTTCGTTAAATATTTCAGGGGAACAGGTATCTAAAACTAATAAAACGTTGAAATATTCTATCGTGACGGCTGGCTATTATTGGCCCAGAGTTATCCTAAAAAGGTTACTGACAAAATGAAACCTATGTAAAATCATTGCTGGATTAATAAGCAATACAAGAAATATCATTTCGTTAAATATTTCAGGGGAACAGGTATCTAAAACTAATAAAACGTTGAAATATTCTATCGTGACGGCTGGCTATTATTGGCCCAGAGTTATCCTAAAAAGGTTACTGACAAAATGAAACCTATGTAAAATCATTGCTGGATTAATAAGCAATACAAGAAATATCATTTCGTTAAATATTTCAGGGGAACAGGTATCTAAAACTAATAAAACGTTGAAATATTCTATCGTGACGGCTGGCTATTATTGGACCAGAGTTATCCTAAAAAGGTTACTGACAAAATGAAACCTATGTAAAATCATTGCTGGATTAATAAGCAATACAAGAAATATCATTTCGTTAAATATTTCAGGGGAACAGGTATCTAAAACTAATAAAACGTTGAAATATTCTATCGTGACGGCTGGCTATTATTGGCCCAGAGTTATCCTAAAAAGGTTACTGACAAAATGAAACCTATGTAAAATCATTGCTGGATTAATAAGCAATACAAGAAATATCATTTCGTTAAATATTTCAGGGGAACAGGTATCTAAAACTAATAAAACGTTGAAATATTCTATCGTGACGGCTGGCTATTATTGGCCCAGAGTTATCCTAAAAAGGTTACTGACAAAATGAAACCTATGTAAAATCATTGCTGGATTAATAAGCAATACAAGAAATATCATTTCGTTAAATATTTCAGGGGAACAGGTATCTAAAACTAATAAAACGTTGAAATATTCTATCGTGACGGCTGGCTATTATTGGCCCAGAGTTATCCTAAAAAGGTTACTGACAAAATGAAACCTATGTAAAATCATTGCTGGATTAATAAGCAATACAAGAAATATCACTTCGTTAAATATTTCAGGGAACAGGTATCTAAAACTAATAAAACGTTGAAATATTCTATCGTGACGGCTGGCTATTATTGGCCCAGAGTTATCCTAAAAAGGTTACTGACAAAATGAAACCTATGTAAAATCATTGCTGGATTAATAAGCAATACAAGAAATATCATTTCGTTAAATATTTCAGGGGAACAGGTATCTAAAACTAATAAAACGTTGAAATATTCTATCGTGACGGCTGGCTATTATTGGCCCAGAGTTATCCTAAAAAGGTTACTGACAAAATGAAACCTATGTAAAATCATTGCTGGATTAATAAGCAATACAAGAAATATCATTTCGTTAAATATTTCAGGGGAACAGGTATCTAAAACTAATAAAACGTTGAAATATTCTATCGTGACGGCTGGCTATTATTGGCCCAGAGTTATCCTAAAAAGGTTACTGACAAAATGAAACCTATGTAAAATCATTGCTGGATTAATAAGCAATACAAGAAATATCATTTCGTTAAATATTTCAGGGGAACAGGTATCTAAAACTAATAAAACGTTGAAATATTCTATCGTGACGGCTGGCTATTATTGGCCCAGAGTTATCCTAAAAAGGTTACTGACAAAATGAAACCTATGTAAAATCATTGCTGGATTAATAAGCAATACAAGAAATATCATTTCGTTAAATATTTCAGGGGAACAGGTATCTAAAACTAATAAAACGTTGAAATATTCTATCGTGACGGCTGGCTATTATTGGCCCAGAGTTATCCTAAAAAGGTTACTGACAAAATGAAACCTATGTAAAATTATTTCTGGATTAATAAGCAATACAAGAAATATCATTTCGTTAAATATTTCAGGGGAACAGGTATCTAAAACTAATAAAACGTTGAAATATTCTATTGTGACGGCTGGCTATTATTGGACCAGAGTTATCCTAAAAAGGTTACTGACAAAATGAAACCTATGTAAAATCATTGCTGGATTAATAAGCAATACAAGAAATATCATTTCGTTAAATATTTCAGGGGAACAGGTATCTAAAACTAATAAAACGTTGAAATATTCTATCGTGACGGCTGGCTATTATTGGCCCAGAGTTATCCTAAAAAGGTTACTGACAAAATGAAACCTATGTAAAATCATTGCTGGATTAATAAGCAATACAAGAAATATCATTTCGTTAAATATTTCAGGGGAACAGGTATCTAAAACTAATAAAACGTTGAAATATTCTATTGTGACGGCTGGCTATTATTGGCCCAGAGTTATCCTAAAAAGGTTACTGACAAAATGAAACCTATGTAAAATCATTGCTGGATTAATAAACAATACAAGAAATATCATTTCGTTAAATATTTCAGGGGAACAGGTATCTAAAACTAATAAAACGTTGAAATATTCTATCGTGACGGCTGGCTATTATTGGCCCAGAGTTATCCTAAAAAGGTTACTGACAAAATGAAACCTATGTAAAATCATTGCTGGATTAATAAGCAATACAAGAAATATCATTTCGTTAAATATTTCAGGGGAACAGGTATCTAAAACTAATAAAACGTTGAAATATTCTATCGCGACGGCTGGCTATTATTGGCCCAGAGTTATCCTAAAAAGGTTACTGACAAAATGAAACCTATGTAAAATCATTGCTGGATTAATAAGCAATACAAGAAATATCATTTCGTTAAATATTTCAGGGGAACAGGTATCTAAAACTAATAAAACGTTGAAATATTCTATTGTGACGGCTGGCTATTATTGGCCCAGAGTTATCCTAAAAAGGTTACTGACAAAATGAAACCTATGTAAAATCATTGCCGGATTAATAAGCAATACAAGAAATATCATTTCGTTAAATATTTCAGGGGAACAGGTATCTAAAACTAATAAAACGTTGAAATATTCTATCGTGACGGCTGGCTATTATTGGCCCAGAGTTATCCTAAAAAGGTTACTGACAAAATGAAACCTATGTAAAATTATTTCTGGATTAATAAGCAATACAAGAAATATCATTTCGTTAAATATTTCAGGGGAACAGGTATCTAAAACTAATAAAACGTTGAAATATTCTATTGTGACGGCTGGCTATTATTGGACCAGAGTTATCCTAAAAAGGTTACTGACAAAATGAAACCTATGTAAAATCATTGCTGGATTAATAAGCAATACAAGAAATATCATTTCGTTAAATATTTCAGGGGAACAGGTATCTAAAACTAATAAAACGTTGAAATATTCTATCGTGACGGCTGGCTATTATTGGCCCAGAGTTATCCTAAAAAGGTTACTGACAAAATGAAACCTATGTAAAATCATTGCTGGATTAATAAGCAATACAAGAAATATCATTTCGTTAAATATTTCAGGGGAACAGGTATCTAAAACTAATAAAACGTTGAAATATTCTATTGTGACGGCTGGCTATTATTGGCCCAGAGTTATCCTAAAAAGGTTACTGACAAAATGAAACCTATGTAAAATCATTGCTGGATTAATAAACAATACAAGAAATATCATTTCGTTAAATATTTCAGGGGAACAGGTATCTAAAACTAATAAAACGTTGAAATATTCTATCGTGACGGCTGGCTATTATTGGCCCAGAGTTATCCTAAAAAGGTTACTGACAAAATGAAACCTATGTAAAATCATTGCTGGATTAATAAGCAATACAAGAAATATCATTTCGTTAAATATTTCAGGGGAACAGGTATCTAAAACTAATAAAACGTTGAAATATTCTATCGCGACGGCTGGCTATTATTGGCCCAGAGTTATCCTAAAAAGGTTACTGACAAAATGAAACCTATGTAAAATCATTGCTGGATTAATAAGCAATACAAGAAATATCATTTCGTTAAATATATCAGGGGAACAGGTATCTAAAACTAATAAAACGTTGAAATATTCTATCGTGACGGCTGGCTATTATTGGCCCAGAGTTATCCTAAAAAGGTTACTGACAAAATGAAACCTATGTAAAATCATTGCTGGATTAATAAGCAATACAAGAAATATCATTTCGTTAAATATTTCAGGGGAACAGGTATCTAAAACTAATAAAACGTTGAAATATTCTATTGTGACGGCTGGCTATTATTGGCCCAGAGTTATCCTAAAAAGGTTACTGACAAAATGAAACCTATGTAAAATCATTGCCGGATTAATAAGCAATACAAGAAATATCATTTCGTTAAATATTTCAGGGGAACAGGTATCTAAAACTAATAAAACGTTGAAATATTCTATCGTGACGGCTGGCTATTATTGGCCCAGAGTTATCCTAAAAAGGTTACTGACAAAATGAAACCTATGTAAAATCATTGCTGGATTAATAAGCAATACAAGAAATATCATTTCGTTAAATATTTCAGGGGAACAGGTATCTAAAACTAATAAAACGTTGAAATATTCTATTGTGACGGCTGGCTATTATTGGACCAGAGTTATCCTAAAAAGGTTACTGACAAAATGAAACCTATGTAAAATCATTGCTGGATTAATAAGCAATACAAGAAATATCATTTCGTTAAATATTTCCGGGGAACAGGTATCTAAAACTAATAAAACGTTGAAATATTCTATCGTGACGGCTGGCTATTATTGGCCCAGAGTTATCCTAAAAAGGTTACTGACAAAATGAAACCTATGTAAAATCATTGCTGGATTAATAAGCAATACAAGAAATATCATTTCGTTAAATATTTCAGGGGAACAGGTATCTAAAACTAATAAAACGTTGAAATATTCTATCGTGACGGCTGGCTATTATTGGCCCAGAGTTATCCTAAAAAGGTTACTGACAAAATGAAACCTATGTAAAATCATTGCTGGATTAATAAGCAATACAAGAAATATCATTTCGTTAAATATTTCAGGGGAACAGGTATCTAAAACTAATAAAACGTTGAAATATTCTATCGTGACGGCTGGCTATTATTGGCCCAGAGTTATCCTAAAAAGGTTACTGACAAAATGAAACCTATGTAAAATCATTGCTGGATTAATAAGCAATACAAGAAATATCATTTCGTTAAATATTTCAGGGGAACAGGTATCTAAAACTAATAAAACGTTTCTATCGTGACGGCTGGTTATTATTGGCCCAGAGTTATCCTAAAAAGGTTACTGACAAAATGAAACCTATGTAAAATCATTGCTGGATTAATAAGCAATACAAGAAATATCATTTCGTTAAATATTTCAGGGGAACAGGTATCTAAAACTAATAAAACGTTGAAATATTCTATCGTGACGGCTGGCTATTATTGGCCCAGAGTCATCCTAAAAAGGTTACGGACAAAATGAAACCTATGTAAAATCATTGCTGGATTAATAAGCAATACAAGAAATATCATTTCGTTAAATATTTCAGGGGAACAGGTATCTAAAACTAATAAAACGTTGAAATATTCTATCGTGACGGCTGGCTATTATTGGCCCAGAGTTATCCTAAAAAGGTTACTGACAAAATGAAACCTATGTAAAATCATTGCTGGATTAATAAGCAATACAAGAAATATCATTTCGTTAAATATTTCAGGGGAACAGGTATCTAAAACTAATAAAACGTTGAAAAAATTCTAGTGTGACGGCTGGCTATTATTGGCCCAGAGTTATCCTAAAAAGGTTACTGACAAAATGAAACCTATGTAAAATCATTGCTGGATTAATAAGCAATACAAGAAATATCATTTCGTTAAATATTTCAGGGGAACAGGTATCTAAAACTAATAAAACGTTGAAATATTCTATCGTGACGGCTGGCTATTATTGGCCCAGAGTTATCCTAAAAAGGTTACTGACAAAATGAAACCTATGTAAAATCATTGCTGGATTAATAAGCAATACAAGAAATATCATTTCGTTAAATATTTCAGGGGAACAGGTATCTAAAACTAATAAAACGTTGAAATATTCTATCGTGACGGCTGGCTATTATTGGCCCAGAGTTATCCTAAAAAGGTTACTGACAAAATGAAACCTATGTAAAATCATTTCTGGATTAATAAGCAATACAAGAAATATCATTTCGTTAAATATTTCAGGGGAACAGGTATCTAAAACTAATAAAACGTTGAAATATTCTATCGTGACGGCTGGCTATTATTGGCCCAGAGTTATCCTAAAAAGGTTACTGACAAAATGAAACCTATGTAAAATCATTGCTGGATTAATAAGCAATACAAGAAATATCATTTCGTTAAATATTTCAGGGGAACAGGTATCTAAAACTAATAAAACGTTGAAATATTCTATCGTGACGGCTGGCTATTATTGGCCCAGAGTTATCCTAAAAAGGTTACTGACAAAATGAAACCTATGTAAAATCATTGCTGGATTAATAAGCAATACAAGAAATATCATTTCGTTAAATATTTCAGGGGAACAGGTATCTAAAACTAATAAAACGTTGAAATATTCTATCGTGACGGCTGGCTATTATTGGCCCAGAGTTATCCTAAAAAGGTTACTGACAAAATGAAACCTATGTAAAATCATTGCTGGATTAATAAGCAATACAAGAAATATCATTTCGTTAAATATTTCAGGGGAACAGGTATCTAAAACTAATAAAACGTTGAAATATTCTATCGTGACAGCTGGATATTATTGGCCCAGAGTTATCCTAAAAAGGTTACTGACAAAATGAAACCTATGTAAAATCATTGCTGGATTAATAAGCAATACAAGAAATATCATTTCGTTAAATATTTTAGGGGAACAGGTATCTAAAACTAATAAAACGTTGAAATATTCTATCGTGACGGCTGGCTATTATTGGCCCAGAGTTATCCTAAAAAGGTTACTGACAAAATGAAACCTATGTAAAATCATTGCTGGATTAATAAGCAATACAAGAAATATCATTTCGTTAAATATTTCAGGGGAACAGGTATCTAAAACTAATAAAACGTTGAAATATTCTATCGTGACGGCTGGCTATTATTGGCCCAGTTATCCTAAAAAGGTTACTGACAAAATGAAACCTATGTAAAATCATTGCTGGATTAATAAGCAATACAAGAAATATCATTTCGTTAAATATTTCAGGGGAACAGGTATCTAAAACTAATAAAACGTTGAAATATTCTATCGTGACGGCTGGCTATTATTGGCCCAGAGTTATCCTAAAAAGGTTACTGACAAAATGAAACCTATGTAAAATCATTGCTGGATTAATAAACAATACAAGAAATATCATTTCGTTAAATATTTCAGGGGAACAGGTATCTAAAACTAATAAAACGTTGAAATATTCTATTGTGACGGCTGGCTATTATTGGCCCAGAGTTATCCTAAAAAGGTTACTGACAAAATGAAACCTATGTAAAATCATTGCTGGATTAATAAGCAATACAAGAAATATCATTTCGTTAAATATTTCAGGGGAACAGGTATCTAAAACTAATAAAACGTTGAAATATTCTATCGTGACGGCTGGCTATTATTGGCCCAGAGTTATCCTAAAAAGGTTACTGACAAAATGAAACCTATGTAAAATCATTGCTGGATTAATAAGCAATACAAGAAATATCATTTCGTTAAATATTTCAGGGGAACAGGTATCTAAAACTAATAAAACGTTGAAATATTCTATCGTGACGGCTGGCTATTATTGGCCCAGAGTTATCCTAAAAAGGTTACTGACAAAATGAAACCTATGTAAAATCATTGCTGGATTAATAAGCAATACAAGAAATATCATTTCGTTAAATATTTCAGGGGAACAGGTATCTAAAACTAATAAAACGTTGAAATATTCTATCGTGACGGCTGGCTATTATTGGCCCAGAGTTATCCTAAAAAGGTTACTGACAAAATGAAACCTATGTAAAATCATTGCTGGATTAATAAGCAATACAAAAATATCATTTCGTTAAATATTTCAGGGGAACAGGTATCTAAAACTAATAAAACGTTGAAATATTCTATCGTGACGGATGGCTATTATTGGCCCAGAGTTATCCTAAAAAGGTTACTGACAAAATGAAACCTATGTAAAATCATTGCTGGATTAATAAGCAATACAAGAAATATCATTTCGTTAAATATTTCAGGGGAACAGGTATCTAAAACTAATAAAACGTTGAAAAAATTCTATTGTGACGGCTGGCTATTATTGGCTTAGAGTTATCCTAAAAAGGTTACTGACAAAATGAAACCTATGTAAAATCATTTCTGGATTAATAAGCAATACAAGAAATATTATTTCGTTAAATATTTCAGGGGAACAGGTATCTAAAACTAATAAAACGTTGAAATATTCTATCGTGACGGCTGGCTATTATTGGCCCAGAGTTATCCTAAAAAGGTTACTGACAAAATGAAACCTATGTAAAATCATTGCTGGATTAATAAGCAATACAAGAAATATCATTTCGTTAAATATTTCAGGGGAACAGGTATCTAAAACTAATAAAACGTTGAAATATTCTATCGTGACGGCTGGCTATTATTGGCCCAGAGTTATCCTAAAAAGGTTACTGACAAAATGAAACCTATGTAAAATCATTGCTGGATTAATAAGCAATACAAGAAATATCATTTCGTTAAATATTTCAGGGGAACAGGTATCTAAAACTAATAAAACGTTGAAATATTCTATCGTGACGGCTGGCTATTATTGGCCCAGAGTTATCCTAAAAAGGTTACTGACAAAATGAAACCTATGTAAAATCATTGCTGGATTAATAAGCAATACAAAAATATCATTTCGTTAAATATTTCAGGGGAACAGGTATCTAAAACTAATAAAACGTTGAAATATTCTATCGTGACGGATGGCTATTATTGGCCCAGAGTTATCCTAAAAAGGTTACTGACAAAATGAAACCTATGTAAAATCATTGCTGGATTAATAAGCAATACAAGAAATATCATTTCGTTAAATATTTCAGGGGAACAGGTATCTAAAACTAATAAAACGTTGAAAAAATTCTATTGTGACGGCTGGCTATTATTGGCTTAGAGTTATCCTAAAAAGGTTACTGACAAAATGAAACCTATGTAAAATCATTGCTGGATTAATAAGCAATACAAGAAATATTATTTCGTTAAATATTTCAGGGGAACAGGTATCTAAAACTAATAAAACGTTGAAATATTCTATCGTGACGGCTGGCTATTATTGGCCCAGAGTTATCCTAAAAAGGTTACTGACAAAATGAAACCTATGTAAAATCATTGCTGGATTAATAAGCAATACAAGAAATATCATTTCGTTAAATATTTCAGGGGAACAGGTATCTAAAACTAATAAAACGTTGAAATATTCTATCGTGACGGCTGGCTATTATTGGCCCAGAGTTATCCTAAAAAGGTTACTGACAAAATGAAACCTATGTAAAATCATTGCTGGATTAATAAGCAATACAAGAAATATCATTTCGTTAAATATTTCAGGGGAACAGGTATCTAAAACTAATAAAACGTTGAAATATTCTATCGTGACGGCTGGCTATTATTGGCCCAGAGTTATCCTAAAAAGGTTACTGACAAAATGAAACCTATGTAAAATCATTGCTGGATTAATAAGCAATACAAGAAATATCATTTCGTTAAATATTTCAGGGGAACAGGTATCTAAAACTAATAAAACGTTGAAATATTCTATCGTGACAGCTGGATATTATTGGCCCAGAGTTATCCTAAAAAGGTTACTGACAAAATGAAACCTATGTAAAATCATTGCTGGATTAATAAGCAATACAAGAAATATCATTTCGTTAAATATTTTAGGGGAACAGGTATCTAAAACTAATAAAACGTTGAAATATTCTATCGTGACGGCTGGCTATTATTGGCCCAGAGTTATCCTAAAAAGGTTACTGACAAAATGAAACCTATGTAAAATCATTGCTGGATTAATAAGCAATACAAGAAATATCATTTCGTTAAATATTTCAGGGGAACAGGTATCTAAAACTAATAAAACGTTGAAATATTCTATCGTGACGGCTGGCTATTATTGGCCCAGTTATCCTAAAAAGGTTACTGACAAAATGAAACCTATGTAAAATCATTGCTGGATTAATAAGCAATACAAGAAATATCATTTCGTTAAATATTTCAGGGGAACAGGTATCTAAAACTAATAAAACGTTGAAATATTCTATCGTGACGGCTGGCTATTATTGGCCCAGAGTTATCCTAAAAAGGTTACTGACAAAATGAAACCTATGTAAAATCATTGCTGGATTAATAAACAATACAAGAAATATCATTTCGTTAAATATTTCAGGGGAACAGGTATCTAAAACTAATAAAACGTTGAAATATTCTATTGTGACGGCTGGCTATTATTGGCCCAGAGTTATCCTAAAAAGGTTACTGACAAAATGAAACCTATGTAAAATCATTGCTGGATTAATAAGCAATACAAGAAATATCATTTCGTTAAATATTTCAGGGGAACAGGTATCTAAAACTAATAAAACGTTGAAATATTCTATCGTGACGGCTGGCTATTATTGGCCCAGAGTTATCCTAAAAAGGTTACTGACAAAATGAAACCTATGTAAAATCATTGCTGGATTAATAAGCAATACAAGAAATATCATTTCGTTAAATATTTCAGGGGAACAGGTATCTAAAACTAATAAAACGTTGAAATATTCTATCGTGACGGCTGGCTATTATTGGCCCAGAGTTATCCTAAAAAGGTTACTGACAAAATGAAACCTATGTAAAATCATTGCTGGATTAATAAGCAATACAAGAAATATCATTTCGTTAAATATTTCAGGGGAACAGGTATCTAAAACTAATAAAACGTTGAAATATTCTATCGTGACGGCTGGCTATTATTGGCCCAGAGTTATCCTAAAAAGGTTACTGACAAAATGAAACCTATGTAAAATCATTGCTGGATTAATAAGCAATACAAAAATATCATTTCGTTAAATATTTCAGGGGAACAGGTATCTAAAACTAATAAAACGTTGAAATATTCTATCGTGACGGATGGCTATTATTGGCCCAGAGTTATCCTAAAAAGGTTACTGACAAAATGAAACCTATGTAAAATCATTGCTGGATTAATAAGCAATACAAGAAATATCATTTCGTTAAATATTTCAGGGGAACAGGTATCTAAAACTAATAAAACGTTGAAAAAATTCTATTGTGACGGCTGGCTATTATTGGCTTAGAGTTATCCTAAAAAGGTTACTGACAAAATGAAACCTATGTAAAATCATTGCTGGATTAATAAGCAATACAAGAAATATTATTTCGTTAAATATTTCAGGGGAACAGGTATCTAAAACTAATAAAACGTTGAAATATTCTATCGTGACGGCTGGCTATTATTGGCCCAGAGTTATCCTAAAAAGGTTACTGACAAAATGAAACCTATGTAAAATCATTGCTGGATTAATAAGCAATACAAGAAATATCATTTCGTTAAATATTTCAGGGGAACAGGTATCTAAAACTAATAAAACGTTGAAATATTCTATCGTGACGGCTGGCTATTATTGGCCCAGAGTTATCCTAAAAAGGTTACTGACAAAATGAAACCTATGTAAAATCATTGCTGGATTAATAAGCAATACAAGAAATATCATTTCGTTAAATATTTCAGGGGAACAGGTATCTAAAACTAATAAAACGTTGAAATATTCTATCGTGACGGCTGGCTATTATTGGCCCAGAGTTATCCTAAAAAGGTTACTGACAAAATGAAACCTATGTAAAATCATTGCTGGATTAATAAGCAATACAAGAAATATCATTTCGTTAAATATTTCAGGGGAACAGGTATCTAAAACTAAAAAACATTGAAATATTCTATCGTGACGGCTGGCTATTATTGGCCCAGAGTTATCCTAAAAAGGTTACTGACAAAATGAAACCTATGTAAAATCATTTCTGGATTAATAAGCAATACAAGAAATATCATTTCGTTAAATATTTCAGGGGAACAGGTATCTAAAACTAATAAAACGTTGAAATATTCTATCGTGACGGCTGGCTATTATTGGCCCAGAGTTATCCTAAAAAGGTTACTGACAAAATGAAAGCTATGTAAAATCATTGCTGGATTAATAAGCAATACAAGAAATATCATTTCGTTAAATATTTCAGGGGAACAGGTATCTAAAACTAATAAAACGTTGAAATATTCTATCGTGACGGCTGGCTATTATTGGCCCAGAGTTATCCTAAAAAGGTTACTGACAAAATGATACCTATGTAAAATCATTGCTGGATTAATAAGCAATACAAGAAATATCATTTCGTTAAATATTTCAGGGGAACAGGTATCTAAAACTAATAAAACGTTGAAATATTCTATCGTGACGGCTGGCTATTATTGGCCCAGAGTTATCCTAAAAAGGTTACTGACAAAATGAAACCTATGTAAAATCATTGCTGGATTAATAAGCAATACAAGAAATATCATTTCGTTAAATATTTCAGGGGAACAGGTATCTAAAACTAATAAAACGTTGAAATATTCTATCGTGACGGCTGGCTATTATTGGCCCAGAGTTATCCTAAAAAGGTTACTGACAAAATGAAACCTATGTAAAATCATTGCTGGATTAATAAGCAATACAAGAAATATCATTTCGTTAAATATTTCAGGGGAACAGGTATCTAAAACTAATAAAACGTTGAAATATTCTATCGTGACGGCTGGCTATTATTGGCCCAGAGTTATCCTAAAAAGGTTACTGACAAAATGAAAGCTATGTAAAATCATTGCTGGATTAATAAGCAATACAAGAAATATCATTTCGTTAAATATTTCAGGGGAACAGGTATCTAAAACTAATTAAAACGTTGAAATATTCTATCGTGACGGCTGGCTATTATTGGCCCAGAGTTATCCTAAAAAGGTTACTGACAAAATGAAACCTATGTAAAATCATTGCTGGATTAATAAGCAATACAAGATATATCATTTCGTTAAATATTTCAGGGGAACAGGTATCTAAAACTAATAAAACGTTGAAATATTCTATCGTGACGGCTGGCTATTATTGGCCCAGAGTTATCCTAAAAAGGTTACGGACAAAATGAAACCTATGTAAAATCATTGCTGGATTAATAAGCAATACAAGAAATATCATTTCGTTAAATATTTCAGGGGAACAGGTATCTAAAACTAATAAAACGTTGAAATATTCTATCGTGACGGCTGGCTATTATTGGCCCAGAGTTATCCTAAAAAGGTTACTGACAAAATGAAACCTATGTAAAATCATTGCTGGACCTATAAGCAATACAAGAAATATCATTTCGTTAAATATTTCAGGGGAACAGGTATCTAAAACTAATAAAACGTTGAAATATTCTATCGTGACGGCTGGCTATTATTGGCCCAGAGTTATCCTAAAAAGGTTACTGACAAAATGAAACCTATGTAAAATCATTGCTGGATTAATAAGCAATACAAGAAATATCATTTCGTTAAATATTTCAGGGGAACAGGTATCTAAAACTAATAAAACGTTGAAATATTCTATCGTGACGGCTGGCTATTATTGGCCCAGAGTTATCCTAAAAAGGTTACTGACAAAATGAAACCTATGTAAAATCATTGCTGGATTAATAAGCAATACAAGAAATATCATTTCGTTAAATATTTCAGGGGAACAGCTATCTAAAACTAATGAAACGTTGAAATATTCTATCGTGACGGCTGGCTATTATTGGCCCAGAGTTATCCTAAAAAGGTTACTGACAAAATGAAACCTATGTAAAATCATTGCTGGATTAATAAGCAATACAAGAAATATCATTTCGTTAAATATTTCAGGGGAACAGGTATCTAAAACTAATAAAACGTTGAAATATTCTATTGTGACGGCTGGCTATTATTGGCCCAGAGTTATCCTAAAAAGGTTACTGACAAAATGAAACCTATGTAAAATCATTGCTGGATTAATAAGCAATACAAGAAATATCATTTCGTTAAATATTTCAGGGGAACAGGTATCTAAAACTAATAAAACGTTGAAATATTCTATCGTGACGGCTGGCTATTATTGGCCCAGAGTTATCCTAAAAAGGTTACTGACAAAATGAAACCTATGTAAAATCATTGCTGGATTAATAAGCAATACAAGAAATATCATTTCGTTAAATATTTCAGGGGAACAGGTATCTAAAACTAATAAAACGTTGAAATATTCTATCTTGACGGCTGGCTATTATTGGCCCAGAGTTATCCTAAAAAGGTTACTGACAAAATGAAACCTATGTAAAATCATTGCTGGATTAATAAGCAATACAAGAAATATCATTTCGTTAAATATTTCAGGGGAACAGGTATCTAAAACTAATAAAACGTTGAAATATTCTATCGTGACGGCTGGCTATTATTGGCCCAGAGTTATCCTAAAAAGGTTACTGACAAAATGAAACCTATGTAAAATCATTGCTGGATTAATAAGCAATACAAGAAATATCATTTCGTTAAATATTTCAGGGGAACAGGTATCTAAAACTAATAAAACGTTGAAATATTCTATCGTGACGGCTGGCTATTATTGGCCCAGAGTTATCCTAAAAAGGTTACTGACAAAATGAAACCTATGTAAAATCATTGCTGGATTAATAAGCAATACAAGAAATATCATTTCGTTAAATATTTCAGGGGAACAGGTATCTAAAACTAATAAAACGTTGAAATATTCTATCGTGACGGCTGGCTATTATTGGCCCAGAGTTATCCTAAAAAGGTTACTGACAAAATGAAACCTATGTAAAATCATTGCTGGATTAATAAGCAATACATGAAATATCATTTCGTTAAATATTTCAGGGGAACAGCTATCTAAAACTAATGAAACGTTGAAATATTCTATCGTGACGGCTGGCTATTATTGGCCCAGAGTTATCCTAAAAAGGTTACTGACAAAATGAAACCTATGTAATATCATTGCTGGATTAATAAGCAATACAAGAAATATCATTTCGTTAAATATTTCAGGGGAACAGGTATCTAAAACTAATAAAACGTTGAAATATTCTATTGTGACGGCTGGCTATTATTGGCCCAGAGTTATCCTAAAAAGGTTACTGACAAAATGAAACCTATGTAAAATCATTGCTGGATTAATAAGCAATACAAGAAATATCATTTCGTTAAATATTTCAGGGGAACAGGTATCTAAAACTAATAAAACGTTGAAATATTCTATCGTGACGGCTGGCTATTATTGGCCCAGAGTTATCCTAAAAAGGTTACTGACAAAATGAAACCTATGTAAAACCATTGCTGGATTAATAAGCAATACAAGAAATATCATTTCGTTAAATATTTCAGGGGAACAGGTATCTAAAACTAATAAAACGTTGAAATATTCTATCGTGACGGCTGGCTATTATTGGCCCAGAGTTATCCTAAAAAGGTTACTGACAAAATGAAACCTATGTAAAATCATTGCTGGATTAATAAGCAATACAAGAAATATCATTTCGTTAAATATTTCAGGGGAACAGGTATCTAAAACTAATAAAACGTTGAAATATTCTATCGTGACGGCTGGCTATTATTGGCCCAGAGTTATCCTAAAAAGGTTACTGACAAAATGAAACCTATGTAAAATCATTGCTGGATTAATAATCAATACAAGAAATATCATTTCGTTAAATATTTCAGGGGAACAGGTATCTAAAACTAATAAAACGTTGAAATATTCTATCGTGACGGCTGGCTATTATTGGCCCAGAGTTATCCTAAAAAGGTTACTGACAAAATGAAACCTATGTAAAATCATTGCTGGATTAATAAGCAATACAAGAAATATCATTTCGTTAAATATTTCAGGGGAACAGGTATCTAAAACTAATAAAATGTTGAAATATTCTATCGTGACGGCTGGCTATTATTGGCCCAGAGTTATCCTAAAAAGGTTACTGACAAAATGAAACCTATGTAAAATCATTGCTGGATTAATAAGCAATACAAGAAATATCATTTCGTTAAATATTTCAGGGGAACAGGTATCTAAAACTAATAAAACGTTGAAATATTCTATTGTGACGGCTGGCTTTTATTGGCCC
The DNA here is from genome assembly GCA_951394225.1 of Harpalus rufipes. NCBI lineage: Eukaryota > Metazoa > Arthropoda > Insecta > Coleoptera > Carabidae > Harpalus > Harpalus rufipes. The sequence continues at coordinate 22,883,539 of OX596290.1, read as the reverse complement.
AGAGTTATTCTAAAAAGGTTACTGACAAAATGAAACCTATGTAAAATCATTGCTGGATTAATAAGCAATACAAGAAATATCATTTCGTTAAATATTTCAGGGGAACAGGTATCTAAAACTAATAAAACGTTGAAATATTCTATCGTGACGGCTGGCTATTATTGGCCCAGAGTTATCCTAAAAAGGTTACTGACAAAATGAAACCTATGTAAAATCATTGCTGGATTAATAAGCAATACAAGAAATATCATTTCGTTAAATATTTCAGGGGAACAGGTATCTAAAACTAATAAAACGTTGAAATATTCTATTGTGACGGCTGGCTATTATTGGCCCAGAGTTATCCTAAAAAGGTTACTGACAAAATGAAACCTATGTAAAATCATTGCTGGATTAATAAGCAATACAAGAAATATCATTTCGTTAAATATTTCAGGGGAACAGGTATCTAAAACTAATAAAACGTTGAAATATTCTATCGTGAGGGCTGGCTATTATTGGCCCAGAGTTATCCTAAAAAGGTTATTGACAAAATGAAACCTATGTAAAATCATTGCTGGATTAATAAGCAATACAAGAAATATCATTTCGTTAAATATTTCAGGGGAACAGGTATCTAAAACTAATAAAACGTTGAAATATTCTATCGTGACGGCTGGCTATTATTGGCCCAGAGTTATCCTAAAAAGGTTACTGACAAAATGAAACCTATGTAAAATCATTGCTGGATTAATAAGCAATACAAGAAATATCATTTCGTTAAATATTTCAGGGGAACAGGTATCTAAAACTAATAAAACGTTGAAATATTCTATCGTGACGGCTGGCTATTATTGGCCCAGAGTTATCCTAAAAAGGTTACTGACAAAATGAAACCTATGTAAAATCATTGCTGGATTAATAAGCAATACAAGAAATATCATTTCGTTAAATATTTCAGGGGAACAGGTATCTAAAACTAATAAAACGTTGAAATATTCTATCGTGACGGCTGGCTATTATTGGCCCAGAGTTATCCTAAAAAGGTTACTGACAAAATGAAACCTATGTAAAATCATTGCTGGATTAATAAGCAATACAAGAAATATCATTTCGTTAAATATTTCAGGGGAACAGGTATCTAAAACTAATAAAACGTTGAAATATTCTATCGTGACGGCTGGCTATTATTGGCCCAGAGTTATCCTAAAAAGGTTACGGACAAAATGAAACCTATGTAAAATCATTGCTGGATTAATAAGCAATACAAGAAATATCATTTCGTTAAATATTTCAGGGGAACAGGTATCTAAAACTAATAAAACGTTGAAATATTCTATCGTGACGGCTGGCTATTATTGGCCCAGAGTTATCCTAAAAAGGTTACTGACAAAATGAAACCTATGTAAAATCATTGCTGGATTAATAAGCAATACAAGAAATATCATTTCGTTAAATATTTCAGGGGAACAGGTATCTAAAACTAATAAAACGTTGAAATATTCTATTGTGACGGCTGGCTATTATTGGCCCAGAGTTATCCTAAAAAGGTTACTGACAAAATAAAACCTATGTAAAATCATTGCTGGATTAATAAGCAATACAAGAAATATCATTTCGTTAAATATTTCAGGGGAACAGGTATCTAAAACTAATAAAACGTTGAAATATTCTATCGTGACGGCTGGCTATTATTGGCCCAGAGTTATCCTAAAAAGGTTACTGACAAAATGAAACCTATGTAAAATCATTGCTGGATTAATAAGCAATACAAGAAATATCATTTCGTTAAATATTTCAGGGGAACAGGTATCTAAAACTAATAAAACGTTGAAATATTCTATCGTGACGGCTGGCTATTATTGGCCCAGAGTTATCCTAAAAAGGTTACTGACAAAATGAAACCTATGTAAAATCATTGCTGGATTAATAAGCAATACAAGAAATATCATTTCGTTAAATATTTCAGGGGAACAGGTATCTAAAACTAATAAAACGTTGAAATATTCTATCGTGACGGCTGGCTATTATTGGCCCAGAGTTATCCTAAAAAGGTTACTGACAAAATGAAACCTATGTAAAATCATTGCTGGATTAATAAGCAATACAAGAAATATCATTTCGTTAAATATTTCAGGGGAACAGGTATCTAAAACTAATAAAACGTTGAAATATTCTATCGTGACGGCTGGCTATTATTGGCCCAGAGTTATCCTAAAAAGGTTAATGACAAAATGAAACCTATGTAAAATCATTGCTGGATTAATAAGCAATACAAGAAATATCATTTCGTTAAATATTTCAGGGGAACAGGTATTTAAAACTAATAAAACGTTGAAATATTCTATCGTGACGGCTGGCTATTATTGGCCCAGAGTTATCCTAAAAAGGTTACTGACAAAATGAAACCTATGTAAAATCATTGCTGGATTAATAAGCAATACAAGAAATATCATTTCGTTAAATATTTCAGGGGAACAGGTATCTAAAACTAATAAAACGTTGAAATATTCTATTGTGACGGCTGGCTATTATTGGCCCAGAGTTATCCTAAAAAGGTTACTGACAAAATGAAACCTATGTAAAATCATTGCTGGATTAATAAGCAATACAAGAAATATCATTTCGTTAAATATTTCAGGGGAACAGGTATCTAAAACTAATAAAACGTTGAAATATTCTATCGTGACGGCTGGCTATTATTGGCCCAGAGTTATCCTAAAAAGGTTACTGACAAAATGAAACCTATGTAAAATCATTGCTGGATTAATAAGCAATACAAGAAATATCATTTCGTTAAATATTTCAGGGGAACAGGTATCTAAAACTAATAAAACGTTGAAATATTCTATTGTGACGGCTGGCTATTATTGGCCCAGAGTTATCCTAAAAAGGTTACTGACAAAATGAAACCTATGTAAAATCATTGCTGGATTAATAAGCAATACAAGAAATATCATTTCGTTAAATATTTCAGGGGAACAGGTATCTAAAACTAATAAAACGTTGAAATATTCTATCGTGACGGCTGGCTATTATTGGCCCAGAGTTATCCTAAAAAGGTTACTGAGAAAATGAAACCTATGTAAAATCATTGCTGGATTAATAAGCAATACAAGAAATATCATTTCGTTAAATATTTCAGGGGAACAGGTATCTAAAACTAATAAAACGTTGAAATATTCTATCGTGACGGCTGGCTATTATTGGCCCAGAGTTATCCTAAAAAGGTTACTGACAAAATGAAACCTATGTAAAATCATTGCTGGATTAATAAGCAATACAAGAAATATCATTTCGTTAAATATTTCAGGGGAACAGGTATCTAAAACTAATAAAACGTTGAAATATTCTATCGTGACGGCTGGCTATTATTGGCCCAGAGTTATCCTAAAAAGGTTACTGACAAAATGAAACCTATGTAAAATCATTGCTGGATTAATAAGCAATACAAGAAATATCATTTCGTTAAATATTTCAGGGGAACAGGTATCTAAAACTAATAAAACGTTGAAATATTCTATTGTGACGGCTGGCTTTTATTGGCCCAGAGTTATCCTAAAAAGGTTACTGACAAAATGAAACCTATGTAAAATCATTGCTGGATTAATAAGCAATACAAGAAATATCATTTCGTTAAATATTTCAGGGGAACAGGTATCTAAAACTAATAAAACGTTGAAATATTCTATTGTGACGGCTGGCTATTATTGGCCCAGAGTTATCCTAAAAAGGTTACTGACAAAATAAAACCTATGTTAAATCATTGCTGGATTAATAAGCAATACAAGAAATATCATTTCGTTAAATATTTCAGGGGAACAGGTATCTAAAACTAATAAAACGTTGAAATATTCTATCGTGACGGCTGGCTATTATTGGCCCAGAGTTATCCTAAAAAGGTTACTGACAAAATGAAACCTATGTAAAATCATTGCTGGATTAATAAGCAATACAAGAAATATCATTTCGTTAAATATTTCAGGGGAACAGGTATCTAAAACTAATAAAACGTTGAAATATTCTATCGTGACGGCTGGCTATTATTGGCCCAGAGTTATCCTAAAAAGGTTACTGACAAAATGAAACCTATGTAAAATCATTGCTGGATTAATAAGCAATACAAGAAATATCATTTCGTTAAATATTTCAGGGGAACAGGTATCTAAAACTAATAAAACGTTGAAATATTCTATCGTGACGGCTGGCTATTATTGGCCCAGAGTTATCCTAAAAAGGTTACTGACAAAATGAAACCTATGTAAAATCATTGCTGGATTAATAAGCAATACAAGAAATATCATTTCGTTAAATATTTCAGGGGAACAGGTATCTAAAACTAATAAAACGTTGAAATATTCTATCGTGACGGCTGGCTTTTATTGGCCCAGAGTTATCCTAAAAAGGTTACTGACAAAATGAAACCTATGTAAAATCATTGCTGGATTAATAAGCAATACAAGAAATATCATTTCGTTAAATATTTCAGGGGAACAGGTATCTAAAACTAATAAAACGTTGAAATTTTCTATCGTGACGGCTGGCTATTATTGGCCCAAAGTTATCCTAAAAACGTTACTGACAAAATGAAACCTATGTAAAATCATTGCTGGATTAATAAGCAATACAAGAAATATCATTTCGTTAAATATTTCAGGGGAACAGGTATCTAAAACTAATAAAACGTTGAAATATTCTATTGTGACGGCTGGCTATTATTGGCCCAGAGTTATCCTAAAAAGGTTACTGACAAAATGAAACCTATGTAAAATCATTGCTGGATTAATAAGCAATACAAGAAATATCAATTCGTTAAATATTTCAGGGGAACAGGTATCTAAAACTAATAAAACGTTGAAATATTCTATCGTGACGGCTGGCTATTATTGGCCCAGAGTTATCCTAAAAAGGTTACTGACAAAATGAAACCTATGTAAAATCATTGCTGGATTAATAAGCAATACAAGAAATATCATTTCGTTAAATATTTCAGGGGAACAGGTATCTAAAACTAATAAAACGTTGAAATATTCTATTGTGACGGCTGGCTATTATTGGCCCAGAGTTATCCTAAAAAGGTTACTGACAAAATGAAACCTATGTAAAATCATTGCTGGATTAATAAGCAATACAAGAAATATCATTTCGTTAAATATTTCAGGGGAACAGGTATCTAAAACTAATAAAACGTTGAAATATTCTATCGTGACGGCTGGCTATTATTGGCCCAGAGTTATCCTAAAAAGGTTACTGACAAAATGAAACCTATGTAAAATCATTGCTGGATTAATAAGCAATACAAGAAATATCATTTCGTTAAATATTTCAGGGGAACAGGTATCTAAAACTAATAAAACGTTGAAATATTCTATCGTGACGGCTGGCTATTATTGACCCAGAGTTATCCTAAAAAGGTTACTGACAAAATGAAACCTATGTAAAATCATTGCTGGATTAATAAGCAATACAAGAAATATCATTTCGTTAAATATTTCAGGGGAACAGTTATCTAAAACTAATAAAACGTTGAAATATTCTATCGTGACGGCTGGCTATTATTGGCCCAGAGTTATCCTAAAAATGATACTGACAAAATGAAACCTATGTAAAATCATTGCTGGATTAATAAGCAATACAAGAAATATCATTTCGTTAAATATTTCAGGGGAACAGGTATCTAAAACTAATAAAACGTTGAAATTTTCTATCGTGACGGCTGGCTATTATTGGCCCAAAGTTATCCTAAAAAGGTTACTGACAAAATGAAACCTATGTAAAATCATTGCTGGATTAATAAGCAATACAAGAAATATCATTTCGTTAAATATTTCAGGGGAACAGGTATCTAAAACTAATAAAACGTTGAAATATTCTATCGTGACGGCTGGCTATTATTGGCCCAGAGTTATCCTAAAAAGGTTACTGACAAAATGAAACCTATGTAAAATCATTGCTGGATTAATAAGCAATACAAGAAATATCATTTCGTTAAATATTTCAGGGGAACAGGTATCTAAAACTAATAAAACGTTGAAATATTCTATCGTGACGGCTGGCTATTATTGGCCCAGAGTTATCCTAAAAAGGTTACTGACAAAATGAAACCTATGTAAAATCATTGCTGGATTAATAAGCAATACAAGAAATATCATTTCGTTAAATATTTTAGGGGAACAGTTATCTAAAACTAATAAAACGTTGAAATATTCTATCGTGACGGCTGGCTATTATTGGCCCAGAGTTATCCTAAAAATGATACTGACAAAATGAAACCTATGTAAAATCATTGCTGGATTAATAAGCAATACAAGAAATATCATTTCGTTAAATATTTCAGGGGAACAGGTATCTAAAACTAATAAAACGTTGAAATATTCTATCGTGACGGCTGGCTATTATTGACCCAGAGTTATCCTAAAAAGGTTACTGACAAAATGAAACCTATGTAAAATCATTGCTGGATTAATAAGCAATACAAGAAATATCATTTCGTTAAATATTTCAGGGGAACAGTTATCTAAAACTAATAAAACGTTGAAATATTCTATCGTGACGGCTGGCTATTATTGGCCCAGAGTTATCCTAAAAATGATACTGACAAAATGAAACCTATGTAAAATCATTGCTGGATTAATAAGCAATACAAGAAATATCATTTCGTTAAATATTTCAGGGGAACAGGTATCTAAAACTAATAAAACGTTGAAATTTTCTATCGTGACGGCTGGCTATTATTGGCCCAAAGTTATCCTAAAAAGGTTACTGACAAAATGAAACCTATGTAAAATCATTGCTGGATTAATAAGCAATACAAGAAATATCATTTCGTTAAATATTTCAGGGGAACAGGTATCTAAAACTAATAAAACGTTGAAATATTCTATCGTGACGGCTGGCTATTATTGGCCCAGAGTTATCCTAAAAAGGTTACTGACAAAATGAAACCTATGTAAAATCATTGCTGGATTAATAAGCAATACAAGAAATATCATTTCGTTAAATATTTCAGGGGAACAGGTATCTAAAACTAATAAAACGTTGAAATATTCTATCGTGACGGCTGGCTATTATTGGCCCAGAGTTATCCTAAAAAGGTTACTGACAAAATGAAACCTATGTAAAATCATTGCTGGATTAATAAGCAATACAAGAAATATCATTTCGTTAAATATTTCAGGGGAACAGGTATCTAAAACTAATAAAACGTTGAAATATTCTATCGTGACGGCTGGCTATTATTGGCCCAGAGTTATCCTAAAAAGGTTACTGACAAAATGAAACCTATGTAAAATCATTGCTGGATTAATAAGCAATACAAGAAATATCATTTCGTTAAATATTTCAGGGGAACAGGTATCTAAAACTAATAAAACGTTGAAATATTCTATCGTGACGGCTGGCTATTATTGGCCCAGAGTTATCCTAAAAAGGTTACGGAGAAAATGAAACCTATGTAAAATCATTGCTGGATTAATAAGCAATACAAGAAATATCATTTCGTTAAATATTTCAGGGGAACAGGTATCTAAAACTAATAAAACGTTGAAATATTCTATCGTGACGGCTGGCTATTATTGGCCCAGAGTTATCCTAAAAAGGTTACTGACAAAATGAAACCTATGTAAAATCATTGCTGGATTAATAAGCAATACAATAAATATCATTTCGTTAAATATTTCAGGGGAACAGGTATCTAAAACTAATAAAACGTTGAAATATTCTATCGTGACGGCTGGCTATTATTGGCCCAGAGTTATCCTAAAAAGGTTACTGACAAAATGAAACCTATGTAAAATCATTGCTGGATTAATAAGCAATACAAGAAATATCATTTCGTTAAATATTTCAGGGGAACAGGTATCTAAAACTAATAAAACGTTGAAATATTCTATCGTGACGGCTGGCTATTATTGGCCCAGAGTTATCCTAAAAAGGTTACGGACAAAATGAAACCTATGTAAAATCATTGCTGGATTAATAAGCAATACAAGAAATATCATTTCGTTAAATATTTCAGGGGAACAGGTATCTAAAACTAATAAAACGTTGAAATATTCTATCGTGACGGGTGGCTATTATTGGAGCAGAGTTATCCTAAAAAAGTTACGGACAAAATGAAACCTATGTATAATCATTGCTGGATTAATAAGCAATACAATAAATATCATTTCGTTAAATATTTCAGGGGAACAGGTATCTAAAACTAATAAAACGTTGAAATATTCTATCGTGACGGCTGGCTATTATTGGCCCAGAGTTATCCTAAAAAGGTTACTGACAAAATGAAACCTATGTAAAATCATTGCTGGATTAATAAGCAATACAAGAAATATCATTTCGTTAAATATTTCAGGGGAACAGGTATCTAAAACTAATAAAACGTTGAAATATTCTATCGTGACGGCTGGATATTATTGGCCCAGAGTTATCCTAAAAAGGTTACGGACAAAATGAAACCTATGTAAAATCATTGCTGGATTAATAAGCAATACAAGAAATATCATTTCATTAAATATTTCAGGGGAACAGGTATCTAAAACTAATAAAACGTTGAAATATTCTATCGTGACGGCTGGCTATTATGGGAGCAGAGTTATCCTAAAAAGGTTACGGACAAAATGAAACCTATGTAAAATCATTGCTGGATTAATAATAGAATAGTCGTTTAAAATTAAACAAAATTTTGAGTTAAATTTTTGACCTTCGATAACTCCAATTATATAAAAGTCATTGGGCCCAAATTTGGCAATTCATTAGACCTTTATGGGTATTATACTTATAACAAATAACAATCAGAAATATGCAAAAAAAATATTTTGTAAAAATCCTAAGGGGTACCCCTTAGAAAAAAATTTTTTTGGTCAAAAATTAAAAGTATCGATTTATATTTATTTATATATGCTAATAATATATTTCAACCATGACAAATACGAATCCGGCAACGAAAAATTTATTTGACCTTTAGTTTTTTCAGAATAGTCGTTTAAAATTAAACAAAATTTTGAGTTAAATTTTTGACCTTCGATAACTCCAATTATATAAAAGTCATTGGGCCCAAATTTGGCAATTCATTAGACCTTTATGGGTATTATACTTATAACAAATAACAATCAGAAATATGCAAAAAAAAATTTTTGTAAAAATCCTAAGGGGTACCCCTTAGAAAAAAATTTTTTAAGTCAAAAATTAAAAGTATCGATTTATATTTATTTATATATGCTAATAATATATTTCAACCATGACAAATACGAATCCGGCAACGAAAAATTTATTTGACCTTTAGTTTTTTCAGAATAGTCGTTTAAAATTAAACAAAATTTTGAGTTAAATTTTTGACCTTCGATAACTCCAATTATATAAAAGTCATTGGGCCCAAATTTGGCAATTCATTAGACCTTTATGGGTATTATACTTATAACAAATAACAATCAGAAATATGCAAAAAAAAAAATTTGTAAAAATCCTAAGGGGTACCCCTTAGAAAAAAATTTTTTTGGTCAAAAATTAAAAGTATCGGTTTATATTTATTTATATATGCTAATAATATATTTCAACCATGACAAATACGAATCCGGCAACGAAAAATTTATTTGACCTTTAGTTTTTTCAGAATAGTCGTTTAAAATTAAACAAAATTTTGAGTTAAATTTTTGACCTTCGATAACTCCAATTATATAAAAGTCATTGGGCCCAAATTTGGCAATTCATTAGACCTTTATGGGTATTATACTTATAACAAATAACAATCAGAAATATGCAAAAAAAAATTTTTGTAAAAATCCTAAGGGGTACCCCTTAGAAAAAAATTTTTTTGGTCAAAAATTAAAAGTATCGATTTATATTTATTTATATATGCTAATAATATATTTCAACCATGACAAATACGAATCCGGCAACGAAAAATTTATTTGACCTTTAGTTTTTTCAGAATAGTCGTTTAAAATTAAACAAAATTTTGAGTTAAATTTTTGACCTTCAATAACTCCAATTATATAAAAGTCATTGGGCCCAAATTTGGCAATTCATTAGACCTTTATGGGTAGTATACTTATAACAAATAACAATCAGAAATATGCAAAAAAAAATTTTTGTAAAAATCCTAAGGGGTACCCCTTAGAAAAAAATTTTTTAAGTCAAAAATTAAAAGTATCGATTTATATTTATTTATATATGCTAATAATATATTTCAACCATGACAAATACGAATCCGGCAACGAAAAATTTATTTGACCTTTAGTTTTTTCAGAATAGTCGTTTAAAATTAAACAAAATTTTGAGTTAAATTTTTGACCTTCGATAACTCCAATTATATAAAAGTCATTGGGCCCAAATCTGGCAATTCATTAGACCTTTATGGGTATTATACTTATAACAAATAACAATCAGAAATATGCAAAAAAAAATTTTTGTAAAAATCCTAAGGGGTACTCCTTAGAAAAATTTTTTTTTGGTCAAAAATTAAAAGTATCGGTTTATATTTATTTATATATGCTAATAATATATTTCAACCATGACAAATACGAATCCGGCAACGAAAAATTTATTTGACCTTTAGTTTTTTCAGAATAGTCGTTTAAAATTAAACAAAATTTTGAGTCAAATTTTTGACCTTCAATAACTCCAATTATATAAAAGTCATTGGGCCCAAATTTGGCAATTCATTAGACCTTTTTGGGTAGTATACTTATAACAAATAACAATCAGATATAAGCAAAAAAAAAAAATTGTAAAAATCCTAAGGGGTACCCCTTAGAAAAAAATTTTTTAAGTCAAAAATTAAAAGTATCGATTTATATTTATTTATATATGCTAATAATATATTTCAACCATGACAAATACGAATCCGGCAACGAAAAATTTATTTGACCTTTAGTTTTTTCAGAATAGTCGTTTAAAATTAAACAAAATTTTGAGTTAAATTTTTGACCTTCGATAACTCCAATTATATAAAAGTCATTGGGCCCAAATTTGGCAATTCATTAGACCATTATGGGTATTATACTTATAACAAATAACAATCAGAAATATGCAAAAAAAAAATTTTGTAAAAATCCTAAGGGGTACCCCTTAAAAAAATTTTTTTTTGGTCAAAAATTAAAAGTATCGGTTTATATTTATTTATATATGCTAATAATATATTTCAACCATGACAAATACGAATCCGGCAACGAAAAATTTATTTGACCTTTAGTTTTTTCAGTATAGTCGTTTAAAATTAAACAAAATTTTGAGTTAAATTTTTGACCTTCGATAACTCCAATTATATAAAACTCATTGGGCCCAAATTTGGCAATTCATTAGACCTTTATGGGTATTATACTTATAACAAATAACAATCAGAAATATGCAAAAAAAAAAATTGTAAAAATCCTAAGGGGTACCCCTTAGAAAAATTTTTTTTTGGTCAAAAATTAAAAGTATCGATTTATATTTATTTATATATGCTAATAATATATTTCAACCATGACAAATACGAATCCGGCAACGAAAAATTTATTTGACCTTTAATTTTTTCAGAATAGTCGTTTAAAATTAAACAAAATTTTGAGTTAAATTTTTGACCTTCGATAACTCCAATTATATAAAAGTCATTGGGCCCAAATTTGGCAATTCATTAGACCTTTATGGGTATTATACTTATAACAAATAACAATCAGAAATATGCAAAAAAAAAATTGTAAAAATCCTAAGGGGTACCCCTTAGAAAAATTTTTTTTTGGTCAAAAATTAAAAGTATCGGTTTATATTTATTTATATATGCTAATAATATATTTCAACCATGACAAATACGAATCCGGCAACGAAAAATTTATTTGACCTTTAGTTTTTTCAAAATAGTCGTTTAAAATTAAACAAAATTTTGAGTTAAATTTTTGACCTTCGATAACTCCAATTATATAAAAGTCATTGGGCCCAAATTTGGCAATTCATTAGACCTTTATGGGTATTATACTTATAACAAATAACAATCAGAAATATGCAAAAAAAAAAAATTGTAAAAATACTAAGGGGTACCCCTTAGAAAAAATTTTTTTTGGTCAAAAATTAAAAGTATCGGTTTATATTTATTTATATATGCTAATAATATATTTCAACCATGACAAATACGAATCCGGCAACGAAAAATTTATTTGACCTTTAGTTTTTTCAGAATAGTCGTTTAAAATTAAACAAAATTTTGAGTCAAATTTTTGACCTTCAATAACTCCAATTATATAAAAGTCATTGGGCCCAAATTTGGCAATTCATTAGACCTTTTTGGGTAGTATACTTATAACAAATAACAATCAGATATAAGCAAAAAAAAAATTTGTAAAAATCCTAAGGGGTACCCCTTAGAAAAAAATTTTTTTGGTCAAAAATTAAAAGTATCGATTTATATTTATTTATATATGCTAATAATATATTTCAACCATGACAAATACGAATCCGGCAACGAAAAATTTATTTGACCTTTAGTTTTTTCAGAATAGTCGTTTAAAATTAAACAAAATTTTGAGTTAAATTTTTGACCTTCGATAACTCCAATTATATAAAAGTCATTGGGCCCAAATTTGGCAATTCATTAGACCTTTATGGGTATTATACTTATAACAAATAACAATCAGAAATATGCAAAAAAAAATTTTTGTAAAAATCCTAAGGGGTACCCCTTAGAAAAAAATTTTTTAAGTCAAAAATTAAAAGTATCGATTTATATTTATTTATATATGCTAATAATATATTTCAACCATGACAAATACGAATCCGGCAACGAAAAATTTATTTGACCTTTAGTTTTTTCAGAATAGTCGTTTAAAATTAAACAAAATTTTGAGTCAAATTTTTGACCTTCAATAACTCCAATTATATAAAAGTCATTGGGCCCAAATTTGGCAATTCATTAGACCTTTATGGGTAGTATACTTATAACAAATAACAATCAGATATAAGCAAAAAAAAAAATTTGTAAAAATCCTAAGGGGTACCCCTTGGAAAAAAATTTTTTAAGTCAAAAATTAAAAGTATCGATTTATATTTATTTATATATGCTAATAATATATTTCAACCATGACAAATACGAATCCGGCAACGAAAAATTTATTTGACCTTTAGTTTTTTCAGAATAGTCGTTAAAAATTAAACAAAATTTTGAGTCAAATTTTTGACCTTCAATAACTCCAATTATATAAAACTCATTGGGCCCAAATTTGGCAATTCATTAGACCTTTATGGGTAGTATACTTATAACAAATAACAATCAGATATATGCAAAAAAAAATTTTTGTAAAAATCCTAAAGGGTACCCCTTAGAAAAATTTTTTTTTGGTCAAAAATTAAAAGTATCGGTTTATATTTATTTATATATGCTAATAATATATTTCAACCATGACAAATACGAATCCGGCAACGAAAAATTTATTTGACCTTTAGTTTTTTCAGAATAGTCGTTTAAAATTAAACAAAATTTTGAGTCAAATTTTTGACCTTCAATAACTCCAATTATATAAAAGTCATTGGGCCCAAATTTGGCAATTCATTAGACCTTTATGGGTAGTATACTTATAACAAATAACAATCAGACATATGCAAAAAAAAATTTTTGTAAAAATCCTAAGGGGTACCCCTTAGAAAAATTTTTTTTTGGTCAAAAATTAAATGTATCGATTTATATTTATTTATATATGCTAATAATATATTTCAACCATGACAAATACGAATCCGGCAACGAAAAATTTATTTAACCTTTAGTTTTTTCAGAATAGTCGTTTAAAGTTGAACAAAATTTTAAGTCAAATTTTTGACCTTCAATAACTCCAATTATATAAAAGTCATTGGGCCCAAATTTGGCAATTCATTAGACCTTTAAGGGTAGTATACTTGTAACAAATAAAAATCAAATATAAACAAAAAAAAAAATTGAAAAAATCCTAAGGGGTATGACTTTTTTTTTGAGTCAATAGGTGGCGGGGCGCGGTCGTTTTAAACATTTTAAAATAACCCTGATACGGAAAATAATAAACTTATAATTTTTATATATTTACAGTTAGAAACATTAACACTAAAAGTTAGAATTGTGTCCTCCCAATTATTTGCAATAGGGGGCGCGGTCGTTTTAAACATTTTAAAATAACCCTGATACGGAAAATAATAAACTTATAATTTTTATATATTTACAGTTAGAAACATTAACACTAAAAGTTAGAATTGTGTCCTTCCAATTATTTACAATAGGGGGTGCGGTCGTTTTAAACATTTTAAAATAACCCTGATACGGAAAATAATAAACTTATAATTTTTATATATTTACAGTTAGAAACATTAACACTAAAAGTTAGAATTGTGTCCTTCCAATTATTTACAATAGGGGGTGCGGTCGTTTTAAACATTTTAAAATAACCCTGGTACGGACAATAATAAACTTATAATTTTTATATATTTACAGTTAGAAACATTAATACTAAAAGTTAGAATTATGTTCTTCCGAATATTTACAATAGGGGGTGCTGTCGTTTTAAACATTTTAAAATAACCCTGGTACGGAAAATAATAAACTTATAATTTTTATATATTTACAATTAGAAACATTAATATTAAAAGTTAGAATTATGTTCTTCCGATTATTTACAATAGGGGGTGCGGTCGTTTTAAACATTTTAAAATAACCCTGGTACGGAAAATATTAAACTTATAATTTTTATATATTTACAGTTAGAAACATTAACACTAAAAGTTAGAATTGTGTCCTTCCAATTATTTACAATAGGGGGTGCGGTCGTTTTAAACATTTTAAAATAACCCTGGTACGGAAAATAATAAACTTATAATTTTATATATTTACAGTTAGAAACATTAATACTAAAAGTTAGAATTATGTTCTTCCGATTATTTACAATAGGGGGTGCGGTCGTTTTAAACATTTTAAAATAACCCTGGTACGGAAATTAATAAACTTATAATTTTATATATTTACAATTAGAAACATTAATATTAAAAGTTAGAATTGTGTTCTTCCGATTATTTACAATAGGGGGTGCGGTCGTTTTAAACATTTTAAAATAACCCTGGTACGGAAAATATTAAACTTATAATTTTTATATATTTACAGTTAGAAACATTAACACTAAAAGTTAGAATTGTGTCCTTCCAATTATTTACAATAGGGGGTGCGGTGGTTTTAAACATTTTAAAATAACCCTAATCCGGAAAGTAATAAACTTATAAGTTTTACATATTTACAATTAGAAACATTAATATTAAAAGTTAGAATTGTGTTCTTCCGTTTATTTATAATAGGGGGTGCGGTCGTTTTAAACATTTTAAAATAACCCTGAAACGGAAAATAATAAATTTATAAATTTTATATATTTACAATTAGAAACATTAATATTAAAAGATAGGATCGTGTCCTTCTCATTATTTACAATAGGGGGTGCGGTCGTTTTAAACATTTTAAAATAACCCTGATACGGAAAATAATAAACTTATAATTTTTATATATTTACAATTAGAAACATTAATATTAAAAGTTAGAATTGTGTCCTTCCGATTATTTACAATAGGGGGTGCGGTCGTTTTAAACATTTTAAAATAACCCTGATACGAAAAATAAGAAACTTATAATTTTTATATATTTACAATTAGAAACATTAATATTAAAAGATAGAATCGTGTCCTTCCCATTATTTACAATAGGGGGTGCGGTCGTTTAAACATTTTAAAATAACCCTGATATGGAAAATAATAGACTTATTATTTTTATATATTTACAATTAGAAAAATTAATATTAAAAGAATTGTTTCCTTCTCTTTATTTAGAACAGGGGGCGAGTTAAATTATACCATTTATGTAAAAAAAATTATATATTTAAACATTCTACGAGTTATTTGTATTTATAGATAGTTAAATATAAATATGTTTGGTATATTATTGTATGAGGTTTATCAGGGGTGACCTCATAGGCACTCACAGCTATAGTGGCGAAAACACTGCACGAATTACCTTAAAAACATATATACAAAATTGTATGTATTTAAACATTCTATGAACCTAGTAGTATAATTTTCTGTTGCTTGGTGGCAGCACCTACGTGTTCAAATTCACAATTTTATAAAGAAATTCAATAAAATAATATATGAATAAAATCGTGAATTTATGCTTTCCAGCGCGCGTTGACGTTCCAAGTAGAACAGACTTGCACAAACCAAAATTCTATTTTTACATTGTTGTTTGTTAACTGTTGTTCGAAATTGAAACATGTAGAACTACTTGTTTTAGCGTAGAAAATATGTTGAATTAATATGTAAAAAAAATACTACGCGAAACAGCAAGATTTTGCACTATTTTCCAACAATTTTATGAATGAAATAAACATGCAATTAATTCATAAATGAACACAAGACGGTACTAAAAGTATATATTTACATAGAAATTTATTGAATTATTAATTCAAAAAAATATGAAATGTTGACATTGGTTTTTTTTTTACATTAAACCACAATAATTTGAAACTATTTTGTGATAATAATATTATTTTCTTTTCATTTTAATCAAATTTTTAATCCGTTTTCAAATATGAATTCGACATATTTTTATTATTATTATTTTTGATTTTATTATTACATATCTCAAAAACTATTTGAGATAATTTAATTTTCTTTGAAAATTTGAAATTCTTGAAGATTTCTGCGAAAGACATTTTAAAATTAATTAATTTTTACGGTGGTTAAATTTTTGCTAAGCATTAATTAAAAATGGTCAAAATCTTTAAACATATTTCAAAAATTATAACAAATTTTGAATTTTCGGTCCTATATCTCAAAAACTAATTAAAATATTTTAATTCTGTTTGAAAATTTGAAATCCTTGTAGATTTCTGTATAAAACACAAAAATTAATTAATATTAACCAGTAGTTAAATTTTTTCCAAATTTTATTCACAAAATGGTCAAAAACATACTGTAGTCAAAATAAAAACTGTCAAAATTTTAAAAAAAGTTTCAAACAAACCCTACTTCACATTAACAGATAAACAACTTTTTCTAATAAAATTTTTGCCTAAACCCTTTCAGTTTGCCAAAAATCAAGTGACCTACTTATTTCCATAGCCTACCTTGTATTGTCGAAATTTTGGCCAAAATCCAAGGTGCCGTTGATATTTCGTCCCTGATTTTTTCAACACACTTCAAACAACACTAACATAATCGAAATTTTGTCTAAATAAACTTGTAACACTGATAAACATCAATACTTGTCACTAATAACATTTAGCATTATTGTTTATATGAATTAAACAGTTAATATTATATTTTCAAGTAAACTAAAACACTACATACAAGTTTGAGAATCTTATTTCATCTTTACATTTATTATCCTTTGTTAAAAATGTCCTTAAAAGGTCCTTATAGTCTATTTACCCAACTTGCAAATGTTTAAACACAACACAAATCGCAGCCATTTTGATGTAAATGTCAAGTTAATTAACAAATATATGTATTTCATTTATGTGATGATTATAAATACTGATAATTTATATTTAGCAATAATATTAATAAATATAAACTTTTTTGAAGTTAAATTTTGAAATTTCTTTTTAAAAATTGGGGAAAATTTCCAAAAAAGACCCTATTTAGTATTGGTAGCGACATCTGTAGTCAACAAATGTGTACTATATACGTGAAAATATTATAAAATATTTAAAATTATTTTTATGTATCCTGAGATATTCAAAATCATTGAATTTATAATAGTTTTTAATAAAATATTTTTTGTATAACAAATATAGTCGAAATATTGTTATTTTAGCTAGAAAATGGATTTTCTCAAATTTGCTAATACCTATTCAATATTACTAGTGTACTCTATGGTGAAAATTGTGAACTATTATTTAATGTTATCTTGTGAATAAGTACGTTGATGTATCGTGTAAATAGGCGAAAATAAATACTTGGATCATTTAAATTGACCAATCAGATTTCTAGAAATATTGTGGTATATTTGAAACATGTGTTAATTTTTGAATAGGGTATTTTTACATATGTAAATCATTTTTTTAAAAAAAATATGCATTATTATGGACATTTGGTTTCAAAAATATTATTTTATTAATTTATTCGTAGCTACTAGACCAGTAGAGTAAATATTTTGAAAATTATTTGATAATCATAAGTTCATTGACCTTTGCAAATACTGATAAATATTGTTCTACGTATTTATTTTTAGAAATTGGACCAGTTAAATATGAATTTTGAAATTTATGTAAAAAAGTACGTAGAATCCAATGGTGCAATCGACAACGTGGTTGTTTGTTACCCAAAATTTGGTAGAATTGTTGCCTTCCGATTATTTACAATAGGGGGTGCGGTCGTTTTAAACATTTTAAAATAACCCTGATACGGAAAATAATAAACTTATAATTTTTATATATTTACAATTAGAAACATACAAAAATATGTATTTTATTTTGTTCACAACTCTTCTACGGTTTTAAAATATCTTCAAATTAACACGAAATTCGTGTTCTACGGGGTTTAAAATATAAATTAGCTCAATTTTAAATCTTAAAGCCGTTTGGGTAAAGCTCAATTTTAATATTTGTAAGATGACGCCCAGTGAAATTTTTTCGCAATCCTTCCAAAACATCAAAACACTTATTTGGTTATAAATTCAGCTGAAATTTACAGGAAACACATAAAATTAACTGAAAATCATGAATTTGTAGTTAAAATTTGTCGAAAATGTCTATTTTTTGTTGAAAATATTTGTTTGCCAGTAGAAAAGTGTGGTTAATAAGCAATACAAAAAATATCATTTCGTTAAATATTTCAGGGGAACAGGTATCTAAAACTAATAAAACGTTGAAATTTTGTATCGTGACGGCTATTATTGGCCCAGAGTTATCCTAAAAAGGATACGGACAAAACGTTTGACACCTATTTGGTCGTTTGTGCTTTGTGGTTGTGGCTAACCTCACGGACCTCTGACAATCTGTGTTAAAATATTGGGGTACGAACATTACCCAACTTTTTATACGCATATATGTATTTTCACAGGAGTGATTTTAGTGTGATACATTATCTGAGATATGCGGTATAAAGGAAGAAACAGCAAGCAATCCAAACTTTATGTAGCGGAACATTGGGCGGATGGACTTGTTCAATTGTCTTGCAATTATAGGGGCTGAAGTTACAGTACATATACAGAGGGAAAACATGGAAAATATATTTGAGAATTAATAATTTGTTTGTATTACGTTTCTGCCTTTCTAATTCTAAATAAGCACCCTCAACTATACAATGAAAAATCACAATTTCAGATTATTCCAAGGGGTGAGTTCAACTCATGCCTGCAAACAACCCTTCGATTATTAAATTATAAACTACTAGGTATATTAAATCAAATTTAATTTAAATCACCCTAATCTATAACCCTATACACCAAATGTTACCCCCTTAATATTGTTGCTGCTGGTTACATGAATTAATGTACAAACTTTGAGATTACCTCTAAATAAAATTTATTTTATAAAAACGACAGAAACAATATCTAAACACAGAACTCGAATTTAGGTAGACAGTGGTTTAAAAAGTAGGTTTACCACCCACATATCGTTAAAAACAAAGTCAATTTTACCTTTAAAATGTAATCAAAATAAAGTTTGATAAGTTGATGGCTCAAATTTTTGCAGAATCTGTAAATCGTATTTAGATTTATTTAAAACTTAAGTTTATACTTCATTCTATCAGCATTTTATATCATAATATCATCAAGCAGATGATTCGAAGAAGCAGAAACTACCTGTATATGTAAAAATGTAGAAGTAATAATTTTAATGCAGTAAAAATAAAAAAAAAATTGTATACCACTTACTTGATTTAATTCTATGAATGCTGCTTGTCATATTGTGAAATGAAGCCACAATTTCTCATATTTTACTTTGATTTGATTTTAAAGTTAAAATAAACTTATTAGTTTGTAATTAATATTGAATAATTGACAGCTTTTTACCTTCCGTCACCTATAGGTAAGGAAGGTATTGTCTTTGGTCAAAAAATTCGGTGGTGAGTTTTCATTGAATAAGCACGTTTTAGGGTCTTTACAATACGATTTTACTATTTTTACGATGATGTCTGTATGTGTGTATGTGTGTGTTCGTATGTGCGTGTGTGTGTGACCGCCGTGTCGTTAACGATATCTCCAATACTAGAATTCCAAAAATTACAATTCTTGCGTATTCCTCTTCCTTACAACCATATGCAGACTTGATTACATTTTGGTTATAATTGGTCAACCGGAAGTACCCTCATTTGAAGATTTTAACAGTTTTTCTTGAAAAACTCAGTTAAATGTTATTATAACTTAAAGAATATATTATTATCTATACGATTTGATTGTATTTTATATTTGATATTCAACAGATATAGAGTTAAAGAAGAATACAAATAATAAATTTCACATAAATTTCATAATTCAGCCAACTATGCTAACTTAACCATGGAAACTGCTAATATATTCAGGTAATTCAAATTGACAGATGTCAGTATCAATAAATTTAAATCAATGAAAGAATAAGGGAAGTAACTCTAGTGTTAGAAGTTTCTAGATATAAAAGAGACGATTACATTGGTTTGAACATGTCATGAGGAGAGATGAATATATTAATAGAAGGTGGAAACATAGGAAGACCAAATATAAGATGAAAAGACTGTATTGTAGAAGACTTGAGAGAAAAGGAACTGAATGAGGACGACACGCAAAACAAAAATGAGTGGAAGAAGAAATGTATGGAATTTGTACATTATACACAGGAAATACGGAAGGTATTGTGCTGGCCACAACAGATTTTTTTAAATAGATTTTTAATACATATGCGTGGTATAGTTTAAAGATCACGCCATGGAAGAGAAAGAAGAAGAATGTACAAAATGCCATTACAAAAGTCATGTTTATATGGATAACATGATAAATACAACTGAAATGAATACAGTAAGTATAATTACGAATAGAACAAGAAGAAATAGTATCAGAAATTAAGATATTTTAAACAGATAAGCTCTCAAAATACTATCGGCGGAGCCCTAGGAGAAGCTCGGTGGAGCTTTATGTTTTACTATATAATTACATGGGCGTACGCAGGGTGGGGCAAGGTGGGGCAGTTACCCCCCCTAAAGTTTCCATATAAAAAGTAAAATAGAAAATTTACTGTATATATGTATATAAAATAAAAGTATTATACATTTTATATTGCATATGTATCATACATACGTAAAATACTGTATAAAAATATAATAGTATGAAATGATATAATATGATCAATACTAAATATTTTTAAACTGCTCAAAAGGAATAATACGTTTTATACAGTATGAAATGTATAATACATGTGTATTGTACAATTATAATAACATACAGCATTTTTTTTATGGATGTCCGATCAAGGTCATCTGTATCATGACCGAATTAATAAATGGGCATACATTTATTTCTTTCATTTACATAACACGAAGCGTGTGCGATAAGGATGGATACAATACGCTTGTCTTTCAAAAATTAATATTGTTTCGACTAAGTTAGGGCATTACTTTCGCTGTAACGCAAGTTTATTTATTAATTCAGATATATTACCTTGATTCAAAGCCGTACAAATAAATTTATTTTCTATCAGTGTCACTGACACTAACAGACTGTCAGTATCATATTTTTCAAATTTTTGGTTTCACATATATTAGTCCATTTATTGTTATAATAATAAAATAACAGTAGTATCTTATGGACCCACATAAAAACTAAGTAAACGACACTACTGTATTTATCGGAATAGGCGGAGCTAAAATCCTAATTCTTCCAATTTGTTGATCTTTAAAAAAATTACTGTACATTTTATAATAACCAAGAACATATACTTTTATACGTATAGAGGTAGAAGTGACACAAAGATTTTCTGAAAATCCACTACGGTTAATATTTTAGAAAGTTTAAATTCACTAAATATATTATTAATTTTTATTTGTTTTTTACCTTCCGTCACCTCTAGGTAAGGAAGGTATTGTCTTTGGTAAAAAAAATCGGTGGTTAGTTTTTACTGAATAAGCACGTTTTAGGGTCCATATAATACGATTTTACCATTTGTACGATAATGTCTGTATGTATGTGTGTCTGTGTGTGTGTGTGTGTCTGTGTGTGTGTGACAAAACTTCCGGATTCCATAACTTCAATACTACGATTCCAAAAATTATAATTTTTTCGTATTCCTCAAGTTTACATCCAGAAGAACAACTGATTAGATTTTGGTTATAATTGGTCAACCGGAAGTAGTCTCATTTGAAGATTTAACAGTTAAATTTGATTTATTGACATTTAACGTTATTATAACTTAAAGAATATATTATTCTCTATACGATTTGATTACAATTTATACTTCATATTCAATAGATACAGAGTTAAAGAATTTTAAAGAAATTTAATTTTATAATTCAGCCAGCTATGCCAAACTTGGGAACTAGTAATATATTCATATAATTCAAATTGACAGATGTCAGTATCAATAAAAAGTAAATTAATGTGGCAGATATGAGGATGTTGAAGTAGATATTGGGGAATACACGGAAAGATACGGTAAGAAAATAACTCTAGTGTTACAAGTTTTTAGAAAGATACAAGAAAGACGATTACATTGGTTTGAATATGTCATGAGGAGAAATGAAGAATTATATTGGAACAAGAATGAATAGTTTAGTAATAGAACGTTAAAGAAACAGAGGAAGACCAAAGATAAGATGCAAGGACTGTATTGCGGAAGATTTGAGAGAAAAGGAACTGAGTGAGAACGACATGCAAAAATAGCGACCCCTAACGAATGGGAAAAGCTAAAGAAGAAGAAGATGCCAGTGTCAAGTGCAATTTGAATAGTTTGTTTATGAAATAATTTTACTGGAAATTTAGAATCTTTTGTAAGAAAAATTATGGAATTTACACATTATACACGAGAATGACGGAAGGTACAGATTTTTTTTAAATAAAATGATTATCTTTGGTATTTAGTTTAAGTAAACCTTTACCTTTAACAAAAGCATTTTAAACATAATTTCTTCTTGCCCCCCACCCCTGAAGAAATTCCTGCGTACGCCCATGCGTAGTGTGTCTCAATAGAGACAGTTATAGATATTTAGAAATGCCTAGAACTCCTAGAACTTTTTGTGTATACATTTTCCATCTAGGTAATTTTCTGGAATGACTTTTTTATGTTCTCATTTTTACAAAACAAAATGACATGTCTTACTAAAGTTACATTACCACCTGTCTTTTTTATACCCTGCAAGATAAGGGCTAACATCAAGGGATCTGTATCTCTCTCCCTTATTCTATAAGGGTTGCTCTTACATTCATTTCCTTGTACTTTTTTCGGAGGGTAGTTTTATGTTATGAGTTTTACTAAGGGTTCAAATGATATTTAAATATAAGGCAAAATGCGACGAAGGTTTTTGAATTTAAAGATAAGTAAAATACCTTTGCGAAATACATAATTTTTTCTTATTTAAACTTAAAACCAAAATTTTTGTTTTCGTTTATAGTTCATTTTACGTTAAGCAATTCAGCTAATAAAAATTTGCATATTTTGATTTGATTCTCCGTTCATACAAAGATCTTTACATGTTACATGGTGTGTATATGTAATAAAGTGCACTACAATACACTGAAAAAAGCTATAAAAGAAAACGACTTTTACTGTATGACGCTGAATTTTTAAACATAATTAAATTATTTGAGACAAATAAACTTTGTCAAATTGGTCATATATTTTTATAATTATTATCTATTTTCGGTGAGGCAATCTATTATTATTGACATATATTAATAAGCTGTAGAAGAATTACAAAATAAAATGAAATAAATGTTGCACCAACCTCGCCTACTATCAATCCAATTTGGCCAACAGAGGCATTGAAGATCTCAGCATCTCAGGAAATCATCTACCACTGCGATTAGGAACGTTTATTGGGATAAAATTTCAATTATCTCACTATTTAGTCCACTGAAAACCATCACACATTAAAAATTCATATCACGAAAGTTAGTTTTAAACTAAAACAAATAAATATATACTATTTTAACTCCCTCAACAAAAGTTTTTCACGAGAATTGCACTTAATACGAGCAGAAGACATTCTCATTTGTAGGTAACAAATACACTGACAAAAGACAGCAATAATAAACAACAAACACCGGTCTTAATATTAGCTCAAACTTGTCTGTTGAGAGCCGATCTGTATAGTTTCACTGGTCGACGCGATATTTAAATAAAAATCATAATGAATTATTTATTCACTTAACTAGTGTAGAATAACAAATAAATTATTGTTATTAAAAAATGTAAAAATCGTGTCAACCAGTGGCACTAAAAATATAAACTTTTTACGAATTTTAAAATAAATATCTGACTTATGATCAATATATAATGCGGTACTATATGCTATTTATTTTTTCCTAAAGTATTGGAACAACCTGTATGTAAAGGGTTAAATAATCTAATTTATTCAATAAATTGTCATCGATTTTACATATTTTATGACAAATCAAACATAATTTTGTTTGGCGTTCATAATATTTTTTGACAATATACAAATTTCTCTTTCACGTGACTTCAATTTTGTAAGTGTATCTTTTGCTTATTTAAACATTATTTATTATAAAGAATCCCCATACATAATAAACTATTAAAATAAAATAAACGCTTTTTACCCATTACTGGTTGTAACACTTTGTCGGTAAGTGAACGTTAATACATCACTGTGACGTCAGGAAAGAAATGAAGTAGTTTTATTTAAGAAATTTTAGCACGATTCTGTTTAAATTTATAGAAACACTAGCTAAAATCTTTTGAATAATAAGTTTAACTACATCAGTCAATTTTCCCCAACACCAAAATCTTTTTCAGTAACGCGATTAGAGTTTGTGAGAAATTGTGCGCATCTGAGAAGCTCCAGTCCAGCCGATTATGTCATCCTAATTCCAAAATAGAAAAGTAATTTTCGATCGATCCGTTGGAATTTACTTTTCTATCGAGCAAACTCATCTTTCCAGATGAAAGTTTTTATCTAGATTGCGACAAAATAAATGTTTGACATGTTGAAGTAATTTGAAACTGAAAACGCGATGGAAAAAAACTATGAGAACAGAAAATCTTCGGGTTGATAGTTTGTTATTTTTCTTTATAGAAAAAACAAAAAGGCATACGCGTGTATTCTATTAAATTTAGTTTTGTTACAATTAAAAGATTTATTGTCATTTGGTGCTCCAATTTCGGTTTGGGAAAACCGAATAAGGTAATACTCTTAAAGCATATAAAAAAGTGTTGTTCGTTCCAATATTTATTTCTTTTTCGGAAGTCACGCGGTATACTAACACACTCATTGAATTATATATTCAACAAACACTTTAGAAAATTAAGTTTCGCTCGGCGAAAGCTGTTGCCTTGCATTTATATTGTTAAATTAAATTTTACAATCTTTAAATAGGGTACTTATTGGTTTAAAGGATTGAATACATTTCCGAAAGTATTTTACCGGTTAATTGAAATGAATTCATTGGGTGTTGTGTTGACCACATCAGATTTTATTTTTCATTTGATAAATGGGTCTAATTTTTGTTTTAGACGTTAGATATTAACAATTCCATCATGATAAAAGAAATAAAAAACAAAAAAAAATGTAAAGCAAAGCAAACTTAGATCAATATTGCCAAGCACAGGGGTGAAATATAAGATCTTATATATACCGCAGACTAGGGTGTCTGAGTGTGTATTGCTGATATCTTGAAATAGATTGCCATACGAGAAAGTGAAAAATAGGAGCCGTCTTATCGGGATCAATAAAAATAACACCCATTTTGAATAGTTAATTTCGAGATATTTATACGCGATGTTAAAAAAATACAAGTCATCATTATTTAAGTTCATACATATACACACTCATACACACAAACGCACATATAGGTATTCATACAGACATCGTAAAAATAGTAAATTCGTATTCTAGGGATTCTAAAACCTAAAGGTATAGAAGTTTTAAAAAATGTGAACGACTGCTAAGATTGTATTCAAAATTAATCGATTATTACAAAATTTGCACCAACTAGAAAAGGGTAAACTGCTATAAATCAAAAGGGAAATCATATCGGAACCAATCCCTTTCAAACTTTTCGTTCATTATTTTTCATTCATTTAAAAACACTTAATCATAAAGTGAATAACTCAAAATCAATTTAATCAAGTTTTGATATATTTCATCATTAACCGGACAGAGAGAAGACTTTCGTTTTCAATTCATTCAAATAGCTAATATTTTTAAAAAAATCCACTCATACACGTATTTTACCTATCTATTTATTAACCTTGCTCATCCTAGCTATATCCATAATGTCTTTGTAATATATTCAGCTATGAAATTAACAAGAAACGATTGCAATTTTTAGTGTGTGGAAGTTTTTTGTTAAAGTTTCCTAATTAATTTTCTATTTTTGTATGAAATGTACGAGATATGTTAGAACAGTATTATTTTTTCGAAAACCTGAAGGATTTGAATCAAGCGCGCTTACATGAGCCGACCTTGAACCTTGTTGCGCATGCGTGATTTTTTTCCCGACTGTCGATAGCGTTTGTTGCTGGCAAGCAGCATTTAGTGAGGCAGTGTGTTGCATCAAATTTTGCCTGAAACTGGGCGACAGCCAGGTGGAAACCGTTTCAGCCGGCTTTTGGCAACAATGCTGTAGGCATCATTCAGATAAGGACTGGTCAAACCGGTTTCAAGACGGCCGCACATCGGTGGTGAGTGAGTCACGCTCCGGTCGGCCTTCAACATGACATCATGCCAAAGTACGCACAAATTCATTCAACGTTTCATTGTATTCAGTCGCAGTCACAGCGGAAACAATTGCTTGTAACTGCGCATGCGCCCATTTGTAATAAAACTTTGAAGAATTTTGACTCAATATCTAGAAGGGTTACAAGAAAAAGTTATTAAGAATTATTGTTGCACTAGACAAGTTCTATTACTGCATGGTTAAATTTAATGTAGATATTTCTGTTACACATGTAGGGTTTTCCAATAAGAGGTGTTATTTTGATATTCAAAGAAAAATGCCATTTTTTAATATAAATGATCGGATGTTTATTTCATTATAAAGAGGAAGGTATGCCGTTAATAGTGGAAAATAACATCAGGCAAATGACCACCACGACCACGCTGACAGGACAATATCCTTTTCATGAAATTTTCCATAACCAAATCGCAAAGTGGCTGTCCTATGTCCTCGATAGCCTCACGAATTCCATCTTTGAGGTCTTGAGTCGACGCTGGGCAGTTGGCGTAGACCTTCTCTTTCACGTGGCCCCAAAGAAACAAGTCGCAAGGTGTTAAATCACAAGATCTCGGTGGCCAATTGTGATCACCTCTTCGAGAGATAACACGGTCCGGAAACTTTTCCCGTAAAAGATCAATGGTTTCGTTGCTTGTGTGGCACGTAGCGCCGTCTTGTTGAAAGTAAACGTTGTCCAGATCAATACCATCCAATTCCGGCCATAAAAAATCGTTAATCATCTCTCGATAGCGCAATCCATTCACCGTAACTGTTGCTCCAGCCTCATTTTCGAAAAAGTAAGGTCCAATGACTCCGCCGGACCATAAACCGCACCAAACAGTCACACGTTGAGGATAGAGAGGCTTTTCAACAATAACTCTTGGGTTTTCTGAGCCCCAGATGCGACAATTTTGTTTGTTGACGAAGCCACCGAGGTGGAAATGGGCCTCATCACTCAAGATGATTTTTCGATGAAATTCCGGATCATTTTCATGCATTTCAACGACCCAATCAGCAAAGACACGACGTTGTTGATGATCGGCCGGCTTGAGTTCTTGTGTTAACTGGACTTTATAAGCCTTAAGACCCAAATCTTTATGCAAAATACGGTGTAATGACGTTTGTGGAATGCCTAATTCCAAAGAACGACGAGGAATGGACAAACCTGGGTTTTCTTCAACACTTTCGGCTACAGCAGCAATATTCTCGGCTGTTCTTGAGCGACGTGCACGGGTTTTATTCTTCACATCACTACCTTGTCCCAACAGCTCGAATTTTTCCACCAATTTCTGTATTGCGGTCCGACGAGGTGCTTCACGACGACCCAAAAATTGTCGAGTTTTACGAACCGTCTCTGCCAAATTTTCACCATTTTTATAGTGAATTTTAATAATTTCAATGCGTTGTTGAAGCGTGTATCGTTCCATTTTTATTAATGGCGTAGTTTCTACTTGTCAAATGTCAAAAAATGACAGCTTCAAAAGCGACATCTACCGAAATAGCGGGCTATTCAAAATAACACCTCTTATTGGAAAACCCTTATAAGTAATAAGATTCTGGAGCAAAAATGTTATAGCATGAATTTTAATTTTACAATGCCTAAATGTTGTGTAGCTACGAATCTTGCTTTCAGAACTCTTTATATTTTGTAATTTTTTGTAAGATTCTGTAATTCTGTAATTTCGGGATGGGATAGTGTCGTGACATATTGAAAGAATTATTGAGGGTATAAAAGTATTTTTAAAAGTGTAGGTGTCTTTGTGACTTGAATAATTGTTGAAGTCCGCGTCCTCCCAAGTTGTTTAAATTGTTATTTAGAGTTTATTCTCTATTTCTTGAAATCCTAATAATCGTAATTATTGTATAACGGAAGTGATAGTAATAAAGTGCTTCAGTCGAAGCCGACTTCTGATGAACAGTAAGTAGACTGATAGATTATTTTATTCTTAGTAGTTGGTGTTGAGTTCCACTGTATTATATAAAATTAATTGAATTTGTTATCGTGAATTTATTATCATCTTTTGATATACTTTTCATTTTTTTAGTTAACAAATGGTTTCCGCTATCCAAGTCCATTTATTTTAGCGTAATGCGTGTCAGAATATATTAATTCGTGTTTAATTTTTTACGCTTGACATTATAACTGACATTGTATAAAATTACATGTCATTCTTATCAAATGTTTACTCACTAAAAAATTGCATTAAAATACTACACAGCGTTTATTTTGTGTATATATACCACAGAGACAGTTTTAAAATACAGATAATAAATTGTTCAAATAACGCAGTATAGACTGTAGAATCTAATATTAATTATTCAGAATAAGACATCAAGAAAATCAAAACGCATCTAGGAACGCATTTTTTCCAACAGATTGGGAGCTTTTTAATTCCTTCAACGTAGAAACTCGCGGGACCTTCACATAAACACTGGAGCACAAACTCCTCCACTGCACGGTTGTCGTCGAATCGATAACTTTCCGTCGCTTCTTTGAGAGGCCCAAAGTCACACGGTGACAAGTCGGGGTTGTAGCGTGGATGTTCCAACGTATTGCAAGGTATTGCATTCATGCTAAAAATCGCATATCCAAATTTTACAGCCGAAAGAATGCCATGGAAAATAGTAGAAAAATGTTTGTAACTGACAGATAAATGTCAGTGTCAGAAATCGACATTACTGAAGATTTTTTCTGGGAAGTACATACATTATATTATTTCTTATTGTATTTCTAGTTAAATATTTAAAATTATAGGTATATTACACATACCCTTAATGCTAACAATGAATTAGAATCATCTTGAAAAATTAGAAGAGTAGGACAAAATTTCTTCATAGAATGAATTGATATATAAAAAATCTAAATGGAAAGAATAGATATGAGCGAGAATACAGCTCGAAGGAAGAAATGTTATAAATACAAGGTGAAAGTGAAGATGGTCTCCACTCGGCAACGTAAAATACAGAAAAATTGTATCTCATCGAAATAATGAATAATGAAAGAAAAATGTACTTGGTTTTACAAGAAGGATATGAAGAGAAAGTAAACAAGAACGTTATTCGAATTGAAAAGTCCTGTTACCATATATTATTTGTATTTCTAAAAATATTCTTTGCTTTATACATACAGCCAGGTAAAATATACGGCGACCACATCAAATTTTTCTTTTTCGATTAACACTCCAGCAAAACAAATGTACGATAAATCTTGGGAGATATCATTTCATGATGAATAACAGATATATAAAGGGTCGCGACCCCTGAATTCAGACGAATAAAGAACAAATCTTTTTGTATTATCATACAGCAGACTCATAACTCGGCGATATATTCGGCGCCACCAGAAAAACATTCACAGACGAGCTATTAAAATATGATGAGATTTTGTTTGTTTCTTTTAATGTTCCCTATATAAAGTATATTAGTTGTCAGATATCAAATTTATACATTCTTATTCGAAGAGTTAAAATAGTAATTTACGGTATAAGGCCGCGAAGTGAGCCATTATGGTAGTGACTAGTATAAAACAGCCCTGAACCCTAGTTTATTTCTGATGAATCACCTCATATCACACGACTAGTAATTTTTTAGAAATCCGTGAATCCATTTGGCAACTATTCGACTTTTAGTGAAGTACATTTTATTCTCTGTACAGCATTGCAGTAAAACGCTTTGCCAAAAATTTCTGGAAGATGTACAAATCTGCAGAATAAACCTGAGGCATTACATCTTTTCCTGACAAGACTAGGTCATAACTCATGTTAAATACGTTGTATAATACGAAGAAATCAAGAAAATAAGAAAATTACTTCGGTTTTTCATTTACGAATGAGTGAACCGTTTGATTACTTTAAGCATTTTGACATTGAAATTTGTTAAATTTGTATATATCGTTAACTTAAAAGTTTATAAGATTCATTTTGGTATTTCTACTTAGCATATAGTATGTATGTAAAATATTGGGCGTAAATACAGTAAATTTTCAATTACAAATGTGTGAATGTACCTATGTATAAAAAACACTTACCCATGTAGTTTTTCTGCTTCCAAAAGTCTGTAACAAAAAAAAAAACATTACATTACTGAATTCTTTAACCAAATGATATTTTTTGTATTGTTTATTAATGTAATTTTGTCCGTATCCTTTTCAGGATAACTATGGGCCAATAATAGCCGTCAAGATATAAATTTTCAACGTTTTATTGTTATTACATACCCTGTTCCCCTGAATTATTTAAACAAATGATATGTTTTCCATTGTTTATTATTGTAACAATCATTTTGCGTATGAATCATTTTGTCCGTATCCCTTTCAGGATAACTTTGTGCCGATAATAGCCGTCAAGATATAAATTTTCAACGTTTTATTGTTATTACATACCCTGTTCCCCTGAATTATTTAACCAAATGATATGTTTTCCATTGTTTATTAATGTAACAATCATTTTGCGTATGAATCATTTTGTCCGTATCCCTTTCAGGATAACTTTGTGCCGATAATAGCCGTCAAGATATAAATTTTCAACGTTTTATTGTTATTACATACCCTGTTCCCCTGAATTATTTAACCAAATGATATGTTTTCCATTGTTTATTAATGTAACAATCATTTTGCGTATGAATCATTTTGTCCGTATCCCTTTCAGGATAACTTTGTGCCGATAATAGCCGTCAAGATATAAATTTTCTACGTTTTATTGTTATTAGGTACCCTGTTCCCCTGAATTATTTAACCAAATGATATTTTTTCTATTGTTTATTAATGTAACAATCATTTTGCGTATGACTCATTTTGTCCGTATCCCTTTCAGGATAACTTTGTGCCGATAATAGCCGTCAAGATATAAATTTTCAACGTTTTATTGTTATTCCATGCCCTGTTCCCCTGAATTATTTAACCAAATGATATTTTTTCTATTGTTTATTAATGTAACAATCATTTTGCGTATGACTCATTTTGTCCGTATCCCTTTCAGGATAACTTTGTGCCGATAATAGCCGTCAAGATATAAATTTTCAACGTTTTATTGTTATTACATACCCTGTTCCCCTGAATTATTTAAAGAAATGATATTTTTTCTATTGCTTATTAATGTAACAATCATTTTGCGTATGACTCATTTTGTCCGTATCCCTTTCAGGATAACTTTGTGCCGATAATAGCCGTCAAGATATAAATTTTCAACGTTTTATTGTTATTACATACCCTGTTTCCCTG
This sequence comes from Harpalus rufipes, assembly GCA_951394225.1. NCBI lineage: Eukaryota > Metazoa > Arthropoda > Insecta > Coleoptera > Carabidae > Harpalus > Harpalus rufipes. The sequence continues at coordinate 22,851,509 of OX596290.1, read as the reverse complement.
AATTCTTTAACCAAATGATATTTTTTGTATTGTTTATTAATGTAATTTTGTCCGTATCCTTTTCAGGATAACTATGGGCCAATAATAGCCGTCAAGATATAAATTTTCTACGTTTTATTGTTATTAGGTACCCTGTTCCCCTGAATTATTTAACCAAATGATATTTTTTCTATTATTTATTAATATAACAATCATTTTGCGTATGACTCATTTTGTCCGTAACCTTTTCAGGATAACTTTGTGCCGATAATAGCCGTCAAGATATAAATTTTCAACGTTTTATTGTTATTACATACCCTGTTCCCCTGAATTATTTAACCAAATGATATGTTTTCCATTGTTTATTAATGTAACAATCATTTTGCGTATGAATCATTTTGTCCGTATCCCTTTCAGGATAACTTTGTGCCGATAATAGCCGTCAAGATATAAATTTTCAACGTTTTATTGTTATTCCATGCCCTGTTCCCCTGAATTATTTAACCAAATGATATTTTTTCTATTGTTTATTAATGTAACAATCATTTTGCGTATGACTCATTTTGTCCGTATCCCTTTCAGGATAACTTTGTGCCGATAATAGCCGTCAAGATATAAATTTTCAACGTTTTATTGTTATTACATACCCTGTTCCCCTGAATTATTTAAAGAAATGATATTTTTTCTATTGCTTATTAATGTAACAATCATTTTGCGTATGACTCATTTTGTCCGTATCCCTTTCAGGATAACTTTGTGCCGATAATAGCCGTCAAGATATAAATTTTCAACGTTTTATTGTTATTACATACCCTGTTTCCCTGAATTCTTTAACCAAATGATATTTTTTGTATTGTTTATTAATGTAATTTTGTCCGTATCCTTTTCAGGATAACTATGGGCCAATAATAGCCGTCAAGATATAAATTTTCTACGTTTTATTGTTATTAGGTACCCTGTTCCCCTGAATTATTTAACCAAATGATATTTTTTCTATTATTTATTAATATAACAATCATTTTGCGTATGACTCATTTTGTCCGTAACCTTTTCAGGATAACTTTGTGCCGATAATAGCCGTCAAGATATAAATTTTCAACGTTTTATTGTTATTACATACCCTGTTCCCCTGAATTATTTAACCAAATGATATTTTTTCTATTGTTTATTAATGTAACAATCATTTTGCGTATGACTCATTTTGTCCGTATCCCTTTCAGGATAACTTTGTGCCGATAATAGCCGTCAAGATATAAATTTTCAACGTTTTATTGTTATTACATACCCTGTTCCCCTGAATTATTTAAAGAAATGATATTTTTTCTATTGCTTATTAATGTAACAATCATTTTGCGTATGACTCATTTTGTCCGTATCCCTTTCAGGATAACTTTGTGCCGATAATAGCCGTCAAGATATAAATTTTCAACGTTTTATTGTTATTACATGCCCTGTTCCCCTGAATTATTTAACCAAATGATATTTTTTCTATTGTTTATTAATGTAACAATCATTTTGCGTATGACTCATTTTGTCCGTATCCCTTTCAGGATAACTTTGTGCCGATAATAGCCGTCAAGATATAAATTTTCAACGTTTTATTGTTATTACATACCCTGTTTCCCTGAATTATTTAACCAAATGATATTTTTTCTATTGTTTATTAATGTAGCAATCATTTTGCGTATGACTCATTTTGTCCGTAACATTTTATTGTATTTAACATTTCTTGTATACCTACACTCTACACCAAAAATTCTACTTAAAATAGAAAGTATAAGAAATGTTGAATGTGTCATTTTAAAAATGCATTATCACATAATTACTAAACAAACATACTAAAAACTAAGTTCAAAAGTGTTGAAAAAGGTTTCTAAATTTAGAGACCTCACACAGACTATTAATGTGTTACTTGAAAGAAAAGACATTCATTTGTTACAAGCAGCTGTCATATATCACTTGAAATGACAGTTACAAGATGTATTTAAAGTTTTAGTTGGCTTTGTTTCAATTATTCATATGTTTCAGTTGACAATTGATGCATTTAAATCCAAAGGTATCTTGATCCACTTTTTAAATTTTACCGTTTGAATATAGAATTACAAATAAAGAAAATAAAGTATAGGACGCTAAAATTCTTCAAGTTTTCATGTCTCTTATAATAATAAATTCATATGATAGTTGTTTACATCCCACTTTCAGAGTGTACCTACTATATACATTGTAGAAGTAAGTGTACTTAAATGCATAATTAGCAAAGTTTATCTTAGTTTGCGATATTAATAAAATTACATCAACAACTGCAGAGTTTCTTAACAACTTATGCGCTCACATGTTCATATCCTGAGAAAGTTGTCCACGCAATTAGAAATAATGTTAGAATAATTCAACATTGTGTTTGACTCAGCCTAGTTCTAATTGCAGATAAATAAAATAATAAAAAGTAGGAAGCCCAACCCCAAATGTATTCGTACCCTCTGAAATAAAAATATTAACAGCAATAAAAAATAAATTTTTAAGTTACAATAGTTAAGACTATATTTGGGCATTTTTATTTTATTTTGTGTATTAATAAAGTGTACTGGATTTAAATACAATGTTAATTATATGACAAAAGACAAGTCCCAATTTTTTTCCAACAGTAAATAATACAATATTTATGTTAGTATTATCTATAAAACTAAGGGTAAAGGTAACTGACAATATACTCAATTAATCGCCATCTTAAATGTTATAACTTTAATAAAAATTATTCGCGAAAACATTTGTCACATGCAGACAATGGTTTATTTGCAAATAAATTATTATTAAACCTAAGAATATTATAAGCAATGTATTCAAATTCTATACACTCTATTAATACATCATATCAAAATTTGTTGAATTGGAGTAATAATCATAGCATCCAGTGTTTTTAATATAATTGTAGGTGGTACTTACTAAAAAGAAATATAGTAATTGAATATATTGTCAGTTTCCTTTACCTTCAGTTTTATAAATAATACTAACATAAATAATGTATTATTTACTGTTGGAACTAAAAAAATTAGCACGTGTCTGTTGTCATATATTTGCCCGTAGATTATTTTTAAAATGATAAATTTAGGTAATAACATTATATTTAAATCCAGTACACTTTATTAATATATAAAATAAAAATACAGGCACTCGTAGTTACAAAAGAGAAAACACCACACTATTTTTATGAAATTTAAAAATACATTGCGTACGACGTAAATCATTTTTAAATTCCTCGTCATAATTTCAACGTGACAAAAGAAGCCTCTTCAAAACAAAAATAAAAGAAAAGGACAGCTTTAAATCATACGACATGCATATTTGTATGTTATACATATGATATACAACAGCGAAATAATGTTTAGCCAGTGAAAATATTTATTCTTGTTACCAACAAAGCTTAAATTTATGAATTTAAACAAAAAGCACTTTAAACTTTTTATGGCAAAAGTTAACATTTCTTTCTCAAGTTTTCTACACATATTGTTTTCGTATAAAAATACAAATATTTATGTACACAATGTTGATGATTAAATTAATTTTATTTCAATAATAATAATACGTAATAATTTGGCCGTAATTGCGACTAAAATTTTTGACCTTCAATAACTCCAATTATATAAAAGACATTGGGCGCAAATTTGGCAATTCATTAGACCTTTATGGGTAGTATACTTATCCCCAATAGCAATCAGATATAAGCAAAAAAATACATAATAATATAGGTAATGTATGTACTTCCCAGAAAAAGTCTACAGGAATGTCTCAGGATTTCTGACACTGACATTTATCTGTCAGTTACAATTTAAATTTTCAACTATTTTCCATGGCATTCTTTCGGCTGTAAAATTTATTATAACAGATTATATTATATATTATATTTCTTTTATCTCTAAATCTATAGAATATATAATAAAATATTTAAATGTATCAGATAGAGAATTTAATTTTCTTTAATATTACCAAGAAAAATTTTCAAAAAATATTATTTAGAAGATATTTTTTCAAGAATCTTCTACTTCCGGTTGTCCAATTGTTACCAAAACCTTTTCAGATCTTCCCATGAATGTCCGATTGGGAAATACGTAGTTAAACAAATTTAAAGTCTTATAGTTTTTGAGTAATCGTCCTTCCAACATCCTACATACATACACACACACACACACATACATCCACACACACACACACACACATACACACACACACATACAGACATCATCGTAAAAATGTTAAAATCGGATTGTAGGGATCTTAAAACGTGCTTATTCAATAAAATCTGGATATGCGATTTTTAGCATGAATGCAATACCTCTCTTAGCGAGAGGTAAAAAGTATTCTTAATTCATTCTGCTCTTTTGTTATTCGTCTCATTTTCTCCATCCCCCATTATCTTTTCCGCTTTTCGCTACATCCCTTCCTCATAATTGTCTCTTTCCCCATCTTCGTAGGAGAATATTATCGAAAGAAAATTGAATTGAAGGCACGAGTTTTACGGCTTCAAACTTTAGAAAAACGCACTTAAGATATTTTACTGCCGTCCGTAAAATTTGTTTAATGAAAGTTATTACAGAAGTGTAATTAAACGAACCGCGTCTATAAATTGAAAGTCTGATTTGAGGGGAAATAATTAAAAAGGATTTGCTTTAGTGTTGGAATTATCTAGAAATGCATAAATGCTTTATTTCAACTTTATGGTATTAGCATAAATTATCGTACATTATTCATTTAACTAAATACATAAAGTCCGTAAAAAAGGTCTAAAACATTGTATTTAAAAATTATAATTTTTGACAGTTCATATGCACTAAATAAAATAATAATATTCCTAATTTGATCAATATGATGACATATCAATTTGAATATTTTCAACATATTTGGTTTGAAGCACGAAACAGACTAAACAATCGTCATAAAATATCGTATTTTGGTCAGTATTCATTGGTAATTCATTCCTTTAAAATTACTTGCGGTTTCCAAAGGAGTATAAGAAATTCTGGCTTCATTTCACAATATGACAAACAGCATTGATATAATTAAATCACAGTACAGTCCATACGATGTAACTTGGCGAGGCAAAAGAATGTAATTCAGTTCAATATTCCTAGGTTGCGTTTTGTCAAATATTTACTTTTACTTCGATGCCGCACAGCTTCAGAAGTGAAATAGTGATTTAATAATGTTTTATTGCCTTACACAAAGCAAATTACACCCTAATACACTCAAACTCGGGGTGTCAGGTACTTTTCAACCTAAGAAGTTATATTCATACATAAGCGTTGGTGCATTTTTTTCTCAATAGCAATAGAAATTTTATTTTCTGAACTTTATTAATTTAAAAAATAATTAATTATAATATGATTTATATAATAAATAATTCATTCAAATATTTGTAATATTTTTTTTGTATAAATGATATAACTGATATATATGAATAAAAATAGCATATCAACATGATGGATATTATTCTTTGAAGGAAGTAAAAACATTTTGAAAATATGTAAATCTTTGCTTAATAAAACCATCCTAAGTTTTTATAGCCGAAATGATTAAAAATGCAATTTTAACAAAAAATCTCGTTCGTGTTTAGATGGGACTAAATATATTAAACCTACTTCATTTACATATTTTCTACTGTATATAGGGACCTGGAAACCGTTTCCATGTGAACGTTGGAGAACAATTACTACACTTTCTAAACAATCTAATTTTGTTGGGTTACTTTATTAATTGTTATGTTCCGAGGGACAACATGGTTGTGAAATTAAAAAAGTTGAGTGTAACAAAATAAATAAGGCCTATTATTTCAGAAATTGCGATGTTTACAATTGATACAAATATCGAACAAATTTTGCATTTCAAATGGAATTTGGTGTGCCGAAGCGCTGAAAATGTTACATAAGGCTTACGGTGAATCGACTGTATCAAAAACACGTGCGTATGAGTGGTACAGTAACTAAAGAATAACTCTTACGGCCTGTCGTTTCCACCATCTCTCTGCAGCCCACTACCTTGCCGACACACTGACATACTATATTCAATTCTATAAATAACTATTGGAGGGACATGTCACAGCATGGAATTTGTACAGAATAAGTAGAATTGAATAAAATAAATTTGTTTTATTTCGCCAAAAAAATATTATTTCAGAAATGTGCCTAAAGAGAGATAAACAGTTCTGCTCTTGTTATATTTTCAAACAGTTTATATTAATATTTGAGGCGAACGATCCTCAACTACTAGTGCACTTCTATATCTGTTAAGTTTTATTGATATTATTACCGTCCTAGAAGATATTAGGGACATTGATACAGATTATTATACTGGTACATGTCTAAGATACAAACTGCAAACTGATGTAAGTACATTAGTTTATAGATAGTTAAACTTAAAGCGTTCAGTACTGTATCTATGCTTAGATTAACAACAATTAGGTTATAAACATCACAGATACTAGGGACCCGCTAGAATGATAATTGAGTACATTTCTATTCAAGTATCATAAACTATCTCTCGGACAATAATTTTTTGAGTAGATTATTAATATTTGCTTAATAAATAACACTGTAGAAAATAGGGTTTGCATAATTAATAAGAATTTGATGACCAGCGTAAAACAATACGAAATAAACTTCATCTAAGCGAAAAGAAACCTCGAAGCAGTAATTTAAATATTCACTGAAGAGCAGGGACATTGTGCTTATCTGAACTATAGATTTTGAAAACTGGGATTACATAGAAGTCGCATAAATTTCTCAAGTCTTCTTTATGTTTATATTATATTTATAATTTTAAATTTATTTTTTGAGGAAGTTTTCTCCTATACTTCTAAATGTTCGAATTTCTTCCAATTTCTTGACTGGATTTCTGATGGGTGTATGTATATTGCTATAATTTTAAATATTTAATATACAACAAGAAATACAGGGTGGGGCAGAAAAACCTATCCGATTTCAAAACGTTATAAAATTAAAACCACTCAACTTGTCAAAAAAATTTTTTTATTAACATATCGCAAATTTTATGCCATTTTTAAATTTAAGTTTTGAAAAGCACATCACTCAAATGTCGTCCTTGGGAGCGGATACACTGATTTAGGCGCTCGCGGTAGCTTTCCATGACTTTCACCGTCATTTCCACAGGAATTTCTTCAATTGCCCGAGCAATTTCCCTTCGTAAAGCAAGAAGGGTCCTTGGTCAATGCTGGTAAACCTTCGATTTGACGTAACCCCAAAGGAAGAAGTCACATGGAGTGAGATCCGGTGAGCGCGGCGGCCAGCCAAGATCACCTCTCAGGGAAATGAGGCGACCGGGAAACAGTTCCCTGAGAATGTCCATTGATCGTCGCGATGTGTGGGCGGTTGCCCCATCCTGTTGAAACCACACATTTTCCACGCCATTTTCTTCCATTTTGGGTCTAAGAAAATTTTCCAGAATGAAACAATAGCGCTCGCTGTTGACCGTTACGGTTTGCCCATTTTCTTCAAAAAAGTAAGGCCCCCAGACGCCTAGGCGGGAAAGAGCACACCACACAGTCACTTTTGGGCTATGGAGGGGTTCCTGATGGATTTCTCGAGGATTTTCGTCACTCCAATATCGAAAATTCTGCCTGTTAACGGCACCACAAAGGTGAAAATGGGCTTCGTCCGTGAAGAGCACAATCGCCGCATTCGATAAACCGCTCAATAACAAAAGCACGATGTTCACCAGACCAAGGCATGTTGACTACTGACAAATGGCATAAAACCGGCTTTCTAACGGTTTTTACCCCACTACTCTACCTGCTCCCTCTTTTGAGAAAAAGGGATTTGAAATCGGATAGGTTTTTCTGCCCCACCCTGTAGTAAACCAACATCACAGAAAAACGTTTTACCGTGTTGCCAAAAAAAATCTAAGATTTATGTTCAGCTAAAATCTACATAAAACCATATTCGTACTATGACAAATTCTGAATCGGTTCTTATCCACTAAAATAGACTTAAGGTCAAGTTATAGAATTGAGCTGCCAATACCGCCCAAATAGGTTTATGAACAACTGTTGGTTTTGACATTTTTCTGTCATTTACAAACATCTGATGGTAACTATAGAGTTGTTTAGGCTCTGAAATTTATTACAATTCGTATTCTAGACAATACCTTCCATACCTAAATGTGACGGAAGGTAAAACCAAATTTTGCGTTTATCGATTTAAAGTGTTATCTCAGTAGTCCCACCATTTGAAGTCTGTGGGAGAATTTTAACAAAAGAAAATCGGACCCTTTAATAATGCTAAATGCAATTGAAAGTTATTGTTTTGTTTGTACTTAGTACAGCAATGTTATTAGTACTGATTAAATTGAACCGTAATGATTTACAAATAATGCTAATTTGTATTTATCATTTTCTCCAAATTCCATTCATTTTGTGGCAAAATATCCTATATTTCCAGTAAAATTATTTCATAAACAAACTATGCAAATTGCACTTGACACTGACATCTTTTTCTTCTGTAGCTTTTCCCATTCGTTAGGGGTCGCTATTTTTATTTTTCAATTCATTTTTGTTTTGCATGTCGTCCTCATTCAGTTCCTTTTCTCTCAAATCTTCCGCAATACAGTCCTTCCATCTTATATTTTTACTACTAAGGTATTCATTCTTCTTCCAATATATTTTTCATATCTCCCCATGACATTATTGTCCAAACCATTGTAATTGTCTCTTCTGTATGTAGAAACTTTTATCACTTGAAATCTGTCAATTTGAATTATCTGAATATATTAGCAGTTTCCATGGTTAGCATAGCTGGCTGATATATGAATTCTTTAACTTTATATCTATTGAATATGAAGTATAACATGTAATCACATCGTATAGAAAATAACAAATTCTTTAAAATATAATAACATGAAATGTCAATAAATGATATTTAACTGCTTTATTTTCAAGAAAAACTGTTCAAAGTTGCAAAAGAGGATACTTCCGTTGAACCAATTATAACAAAAATCTATGTATGCATATGGATCTAACCTGTTTACCTAAAGATGACGATAGGTAAAAATATTATACTACTATAATATACGGATCAGTTACCACGGTTCAGATAGCACAATGTTGCTGTAAAATGAAGGAATGTATTTATATTATTTATAGAAAACAGGAAATGTTTAAGTATTATAGTAACCCTGTTTATTTTTAAACATCTGGAAAGTATTTGGCTGCAGCACTAAATAGCTATAGACTTAAATATGTGTTGAATGTCATGGTGTGTCATTAAAGTTGAACAAAATTACGACTAAAATTTTTGACCTTCAATAACTCCAATTATAAAACGTTGAAATTTTGTATCGTGACAGCTATTCGATAATAGCCGTCAAGATATAAATTTTCAACGTTTTATTGTTATTACATACCCTGTTCCCCTGAATTATTTAAACAAATGATATTTTTTCTATTGCTTATTAATGTAGCAATCATTTTGCGTATGACTCATTTTGTCCGTAACTTGTCAGGATAACTTTGTGCCGATAATAGCCGTCAAGATATAAATTTTCAACGTTTTATTGTTATTACATACCCTGTTCCCCTGAATTATTTAAACAAATGATATTTTTTCTATTGCTTATTAATGTAGCAATCATTTCGCGTATGACTCATTTTGAGTCAAAAATTAAAAGTATCGATTTATATTTATATATGCTAATAATATATTTCAACCATAACAAATACGAATCCGGCAACGAAAAATTTATTTGACCTTTAGTTTTTTCAGAATAGTCGTTTAAAGTTGAACAAAATTTTGAGTCAAATTTTTGACCTTCAATAACTCCAATTATATAAAAGTCATTGGGCCCAAATTTGGCAATTCATTAGACCTTTATGGGTAGTATACTTATAACAAATAACAATCAGATATAAGCAAAAAAAAAATTTTAATATGTATAGCATTATTCCTCAAAACATGACCTATTTTCATAATCCATTTAATGATGCATAAACTTCATTTACTCTTCTTAATAACACTGAACATCACGGAAAAATTAACTCTGTTAAGTGGAGGTAATGTTTTGTGCTATGTGCATTTTTACGTCGTCCACTTAACCATGTTCAGAACTTATATAAAATTCCAGAATAGTTCAGGCGGATGAATATTTCATCCGCAGATCCTCTGAAAGTTTAAACGGATAAGTTAAGGCAGGATCAGACCGAATTAATTTTAGATTTCACGGACAGAAGTCGAATTTCGAATCTCGGTTTATCACATAGACATGTCATTAGAAGATGAGGACACGTGCGTTGTTAGGCTTCGTATAAAAGTATAGTATTTTTCACATACGTAACAATATAGAGAATATATATACTAAATTATTAAATAATAATTATTATTTTTTAAAAATTACGTATGGAATTGTAGTCACAACAAAACTAAACTACCCATCCGAGGGTCGGGGTGTTTTGTATTTAGGAATGTCAAGTGTTTCTTCCTGCGCTTCTAACACCGTGGCGTGCCACCAAAAAGTGAATCTTACAATAAACAAACACCTATATAAGCATTCAAAACCGTCGCAGTCAACCACCAAACTTCTGTCTTATACTTCCGTTTTCCCTTTTCAAATTTACTATTTTTGTATTCATGAATGCATATATCTCACTTCTGCGTTGCGGCGTGTTTGCGATCCTCAGGCTAAAGATTTTGCATGCTACCTGATTCAAAACCAGACATGATCTCAAATTTAAAACACTGTTCAAATAAAAGTTGCAAACAAATAAAGGATTGAATAAAACCCGATGTTTATCGAAAAGCTATAGAAGGAAGAAAAGACAATTTAAAATTTTCAAGTTTAGAAACACCTGCGATCCCAATTATGTTAAAGACAAAGAGGATTAAAGTAGATTTTGTTTTGTTTGATCTTGTTTAGATACGAGGTAGTTTAAAATAAGTATAACGTACAATGTCGCCAACTGCAATTTTGCCTTATAGTCACGTTAATTACTTGGATACTACATACATACATACATACATACATACATAAAATCACGCGTGTCCCACTTAGTGGGTTCGCACAAACCCGAAAACATCAACATCATACAATAAATCCTTACTTTTAAACATATTAAAGTGACCGATTTTCGGTAGCGAAATACCGCATCCGGATCACAATAATAGTTAGGAAACAATCATCCTTCGCCACACATTCCTATCTAAGCAGACTTCTTTCGTCTCGGCCACACTCATAATCGCATTCATACATGCTCTTCTTCTCTTCATACTTGGAAACTCTCTCTCTTTAAGCACCCTACCAACCACATCCATCCACACACTGGTCGGCCACGCAATCGAAAACCCTCAACCAAGATATATACGCTTAACAAGCCGTTCACTCGCCATTCTCTCCACATGCCCAAACCATCTCAACTGACTCACACCAACTCTCTTAATCACATTGTTCCCAACCATATAACAAATTATTCCTCACGCGATCCCGTCTGACATACCCACATACACCATGTAAATACCTCATTTCCACGGCAGTCACTCTCTTTTTATGCTTTCCCGTCCATACATCAAAGCAGGCACTAGCACTCCTTTATATACACTTAACCGAGCATCCCTTGATACGTTAACGTTTCGTGCAAACGTACCCAGAACACCCATTACCTTACATCCCGCACTCACCCTCCTTTCTATTTCTCGATCAATTCGACCATCCCTCGACATCATGCTACCCAAATATACAAACTCATTTTGTTTTACTTTTAGTTATAATATCGGAACGCTATGTCCAATTTGAATAAAATTTGGGCCCCTATTAAGAGACATCTGTATATTTTATTATCCTGAGTTCAATATTTTAGGATTGGATCTAAGTTTTGTAGCAAAGCAATCATGTGTTATCAACAATAAACTCCACAAATGTTAGGTTAGCAAGTTAGGAAGTAGTTTAGCGTAATTTTCCGGTGATTAGGTAATATCAATGAAATGCTTTCTAAGTTCGTATAACTCTTTTGAAAAGTACATGTTCGTTCTACTATAAAATTAAAAGCTTTATGTTCTTTACTTAAAAGTTTTGAACGATTTGTTGTTTATTTTTCAACTTTGCTACGTGTAATTTCAAACGATTCGGATTTAATTTTAAACTGTATAATACACTCCAGAATTTTATTCTTTTGAAAACAAATACACCAATAATATATTTTTTTCGGTTACAATAGTTAAGACAATATATTTGGGCATTTTTTTATTTTATGTATTGCTGCGATCCAGTAGTCATAGTCATTATGGGTGATCCGGTCGTCATAGTCATTATGGGTAGACGACTGGATCGCAGCAATATTAATAAAGTGTCCTGGATTTAAATACAATGTTATTAACTAAATTTCTATCTACGGGCAAATATATGACAAAGGACAAGTCCCAAATTTTTTAGTTCCAACAGTAAATAATACAATATTTATGTTAGTATTATCTATAAAACTGAGGGTAAAGGTAACTGACAATATACTCAATTAATTGCCATCTTAAATTTTATTACTCTAATAGAGTAGCAGACAATGGTTTATTTGCAATTATTATTAAACCTAAGAAATTTTATTATAAGCAATGTAACAATCATAGCATCCAGAAGTTTATTTATTCTGGTTTTTAATATAATTGTAGTATTGAATATATTGTCCAGTTTAATAATACTAACATAAATATTGTATTATTTACTGTTGTTACTAAAAAAAATTAGCACGTGTCTTATCATATATTTGCCCGTATTGTTAAAATGATAAATTTAGGTAATAACATTATATTTAAATCCAGTACACTTTATTAATACATAAAATAAAAAAGTATTGTTATCTAAAAATTTATTTCTTCATGTTGTTAATATATCAACGATTGATAGTATAAAATTATTATTGATTGAATATATGTCCCACAAAACACATTTTGACTAATTGATACATTAACAAATTTAATTAAATCAAATGATATTAAAACAGTAGTAATATCGCAAACATTTGAATCAATACCAATGATAGCGAAAAACAAAATTATATGATTTAAATAAATAAATATTTAATAATACAATTATTAATCAGGCAATTTAAAATAAATCATTGGAATACATATTTAATATGCAATGCAGATGTGTATTTATATTTAAACATGGTCAAATTAATGTTGTTATAATGTATATCATATTATTTGTTAGCAAACATAAGTTCAATCTAATAACAATGTTCGCTAAGACATAAATAACAAAATAAATCCTACATAAATTTTCTATTATTATTAATTAACTGTAAACATATCACCAAATATATTTAAATTAATGTGGTTTAATGTAAAAATATTTTTTTAGATTAATAATTCAATTATTTTTTATGTAAAATCAAATCGAAACTTATAGTACCATATTGTGTCCATTTTTGAATGAATTACTCATATATTTCATATTTAAAACCTGTTAGAAAATAGTGCAAAATCTCACAGATTCGCGTAGTAATTTTTGTACATATTAATTCAAGATGTTTTCTAAGCTAAAACAAGTAGTTCCACATATTTCAATTTCCAACAACAATGATAAGTAACAATGTATAAATAGAATTTTGGTTTGTGCAAGTCTGCTACACCAATGTTCACGCTAGCTGAGAAGCATAAATTCAGGATTTTATTTTATTGAATTTATTTGTAAAAATTACGATTTTGGACACGTTGGTGCTGCCACCAAGCAACAAAAAATTGTACTATTAAACATATGGAATATTTAAATATAATAAACAATTTTGTATAAATGTTATTATATTTGTTTTTAAAGTAATTCCTGTGGTGTTTTTTCCATTATAGCTATGAGTGACTGTGACGTAGCGCCTAATAAACCTTCTCATACAATAATATGCATGATATTTAACTATGTATAAATAAAAATAACTAGTAATTTCCTATAAATAGGGTTATATAGTTTTAAAATAATTTTTGTGATGATTTCTCCACATCAGCTATGGGTACCTGTAATTAGCAAACAATTTCTATTTCACTAAGCTATTACATGAGCGTAGAATTATTTTTTTTTCAATCAGTTGCTCTACAACTTTTATTTAAAGCTTTTTTACCTAAAATATCTTGGTGAAGTTGAGGGTTTTCGATTGCGTGGCCGACCAGTGTGTAAGTGGATGGATGTGATTGGTAGAGTGCTTAAAAAGAGAGAGTTTCCAAGTAAGAAGAGAAGAAGAGCATGTATGAATGCGATTATGAGTGTGGCCGAGGCGAAAGAAGTCTGCTTAGATAGGAATGTGTGGCGAAGGATGATTGTTTCCTAACTATTATTGTGATCCGGATGCGGTATTTCGCTACCGAAAATCGGTCACTTTAATATGTTTAAGAGTAGGATTTGTTGTATGATGTTGATGTTGTTCTTATTGTTATCGGGTTTGTGCGAACCCACTAAGTGGGACACGCGTGATTTTATGTATGTATGTAAATAATTAGTCATATGTCATTAGATTATTTTCCTATTTATTTATAATTTTTTTACCACTGATGGTCGCCTTAAATTGTTTACTACAAAAGATATTCAAGAAAAATATTTTTACAGGCTTCTTTCACAACAACTTAACGTTTCAAAATATCTGAAAAGAAATTTCAATTCATTTCGTTGAAATATGTGGTGTAATTTGTACTTGTCCGTTTGCAAAACAGATTTGTGTTTTGTAACGTAGAATTTTTTTTTATTTTTCCATTCCGTTGGTAAAAACATCATATGTGTATGAAGCTTTTAGTTTTTCTGCCTTAAAATTACAAAGCGTGTAGTTTATTTGTTATTTATATTGATTTTTTAACAGTACGTTTTACGGTGGAATCATATTCATTTACATCGGATTTTAAAAATTCTGAACCATCAGCATAGGGTCTTCCTCTATAAGAACATTAAAATAGTTAATTATTAAATAAACATTGAGTTCCTTTTCTCTCAAACTTTAGTACATGTTTATATTTAGTTAAATCGCCAACTGTTATTTGCTGTAGATGTAGAATTACATATTGTTTTTTGGTGTTACCTAATGGTCACAAATTATATTTTTTATTTTATTTTTATTTTAAATAATAATTTTTAATACCTGTTTGTATTACGAAACCAATTATTAATCCTTCCGTTCATCATTAAATTATTCGCTAGCCAAGTCTGGCTCATTCAGTCACATGATTTCGTCGTGTACAGACCTACGTCCATTTTTAAGACTTTTTTACATCGCAACACATCTTGCAAAATCCACCGGCCCAGAGGGACGAAGAACGAGAAGAACCACGTGGGATTTTACAAATTTTTTTCACGGTATTTATTGGTAAAAGGTTCATAGAACCTACAAACAAGGTATGGTTTTACTTCCCGGCAAATTCCAAAATTAAAGCTATAATTAAAAATTCCTCAAACTTTAAAATTAAGTAAAAATGAATAGTAAGTACGTATTCTTCGAGAATAGCTGACAGCACGGTTCTCATGGTTATTACGAAGGATTGTTAGGACCTCCTAATATATCCATACCCGCTTCGTAAAATTTAACAACGAAAGGAAGGTTATTACGAAGGGTTATGAGGACCTCTGGCATGGTGGACATGTTGAGTAATCCGAGTATATCCATACCTTCTTCAATTTACTACGGATAATTACAGGGTTATTACGAAGGGTTATGAGGACCTCTGGCATGGTGGACATGTTGAGTAATCCGAGTATATCCATACCTTAAATTTACTACAGATAATTACAGGGTTATTACGAAGGGTTATGAGGACCTCTGGCATGGTGGACATGTTGAGTAATCCGAGTATATCCATACCCTCTTCGGAAATGAGAACCATTTTCTCAAGATGCGTATTTCTATTTGTTTTTACTTTGCACACAGTTTTAAAGTGAAGTGAAATTTTTAATTTCAATTTATTCACATTTTTTTATTTTATATTTACAGTAAAGTTACAAAAAATAATTTGATTCATTTTTTGTTGAATTGTTCTATAATTTATATTCATTTAAAATAATTGGTAACAATATTAAATTTGAATTATTTTAACAATACTTTAAATTTAATTGTTGTTCCAATAATATACAGTTTTAAATTCAAATATTTTTTCATAAGTCAATGATATTACACTTTTCTCTTTGTAATGGGTTCAAATCCCAAATAAAGAATATTTTTTTACAAGCCTCACAATAATTTATAATTAAAATACAAGTTAAATTTTATACAATACATATTTTGTACTATATAGAGTATAAAAGGAATACTTATATTTCTTTGAACAATTTATAGACTATCATATATAATAATAGAAATTTATGCACCAAGTGAGTTTATTCATGAAAAGGAAGTTTAAGCCACAAGCCCGTAGGGCGAGTGGATTAAAACCTTTGAGTGAATAAAATATTCTTACTCACGTGGTTTATACAATATTTTATTAAATTTTGACGAAATAATAATAAAACCCATTAAAATTCTTAAACGAGCATTTATTTATAATTTATATATATTTTATATATCATTATAACAATTGTTGAATTACCAAATTTTTTAAATTAAACGTCTTAATTTATTTTCAAAATTTGTAAAGCAAACAGATATAATTTTTAAATGTTTCATTGATTGTTGACAGATTTTTCCAATAAATTCATTTAATTATTTATTTCATTACAAATTATAATAAGCACTTAACTTTTTATAAATTTAAATGTTAAACAATTCACTTCAAATATACAAAACTGGGTATAAGGTGGCACAAAATGCAATGCGTAGATTTATATATAAGGGAATGACTGTGTGTTTGATTGAGCAAGCGAAATCTCTGTTGTAAAATTGCCCGGGAAATTTTATAGCAGGGACTAGCTTTAGTTAAGTAGATTAAGTTCGCCTAGTTATAAGTAGTTTTAAGATAGGTAGTGCCACATTTGTACCCAGTTTTTTTTTGCAAGATTATTAATTTTTTTTATTTCACTACAATAATAAGTATTCATATGTTGTCAATAATATATGAATACTTTTAATTTAAATGTATTTTCATTTCTGATTATTGGAAGATCTGTCTGCATGATATGTTTCATTTGAAATTGTACTGTTTTGTTTTACCAAACGCCTAGACCTATTTTGGTTATGGCATTTTTAATAATTGATAAACAATATTTCAGTATTTTTTTTGTTAAATACAAACCAATACATACGTACTTTTATTAATTACACGAGCATAGGTGCTCTAGCTTCATATACAAAGAGAAAGTGTTAATTGTTGACTTATATACAAAATATTATTAATAATTAATTAATTTTTTATGCTTAGATATTAATAATTTATTTTGAATACTACGACTAATAAATTTGCTGGGAAGTACGCTGTATAGTGCAATGAACGTATTCTTTTTTTATTGGTAATAATATATATTAGAATAGAAATATTTTAGAATCAAATATAATAATAAATTTAAATCAATTTAGAATCAAACATAATAGTAAATTCAAAGTTAGGTTCCCCCATTAGATGGACGAATGATTTGTGTATTGTATGAATCTGTGTGTGCAAAAAAAAATACGAATATAATAAACAAAAATGTCTACCATTTATTGTGTGAATGTATTAGGGTCCTATCCTTCCCAACCCAGTATAAAATCAACATAGCTCGCGTTACCCGGCAAGAGGTCCGAATCGTCCGTTCCGTTTATTAGCTCGTGTTATCCGGCATGAGGTCTGGGTCGATTAGGCCGGGCAAATGACCTGGACAACGTGGGACATGCAGGTTGCAGTTGTTCCAGATGTTCCAGATGCAGAAAGAAGAACCCGTGAATTAAAGCCGCGAATTTATCGATATTTTTGTTTGAAAATACCACGAATTAAGAACGCGAATATAGTCGATATTTTTGTTCGAAAATACCGCGAATTAAAAACGCGAATATAGTCGATATTTTTGTCCGAAAACACGCGAACGCGATTTTTTATAGGGAACTACTTAGTTATTTTATAAATGAAAGTAACTTAATGATATCCAGAGACACATAGAATTAACCATAATATAAATAAAATTTGTTTAATTTGCTTAAAGTAAAACTTTTTTTATATAAATTGCATTGAATTGAATAATAAGTATAAAAATAATTTGTTTCATACTAAGTGCATGACAAATAAATGATATATGATATATGTAGAATTGCATGAGAAATAATTTTGATTTAAAGTAACAAATTAAATTAAAACGTTCATTGCCGTACAGCTAGGTTAAGTTATTTTTAAGGGGGCGCGTCGTCATCCTAACTTTAACTTCGCGAAACCCGGCATAAGGTCCGGGTCGTTAGCTCGCGTAACCGGCATAAGGTCCGGACCGTTTCCATTCCGTTATTAGCTCGGGTAATCCGGCATAAGGTCCGGATCGATTAGGCCAGAAACCAGGGATCTGGACAACGTGGGATTTTTTCGGGCTTTGACAGCCCGAAATTTTCAGATGATCGAAAAATTTGTTTGAAAAACGCGAATGTTTTTGTAGGGATGAATTGATTGTTTTGTATCGGATTTTTTGTTTAAATAAAAATTTATTCAATATATAGTTCATATATAATTAGTTTGGGGTTTACAGGGTTAATTTTTTGATGTTTTGATAGTTCGTTCGCGAAGTTCGATGGTACGGGATTGGGGATTGTTGCAATTCAGGGAGGTCAATATATAAATATCCTTTTTTCAATATAAATATATGTCCGTAAAACTTATTGACACCCCTGATATGCATATATTTTAATTGTTTTCTTTTTACAGACTGGGCGTGAATATTTTGACGCAGTATGGCTACGTACTGTGAAAAAAGTCTAAATATTCATCCGAACTTTCCTAAAATCTCTTACATAAAACAGTAAGAGGTTTTAGGTGAGCAACCCACCGTCCTTATGATGGTCCTACCACTGTCTTTCGTGCCCCTTGCCCCTTAGTAAACGGACAACTATTGGGCGAATCGTACGATAAGATGGGTTGCACTGGGCTAGATTAATGGCGGGGATAGCGAAGTCGCGTGCCCTTGCAAAACGTCACATCGAAGTATGTTACACGACATGTGTTTCATGGAGTGCTATTACATGGAGAGTGTGTGCCATGTAATCCATTTCATGGGATGCATGAACTGTAACAGCTATGGTGTGTATGAGTTTGCAAGGGACGCTCGTCCCCAAGCAGGCTTCGCCACCGGTGTCAGGTTCATTTCATTTCATTTTTTGTTAGGTTTCAGGCGCGGGCGATTCTATTTAGTTAATATGAGATCGTTAGGGTTTTGTAAGACATCCTAGTCGTGGTTGAGACTGGGGTGGCCCTGTCTTAAACTCCTTTGAATCGCAGGAGGGTTTGACAGGGTTCCCTGCCCATGTGGAGAGACCTTGTCGTGGTGGCAGGGCTTAACCATCTCCCCAAATTGGGGGGGTGGGACCAACGTCTCCACCAAGCAGAAAAACTTTCTTTTTCAGGTAATCTTTTCCAGACAATTTATTCTGCATAGAACATATGCAAGTATCACTTAATACAGTATGGTCCTCGATACAGTGAACTAATTAATGCAGGGCCATGCCACAATATCAACTTTGTCCACTTTGTTGGCCTTGGTAAGCAGATATGGGGATCCGTGTCAGAATGACGGCTAGTAGTTATTTACAGAGATGTCAATAATTTTTCATTCAAAATATTCTGATGTTTATTTGTCATAGTATGGAATATACTTGTCGAGGAAAATAATCCACATGGATTTGGAAAATCAATACATTACTAGCTGTCATTGTGACACGGGCCCCTATATCTGCTTGCCAAGGCCAACAAAGTCACATAACTGCTCGCGCCCTATGCTACATAAAATGAAAATGACGAGAGGTATTGTGCTGGCCACAACAGATTTTTATAACTTATAATTGGTAATGTAATATTTCATCTTCGAACCAAATTTTTCATTTGGTGATCCTATTTTGTAAAGGTCACTTCACCTAATAATGACACAAAGTTGGGATTAGTCTAACAAATATCCGAATTTAGCGAAAGAGAATGATAAATCGACTCCAATATATATAGCTAATCGCCTTCTCTGTAAATAAATAGGCCTTCTAACGCTTGTATCCGAGTAGAATTTGTTAAATTGGTTATAATTGAAAGTCATTTTGATAAAATATATTCATTTCGAATTTATACTGTATTTATTATTTTATACATAATACTAACATAAATATTGTATTATTTACTGTTCAAAAACATTTGGGACCCGTATATTATTGTATTAATACATAAAATAAAAATCTGATGTGACCAACACAATACCTCCCGCCATTTACCTATGGGGTCTCATAGACGCGTCGCGAATTTGGGGAATTCGATTCGATCCCGATCAAGGCCAAATAATTCGAATTTACAGGTACTTTTGAAGAACTATCTTGAGATTCAAATAAACTGCCATTTTCGGTTACACAATTGCGATCAAAATCTAATGGCTTCTTTCCATATTAGAATATGGTAGAAATACATGGTTTCAAAACTTTCTGAATGATAGTATTTGAGTTAGAGCGAAAAGAGGATCCACACACACACACACACATACACACACAGACATCATCGTGAAAATGTTAAAATTGGATGCGATTTTTAGTACGATCCCTATACCTCCCTTACCAAGGGTAGCGGGAGGTAAAAATGCCCAAATATAGTCTTAACTTTTGTAACCTAAAAATTAATTTTTTATTGCTGTTAATATATTTATTTCCGAGTACGAATACATTTTGGGTCGGGCTCGTTTATACCCTATATTTACGAATTCTGTATGTTGTAGGTCAAAGACTACACGCATAGCTTGCTATTAATTCTCGGTGTACAGCATAATCTATAAACTAGGCACAAATTGGCCGGCTATTAACTAAGAGTGGATGTGGATGCATTTGACTAAACGAGCCCTTCTATTCATTAGGGTAATCTACAATTTAATCGGACCCCTTAGACGGGCAACACGGACCTATGAAGGGACATTCGTTGTCGAACGCAATGATAAGTGCTAAAAATGTTGTCAAGCCTACTAAGATAAGAAATGAAGTAAGGAACAGTACTGCAATTGAACATCAGATGTTCAGATGTTCGAGATGTACGTTACTATCAACTGCAGATGTATGTTGGTTACAGATGTCTCTGTTAGCAACATGATATTAACCGCCCAATGAATTTGTTGAATTTGTGACATTAATTAAATTTTATTGTTTGCGGGTTCGATTCCAATTAGTTCTCTACAAAAATAATACACCTTCAATTCTATCTCTTCACTTCTTAAAAACTCAACCAAAATTCTCCTCGTCTATGGTACATACTTGTGCAGACCCCCCTATTTATAATATTTATTACTTCTCGCTAAGAGAGGTATTGGATTCATGCATCGCATATCCAGATTTTAATGAATAAGCACGTTTTAAGGTCCCTACAATCCGATTTTAATATTTTTACGATGATATCTGTGTGTGTAGTATCTTAAAAAAAATCTATATATTATTTTTTTATTTTATTATTAGTATTAAAGAGCGTAAAATTCTCTATCCGATACATTTTAAAATTTTGTTATGTCTTCTATGTATTGAGCTAAAAGAGTAATATATAATATAATCTGTTGTAATAAATTTCAGAGCTTAAACAATTCCATAGTAACCATCAGATGTTTATCAAAAACCAACAGTAGTTTACAAACCTATTTGGGCGGTATTGGCAGCTCATTTGTGTGTGGGAAGAGCTGAAAAAGTTTTATTAATACAAGGAAAAAATATAAGGATTAAATACCGTTATGTACAGTACATGTTCTCCCGCACTTACAAAATTTGCTACTACGCCGGCAGAGAAATAATTCTATTCACGAACGATCAAGGTCTCTAGATAAGGCTGTGTGGAAAGTTCATCTAGGGATCATTTTCCGAAGACTCGTTATCGTTTTATTATGGGTGCACAATAGCTAAAACCGCAATGCCAAAATATTTCGGTCCGTACAGTTGACCAGTTCAGTATTTGCAATGCTGGTATATATTTTACGCCCAGTATTCGACTGTAGACCAAGACTGCACTTTCCAGATTTTCTAAACCGATTACCAGGGCTGTATTATAAAACCGTTATTTGTGGCTATGTAGGTATATAAATAGGTGGTGAGTTTAATTATTTTCACTTGTCATTTGTACCTCCTAACTAGTGTAGGCTGAAAGTGTTTTTTGTTTTTACTATTTTGGAAAGTAAAATGTGTGAAATGAAATATTTCAAACCCTTACTCAAATTTTTCATTACAGCCCTGGCACATGCCAGGCTATTGGGACCCTCTATTGTACTGCCGTAATAAAACGATATCTTCGGAAAATGATCCCTAGACGAACTATACCTATATTTTATTCTTTACGCACTCATTGCATATTGCATTTGAGGCTAGCCGCAAACAGCTCCTTGTCTAGCGCACGTTTCGAGAACCGGGATGAAAGCAGTATCAAAAACATTATACTACTCATTTCGAGTATATATCAGAGGCAAACCTCACAAGGTGTAAATTAGGTGCATTACATAGTAGTTATGGTGGTGACTTGAATTGTTCTTTTGATATTTATAAAGACAAGCATTCCTACTACATACTACTTTACATTATTTACAGCTTATTAGTTCAAATTAGTAATTTGTTAAAATGATATTCTGAGTTATTTGTTTCTGGTGAGGTACTGCTTACCCTGACAAGCCGCCACTGTTAACCCTGTAGTTTATTTTTAATATTTCCCTTCTTAATTGAGAATAGTTGAAATTTTTTTAAAAAAGTTACTATCTTTAAGACCAGTATTGTATATCAAGCTACATAATTGATATTCAAATAAAATAATTGCAATGGGGACTTATACAATTCAAATATTTTGGTCGCCATCTAGTGTGTGAAAATGTATTTAATAATTAGTTATGTAGTGAGCAAGATTTAGCTCTAAGTTTGACGTTTATCACGTGATCCATATTTGGTCCCACGTGATCACAACAACCATTGTTTGAAAAGAAAGCCGTTGTCGTTAGGTTAGATAGTCTGTGATAAACATGTCTAAGACTGAACACAGAAGTTGAAATAATATGATTAATATAAATTGAATATGAATTAGTAATGTATTTACAGGAACCTGTGATAAAAAAGGAAGTTTAATTATGTACAAAATAACAATAAAATGACGCAAACCTATGTTTGTAAAGTGGACAAACATAATGAAACTTATTTTGGAAAAACAAGTACAGCAACTCAAGCAACTTTAATAAAGCTGTCTACTAATAAAGAGACACAAGTTTATATTAATAAAAACACATATAAAAATTGATAATAAGCAGAACAACTCCACACAAACAGAAATAAAGATTAATAAGGAAAGTAGTACCCAAACAGTCAACAATTATTATGTAAGAAAGTTATTTGGTGCTGTAGAGACATCGAGAAATGAAACTAAATTTGTCAATAATTGGAAACTAAATTATAATTTATTAAGCAATGATGCTGTAAAATTTATATATTTCACCGGCTTATTAGTAGAACATTTTAATGTTTTATATGATTTGTTAAATCCCACAGTTATGCCAAAGTTGAAATACAGATATTTCCAAAAAAACGTCAAAGAAAACTAATTTAATAATTTAACATCCAGAGACAAATTATGTATAACTTTAATAAGATTATGACGTGGATATACACTAAACGAAATTTCATTATTTTTTTCCGTCTCTCTCAACAGTGGAATTTGTAGTGTTTACATAGATTCAGTTCATGTTTTTTTCAAATTGAAACGCTGAAATCGAATTTGTTTTCCCTCCGTGAGAATCAGAAAGATTTGATTCCGCAATGTTTCATTAATAACAATCACTACACACATAGAGTTAAGAATAAATATTCTTAACTCTATGAGTACACATAATAACTTAACCAAACTTTGCTGTCTAAATAACAAATTATGGGATCAACGGGGAGGCGCTGAAGAGGGAAAGCATTTGATCGACTCGGCCATGGTATATCACCTCGCTCTTTCTAAAAATTTCTTGTCCCTTTCTAAATTTAGTGGAGGGAGGTCCGCTGCCGATCCGTCGCCGATGACGTCAAAATCATAAGTCCCCATTGTTCCGTTTTTCTGTACGGTGTTTTCAATTGTAAACAAAGAACAAAGAACTAATACTTATTAATGTACCCATAAGTCCATACACCATCTCCATAAGCTATTAAAGTAACCTTTCCTTTAATCTTGTTCTCCGGCAAAAGCATTTGAGTTGTGATATTTAAATTAGACGCATTCTTCAAGCCCGTTGTCTACCACATGTTTATTTTTAGACATTTCTTTTCATTCATGTTTGAATAACGTCGGCTTGCTTACAAAGGATTGTGAACTACGCAGAAAAAGACATTGTCACTGGTTGATGTTTAGCTTGAGCTGAAGAGCTGTTTTTCAGGAGTGATGGATATTTGGTGTTGGTCAACGAGATTTGTTCAAGAAAATATTTAATTTCGACTTTGAAATAAGCGGTTTTGGTATTGTTTAGGGAATCAGAGATTGTGGAATTAAATGGAAAATGTTTTGGTACGTGGTGAATCCAAATTTTTACCTCCCGCTACCCTTGTTAACGGAGGTATAGGGATCGTGCTAAAAATCTCATCGAGATTTTGGTAAATGACCACGTTTTAAGGTACCCACAATCAGATGATACAACCTGTAAATGAGCACATATGTGTAAGCACAGCATTCGGAGAGTGACGAGCCCAGAGTCGAATAAAGTTTGGTAAATCATGTGATGCTTTTTAATCTAAACCCGAATACAAATTTAATCATTTCTATTAATAATGACTTTTACTAGGCCAACTATGCATCAACTGTGCCATCATATTTAAAAGTAAAATGACGTTATGGTGGGATGAATTTCATAAATAATTATTAAAATTACGTGCTAGTAGTGAAAAAAATAATATATATTTCGGTTCCCTCGGGATTATAATCTTTTCGCTCGGTCAATAATCATACTCTTTACAACCTTGGTGTATATCCTATATACTAAAAGGATAGATTCAATATATTTTCATCACGACGATCGCGCAACATTTGAACAAGGCTACAGCTTTAACTGTTTGAGCGATTTTCATAAAAGTTTTACCAAGTGGTAGAAAATTCTTGACTCTGTGTAAAAAAATATTTAAAGTGGATTTTTGTTTTTAAACTGAAACAAAGCTGAAGTACTCTTTGAAAGTTTTAAGACGAATATCGCAATAAAATATGACACATTTGACATTGTCAATCTGAATATGATAATATTTTTGGAATAAAAAGAACATTTTTATGATCTAAATGCAATCAAAAACAAATAAATTGAAATGAAATGCTGGTATTCGAACAGTATGTATTATTTAAAATGTTATTTTTATGAAATTTTATATTCACTTTTTCAGGTTGTCATTTTTAATGCAAAATATCTACAAAAAGCACAAGTGGAGTTTGGAAAGGTTAATAATTAGATCTTATATGTCAGAAATCAAACAGAATATTTGTACGCATGTGCGTGAAATGAATTCAAAGCATTCAACGTATATATTTGGTTTGAAGCATGAAACAGACTGAAGAATCATTAGAAAAGTTTGTGAAACACTATAGGCGGAGCCCTAGGAGGAGCTTCTGCTAGTAATATACTATTTACATAGAAAATATGAACCTTGGCCTTACTCTAAATAATTTTAGCGTTCCTGTTATATATGGAAAGTAATAAATATCCGATAAATTAAAATATGTCCAATACAATTATAATTTTGGTGAATTACAGCGATATTAATTATATTTGGAGTAAAATTTGTTTAATTCAAATAAATATTGTATGTCCCAGAGGCATTGTATTAAGTTTCATTGAAATTGTCAACAGCAAAATATGTATTTAGCGTCATTTTTCATATAATACGAACTGGCTAACAAAATATTAATTATTTTTGATTTATTTCCATGTAAACACATTTAAAATGGAACAGAATAAATTTCGTTTGAAATTTTAATAATCGGATTATTATTTTTTTTTGTTAAAGTCAATTGATATTAACATTACCTTTTCTATATAGAAATAAAATCCATAGAAACTGTATAGAATCAAGAATCAACGAATAATAAGTAACTTGTATAAAAGAAACCTGTAATATCGCCCTAAATTTCACTATAACACACTAGTACTAAATACCATCAATAGCTGTCAAATTTAAATAAATACCCTATAAATTGAAATATAAACAGTGTTTACTTTTGAGGAAATAACATATTAAAGAATACCGGACAAACAAATTACAATTACAGGGACGGTAATAAAAATAAGAATACTTAGAATTAAAGTGATAAGAAAAGTTTATATTGTTTTGCAATGATTCCTGGAAATATCTTTCAGCCACACTGTTAGATTTCCATCCAATTGAACAACTTCAGGGGACATACATTATAATACTTCAAATTCCGACATAATTTCACACAAGGAGGATATATAACAGTTTTTATTTAAACGTCAAAACATGAAATTTTCACACTATCAATTGAAACCGCAAACGTAATTTACGTAAAATGTAATGCCATTTTTCTTTAAATATCTACGTTTGAAGAAAAAATATAATGTGTCATTTGGAGTGCAATTGTCCGACTCGCTTCGCTCGTCGTGCAAACTTCCACGCTTGTCACAAAATACTATTTTTACCTCTCGCTAAAAATGCTAAAAATCGCATATCCAGATTTTATTGAATAAGCACGTTTTAAGGTCCCTACAATCCGATTTTAACATTTTTACGGTGATGTCTGTGTGTGTGTGACGATTACTCAAAAACTATAAGACATTAAATTTGTTTAACTACGTATTTCCCAATCGGACATTCATGGGAAGATCTGCAAAGGTTTTGGTAACAATTGGACAACGGGAAGTAGAAGATTCTTGAATTTTTTAAATGTACTTTTACATAAAGAAACATTTACACCATGCTTCTACCGAACTGGCAAAATTAAGCTTGCCGCCCCATTAAGCTGTAATTTTTTCATATCTGACTAACTCTTGCTCGCTGGAATCAGCGAACTTGAAGCGCTAAGGATTAAAACAAATTGAATTCTCTACCAATGCACAATGTTCTGTATGGTATAGTACAGGCAAGGCTGCGAACAATGAGGGATTTTTTATTTCCAACTGATAAACGAGTGGACGAAGATAGAAAACCGTGCTGGTTGTATGTACACAGAGCAGAGATGATGTTTTTAACAGCGCGTATTGATTTTCGGAAGTAGTTATGATATGCTCTTATACACTGTATGTAGCCAACAAATATCAACTGAGCATAGGTTTAAAACTTACATTTACAATTTGTAACCTACGAGTCCGGAGTCATAATAGTTTGACCGGGTAACATTATCAACAAATAATAAAACTTACACAAATGTTCAGAAATTTCTACAAAATTATTTCTTACCTTCCGTCACATTTAGGTAAGGAAGGTATTGTCTTTGGTCAAAACATTCAATGATGAGTTTTTAGTGTATAAGCATGTTTTAGGGTCCCTATAATACGATTTTGCCATTTTTACGATGATGTCTGTATGTATGTATGTATGTGTGTGTGTCTGTGTGTGTGTGTCTGTGTGTGTGTGACAAAAGTTCCGGATCCCATACCTTCAATACCACAATTCCAAAAATTATATTTTTTTCGTATTCCTCAAGTTTACATCCAGAAGAACAAGTGATTAGGTTTTGGTTATAATTGGTGAACCGGAAGTACGCTCATTTAAAGATTTAACAGTTAAATTTGATTTATTGACATTTGACGTTATTATAACTTAAAGAATATATTATTCTCTATACGATTTGATTACATTTTATACTTAATATTCAATTTACCATTTTTACAATGATGTATGTATGTATATATGTGTGTGTGTCTGTGTGTGTGTGTGTGTGTGTGTGTATGTGTGTGTGTGTGTGACAAAAGTTCCGGATTGCATAATTTCAATACCACGATTCCAAAAATTATATTTTTTTCGTATTCCTCAAGTTTACATCCAGAAGAACAACTGATTAGATTTTGGTTATAATTGGTCAACCGGAAGTAGTCTCATTTGAAGATTTAACAGTTAAATTTGATTTATTGACATTTGACGTTATTATAACTTAAAGAATATATTATTCTCTATACGATTTGATTTTATACTTAATATTCAATAGATACAGAGTTAAAGAATTTTAAAGAAATTAAATTTTATAATTCAGCCAGCTATGCTAAACATGGAAACTGCTAATATATTCAGATAATTCAAATCGACAGATGTCAGTATCAATGAAAAGTAAATGTACGTGGAGAGACGTTTCTGAAAATATACAAGAGGTTTGAATATGTTATGAACAGAGATAAAGAATATATTGGAAGAAGAATGAACACCTTAGTAGTAGAAGGTAGAAGAAACATGCGAAATAGAAATGAGTGGATGAGCTAAAGAAGAAGAAGAAGATGTCAGTGTCAAGTGAAATTTACATAGTTTGTTTATGAAATAATTTCACTGTAAATATATAATCTTTTGCAAGAATTCATGGATTTTTACAATCAAATACTCCCACGTACCAAAAAACAACTCCACTGTACTTGACATTCGTAGTGGTGTGAATTTTTCAAGTTCTTTCTACATGTTGAACGGTACACATTTATTTTCTTCATGCATGAAAGAATGCATGTTATGTGAAATTGAAGTTCGAGTGTAAATACTGTGAATTAGCTACATACTTTTACCTAGATTGGCTTTAGATTTTCGAAAAGATATGTAACTGTATTAGATAACAGGAATTCTTGGAAAAGCCCTATTTATGTATAATTTTTGTGATGTATGCAAGCTCAAGTTACAATAATACAATTACCGTTAAACGAACGAATGTACTCAGTCAAATGACAGATTAACACAGAAACATGACAGAAGGTGTGCCTAAAGAGATAATTCTAATTACCAGAATGCTAAATGTATAGCAAAGTAATTCTCATTTGATATTAAATTATTTCTCATGTACTATGACAAGCTACATTTTACTATTAATTTCAATTACTGTATGTCTCTTTTGCTGCCATAAATCTCCACAATGTTTCAAAAAGCAATAGATTTTCGCATTTGGGTAGCATGATTTCGAGGGACGGTTGAATTGAAAACAACTATAAAGATGCTAATGTTGATAAATCCAAAGTGTTAGTATTTGAAAGGAGTAAATTGGTGACTGAGTGCAATGTGTTGGTGGATGGAGTGAAACTGGAGCAGGTAAATGAGTTTGTATATTTGGGTAGCACGAAGTCGAGGGATGGTTGAATTGATCGAGAGATAGAAAGGAGAGTGAGTGCGGGATGTAAGGTAATGGGTGCTCTTGGTACGTTTGCACAAAACGTTAACGTATCAAGGGATGCTCGAAGTGTGTATAATGGGGTGCTAGTGCCTGCTTTGATGTATGGAAGCGTAAGCATAAAAAGAGAGTGACTGCCGTGGAAATGAGGTATTTACGTGGTGTATGTGGGTATGTCAAACGGGATCGCGTGAGGAATAATTTGGTGTATGGTTAGGAACAATGTGATTAAGAGGAGTTGGTGTGTGTCAGTTGAGATGTGGAGAGAATGACAAGTGAACGGCTTGTTAAGCGTATATATCTTGGTTGAGGGTTTTCGATTGCGTGGCCGACCAGTGTATAAGTGGATGGATGTGGTTGGTAGGGTGCTTAAAGAGAGAGAGTTTCCAAGTATGAAGAGAAAAAGAGCATGCATGAATGCGATTATGAGTGTGGCCGTGGCGAAAGAAGTCTGCTTAGATAGGAATGTGTGGCGAAGGATGATTGTTTCCTAACTATTATTGTGATCCGGATGCGGTATTTTGCTACCGAAAATCGGTCACTTTAATATGTTTAAGAGTAAGTATTATGAGTGTGGCCGTGGCGAAAGAAGTCTGCTTAGATAGGAATGTGTGGCGAAGGATGATTGTTTCCTAACTATTATTGGGTCCGGATGCGGTATATCGCTACCGAAAATCGGTCACTTTAATATGTCTAAGAGTAAGGATTATGAGTGTGGCCGTGGCGAAAGAAGTCTGCTTAGATAGGAATGTGTGGCGAAGGATGATTGTTTCTTAACTATTATTGTGATCCGGATGCGGTATTTCGCTACCGAAAATCGGTCACTTTAATATGTCTAAGAGTAAGGATTATGAGTGTGGCCGTGGCGAAAGAAGTCTGCTTAGATAGGAATGTGTGGCGAAGGATGATTGTTTCCTAACTATTATTGTGATCCGGATGCGGTATTTCGCTATCGAAAATCGGTCACTTTAATATGTTTAAAAGTAAGGATTTGTTGTATGATGTTGATGTTGTTCTGATTGTTATCGGGTTTGTGCGAACCCACTAAGTGGGACACAAATGATTTTATGTATGTATCAAAAGCTATACGTGATATCACTTGTTGAAAAGCTTATTTTTTAAATAACGTAATATAACCTAATTTAACGCCCAAATGAATTTATCATTAATACAGGACCAACTTATTAGTATTCCTACAGAATTTTTGTCCCCAAATTTTACTTGAGATAATCACGAAATATAATGAGAAAATATTTAGCCCAGATAAGAACAAAATTATTTCTTGATGCTAGTACATGTCCCTGAATTAAACCTTATCCCAAACATAGTCGTCTCTAAATTTTCAGTAAACGACATATTTTCAGTAAAAATCAAAACAAATTTTTAAGAATCCCTACCTTTGAAGAACTCCAGGCTCCGTCCATGGCTTCCAGGTCGATATTCTCCAAGATGTAACCTGTAAAAAAATTCTGGATAAGAAAACTTTATAAATCTGAGTCAAATTAGAATACAAGATAAGGAACAACAAAAAACACTAATGCGAATATTTCAACCTGTTATCAAATAGAAAAGTTTTTCGTCTGTTATCACGTTTCGCCATTTGTACTAATTTTTACTGGAGATAACGGAAGACACATAGAACGCAATTTAAAGTTTACAAGTTTCGGTAGTTGTCAAATAAAAATCAAAGCACATTATATACTGAAACACTGACAATCCCTTTTATTACCAAACGAAATATTTATTGTATTTGCCAGCATTATTAACTACGAATTTACATAAAATAAATGGTGATGTTTTCGCCACATCATATTTATTAATAAAAATATATTTAGGGTGTTAAAATCTATTTGTATTTTAATACGCGAAAACCATTAAAAATACATTTTCTTATACAAAAACATGTTAACTTATATATTTCTCCTTCTATTAGTCTTAATTTAATTTTTTTACATCTTCCTTCTAAATTGGTACGCCTGACAGATAGACGCTTTCGAAATGGATTTTTTGCGCTTAACGGGTAGTAGTTAATGTGTACATCAGTCAAAGGCTCACGTTTTTCAGCCGGAATCCTGAATCTTCCTAAGATGACTGGGATATAAATGTTTATTTAAATAATAATAAAGTAAGAAATTAAATTTGAAAAGGAGGCAATTTTATGTACATTTAACAAATAAATATATAATTTACAAACGACTAAGAGATGTATTGGATTCTTGCTAAAAATCGCATATCTAGATTTTAATGATTAAGCATGTTTTAAGGTCCCTACAATCCGAATTTAATATTTTTACGATGAAGTGTGTGTGTATGTGTGTGTGTGTGTGTGTGTAATATACAGGCCCGTAGCCAGGATTTTTTCTCGGGGGGGGCTTCGAGATTTTAGGAAATGGTGGGGAGGGATTAATTAATTTTCCTCTATCAAATTTGTATCCAAGTAGCAATGTTTTCTTTTCTCAACACAATAGTTATTAAATAATCATGTGAAATTTTATGTAAATGTAATAATCTGTATTTTTATAAATTGGCAAATAAAACAGTAAACGTTTACAATGCGAAACAACAAAGACATAACAACATAACCTCTACTCACGATTAGAATCTAAATCAAATTTAGGTTTCTTAAAAAAAGAAACGATGCTTAATTGACTCGTTTTAGATCGCTTCATTTCAACCTCTCCAAATACGATTAACACAGGCGTTCAAAAGCGGCTCGAGTACAGTACGCTTTAGACAGTGAAGTTAGGCACATAACTTCATAACTATAATAGCAACTGACACTTTCTTGTAGTACTTTCTCATATGGGAACGCTATATCATATCTCTTTAAAGTAATTGCGAAAATTCTTTTCGCGCGTGATTCAAATAATTTGAATAGGTATTTTCGTTACTAGGACGGCAAAGTTCGTATTCCGAAACGAGTGTACTTTCGGAGCGAGGCGAAGCTGAGTTCTAAATGACACTCGTGAGGAATCGACTTTTCCGTCGTGTAACG
Organism: Harpalus rufipes; assembly: GCA_951394225.1. Classification (NCBI taxonomy): domain Eukaryota; kingdom Metazoa; phylum Arthropoda; class Insecta; order Coleoptera; family Carabidae; genus Harpalus; species Harpalus rufipes. Next base: position 22,819,175 of record OX596290.1, on the reverse strand, counting down.
AACGTAATTTTTCGTGACAAACGCGGGAGAAGGCCATTTTTGCAGCCCGAAGGGCTGGAAAAGTGGGCTTTATCCCGCGCGTGTTAAGAAAATTGACTTTTTTCCAAAGTGAAAATTCACGTTTTCAAAAAGCTAATATTCACTTTCTCGTAGTGAATATTCACTGTTTCAAACAGTTATAAGTCGTGTACTACGGAAAAGTGAAATTTCACTTTTTCAAATTTAGATAGTATGATAGATACCTTTGGATAGATGTAAACGAAATTTATAAGAATTTCGGGGGGGGCTTCAGCCCCTCAAGCCCCTCCCCTGGCTACGTGGCTGGTAATATATACAGGCTGGTGACCGGTACAGCCGAACATAGGACCTTAACAGGTAAAATCAGACTATCCTAATTTCCTTTAAGTTTCAAGAGAGGTAATGGGTTCATGCTAAAAATCGCATATTTTGATAAATAAGTATGTTTTAAGGTCCCTACAATCTGATTTTAACACTTTCACATTAATGCGTGTGTGTGTGCGCGTGTGTGTAACGATTTCTCAAAAACCGACAGTAGTTTATAAACCTATTTGGGCGGTATTGGCAGCTCAATTGTGTGTGGGTCTGTGTAGATGTATGTGTGTGTGTATGTGTGCATGTGAGTCGGTTGGAAGGACAATTTCTCAAAAACTATAATACTTAATATCTGTTTAACTACGTATTTCTCAATCGGACATTACTGGGAAGGGCTAAAAAGGTTTTGGTAATAATTAGACAACCCGAAGTATCAGATTCTTTAAAAATTCTTCTAAATAGGTATATTACATATACCCTTCAAAAATACTATCAATTCCGACAATGAATTGGAAAGATATTGAAAAATGAATGAATTTAACCGAAATAAAGGGGGGGCAGCTGTTTCGGATAACGAATTTTTTGGTTAACCCATTAACATCTAAAAATAGCCTACATATGTACTAAAATTGGTGTGCAGGGGAAATGAATTATTTTGAAACAATGTACATTACATAATATACATATGTAGTTACAGTTTTTAGATACAATATGTACATATGTTTTCAACTTCTTTGATAGCAGCTAATTTATCCGCAATAGAAATCACAACACGTTTCCGCTTAGATGCCATCTCACAACAATACGTAAAGACACACCGATGGAGCCGGACAATATGTGGGGCTACATAATCATTCATGGAACTGATAATTATACGTGGAATTGTTTCGGTTAACCCGGGTTTCGGTTGATCCGAGTTCGGTTAACCGGAATTTTACTAAAGAATGGATGTAAGTAGAATTTTTGGTGTAGAGTATGTTAAATAAACACAGTCAAAAGAATATAAGAACGATAAAATTCTAAGGTTAGACAAAAAAAAGTGTGAACTTCTTAAAGAAAAATGAAGCAAATCGCAGTGTATAAATATGACTTTTATCTTCTGTGACGCGTTTCAAATACAATTTATGTTGTTTTTTTGGTTTAATATAAAACGTGACAGTCAGAGGAAACTGCATGGTATTAGAGTAGAACGCTAACTCGAATATTATGACGAGAATAAAAGAATAAGAGTATGTTTCTCTTTTCTCATGGAATATTTTATCTTGAAAATAAAATAAATATAAATGTGGGAATTTTTTCGGCTGTAATGTGGATATAACAAAATAATACATACAAAATAACATGGACATTATCACACTTACAGTAAGATCTTACAAGATTTTTTACCTCTCGCCAAGAGAGGTATTGGATTCATGCTAAAAATCGCATATCCAGATTTAAATGATTAAGCTCGTTTTAAGGTAGTTCATAAACCTATTTGGGCGGTATTGGCAGCTCAATTGTGTGTGTGAGTCTGTGTAGATGTATGTGTGTGTGTGTGAGTCGGTTGGTAGGACAATTTCTCAAAAACTATAATACTTAATATCTGTTTAACTACGTATTTCTCAATCGGACATTCCTGGGAAGATCTAAAAAGGTTTTGGTAATAATTGGACAACCGAAAGTAGCAGATTCTTAAAAACAATCTTCTAAATATTATTTTTTGATGAAATAAGAGGAGTAGAACAAAATTTCTTCATAGGGCGCGAGCAGTCATGTGACTTTGTTGGCTTTGACAAGCAGATATGAGATGATAGCTAGTAATTATGTACATATTCCATGTGGTTTATTTTCTTCGACAAGTAAATCGACACTCCTGGTGACAAATTAACCACATGAACTTGAAATTTTTAATAAACGGGCCCCATATCAGCTTGTCAAGGCCAACAAAGTCACATGACCACCTAAAGGCAACAATTACAACATAGAACGATCCAGTCTTATATATATTAGGTAATTAGTAACTTTTACATTAAAAACCTACATATGATACATTTATTTATTTTATTTATGTTTTATTTTATTCATAGAAATCACGTCTACAATATAATTTTTGGTTGAACTGCCAAATTAAATTATAGAACGGCCCATAAACAGTAATAATTTAATTCGTTGGTTGTAACATTTTATTTTGCAATGAAAATAATAATTTCATATTCAATTTTATGTTCATATTACGTGCTCTATAAAAATTTATGACTAATAATTTTTATGGGTACAAATATTACTTTCGCTATAAAATCGCATAGGTGTTTAGTATTCGACGATGTAGCAGTATTTTCTCAAGAAAATTGAAACTTTTCTTATGCATATATTATTATTTTTAAATATCTTTATTTCTAAAAGGTTTTTCAATTGGTGGTGTCTGTCTAATCTGTTGTTTATTAATTCTGTTACATATGCCAAATCACCATAGAAAGTTACACATCGTTGCGCCCATTTTAAGGCAGACGCAGTGCCCCTTCAAAGTCGACTCTCCAACATCCGGACGCCAAAGGAACCCCAGATCCTCGCCGTGCATGAGAACTCGGCCTTTCACAGCCCGTATAAGATCCAACCGACCCAGGAGCTCAAAGTTAATGACCATAGACAACGCCGTTTGTTCGCTGACTGGGTTTCGGAGCGTTTGAAAGAGGACCCCAATTTTGGCGACGAATAGCTATGTTAACAAGCATAATTGTCGTATGTAGGACGACGCCAACCCACACGAGGTTCACCGGGTGGTAATGCATCCACAAAAATTTAACGACATGTGGTTCCAGCAGGACGGCGCTACGTGCCACACAGCGGACGCCACGATGGACATTCTGCATGAACGATTTGAGCCCGCTTGACTTTTTCTTGTGGGGTTTCCTGAAGTCGCGGGTATGCCAATAAGCCGCAATCGAGCGATGCCCTTAAAGTCAACATAACCATCGCTCAAATTCAGCTGGATTTGTGCAGCGAAACGATACTTAATAGCAACAAATAAAAAAGTATTTCGTTAATACCTCATACGGATGTTTTAGTCCATTTCAACTTCGACCAGCCCTTATTGAAAAACCCTTTATAAAGTTATTAAATCGCCCAAAAAACACTGGTTGTTTCAAAGGAATAACTATAGAGTGACGTTCCTATATCTATAATATATTGATTCCATACTTTAGATTTCCCGGTTTTGAGCCAAGTTCTATAAACCACAAACTATCATTTACACTAGTTCTCCTTGTATTTGATTTATTGCTATTTGTTTTACATACAGCTTCAAGGAGTTTGCCAGTACAAGAAACTATATAAAAACAGAAATAAAAACGAGTGTACAGTTGTTTTTGTAGGTTCATATTGTATGTAATGCATATAAATTGTTACGATTCGCCTTTTTCCTTCCGTCACCTTTTAGGAAGGTATTTTTTTGGTCAAACAATTCGACAGTGTGTTTTTAATGAATAAGCATGTACAGTATAATTTTTGAAAGATGTCCGATCAAGGGCACCTGTATCACGAACGAATTAACAAATAGGCATACATTTATCTCTTTCTTTTGCAAAGACTGTAAAACTGTGTGATAAGGATGGATATAACACGCTTGTCTTTCAAAAATTCATATTGTTTCGACTAAGTTAGGACATTCCATTTATAAACGATGCTCGTTGTTGATAATACTTTCGCTGTAACGTAAGTTTATTTATTAATTCAGATACATTACCTGGATTCATAGCCGTACGTATAACGTTATATACTGACACTGACATTGTGTCAGTATCTTATTTTTAACATATTTGGTTTTACATTTGCTTATAAACTTACTAGTTGACTTATTTTTGAATTTTTAATGCTTTTCCTGTAATATATATTTTTATAATAATAAAATAACAGTAGTATCTTACGTACCCTCATAAAAACTAAGCAAACGACACTACTGAATTTGTTATGATGGGCGGAGCAAAAATCTGAATTCATACAATTCGTAGACAACCTTGATCGGACATCTTTCAAAAATTGTACTTTATATACAGTTTTCAGTTTTGATTTGTAGGAATACATAAATCAACAACATGATCAATTCCCTCCCCTGCATGACGATCATATGATTACAATTGATGACGTGGAAATCAATTTTGCCTCATTATATTACACATATAAAACGTGTAATACTTCTGCCTTTAAATTAACGTGTCTCGTTGTCTTTTTGTTTAGAGAGGTATTTACTCTACACAAATTCCATTTCGATCTATTTTAAGATCTCAACACATCTGCTTCAGCTATACTCTTGTTGATTTACTAATACGACAACCAGTGTATAGTTTGTATTCGTTTTGCTGGTCTACGTCTTTCAACAATTTAGGGAGAAATGTTAAAATGTTATGCTATTTATATCGGTTTGTTAAACAGAATGTAACAGTATACATGTTAGAGATACAAATGTATATTTTATAGGAAATATATACGAATAATATATATTTAAAATGAAATATTTTTATATTTTATATTAAATTTTATTTGCTATTATACACTTTATAGTGTTTTAGTCATGCCTTAATTGCTACAATCTTATAAAAATATCCTGACTAAGATTGAGTGTTTTAGTTCGCACGCAAAGCATGAATATAATTATTATATAAACTATGATTCATATAAATTTCATATTTCTTCGAAGTTAATCATTAAAGAATCTGGTGTGACCAGCACATTACCTACAGAGAGTCATTTACTTAATTTTTATGAGGGTACATAAGATACTACTGTTATTTTATTATTATAAAAATATATATTACAGGAAAAGCATTCAAAATTCAAAAATAAGTCAACTGGTGAGTTTATTAGCAAATGTAAAACCAAATATGTAAAAAATAAGATACTGACACAATGTCAGTGACACTAACAAAAAATAACGTTATTTATACGGCTATGAATCAAGGTAATATAAGTCTAACTAAACACACGACAGTGGATAAGAACCGATTCAGAATTTGTCAAAAACGGAAGTGGCGAGAGGTATTGTGCTGGCCACAACAGATTTTTTTCTGTTCTTACAGAAATCCAATCCCAAAAAACGTATAAGACCTATATATCTCGCGCGACAAAATTACTTATTTATTGTGGACGGTTGCAATTATATTCCTTAGCAACATTAATTTCCCTGACTAATTTCTCGAGGCAAAAAACAACCCCTATCCGCAGAATGTGCGTTTAATGGGAACTGGAGATAATTCCTATATAATACAACAACCCCAACGAAACAGGGTGGATACAATATACAATAAACGGACATGCAACTAAACAGGGGTTAGTATAATAGAAAGGGTAAAAAAATGTTGAATGCCACCCTTAGTTTGAGGAAAAACGGACGCTGAAATGTAGGAAATGCATGCTTGTGACAACCTGTCTAATTTGATAGTAGGGTTTATAAAAAATTATAGAGTACACCTTCACAGTAAAGGAATGGCCAGACCGTCTTTGGCTACGTCAAAGCCAAAAGCGGTCATTTTGAATAAATATATTTGCATCTTCCGACACCTTTACAAAAATACAATTTTACTATTTTCACAATGCTGTGTGTAAGTCCAATACTACAATTCAGAAAATGACATTTTTTTGCACGATCAGGTTTTTTTAAACTTTACCGATAGGGTTTCCAAGGCAGTAAGTTTTTTTACAAATTACTGCTCAGTATGTGATGTGGTACTGATCAGTAAGCGATGTGACTGACCGGTAAGTGATGTGACTACCTACCGATCTGGAGGCGGTGAAACTTACATAAATAAAAAAAAATCTGTTGTGGCCAGCACAATACCTTCCGTCATTCTCGTGTATAATGTATAAATTCCATAATTTTTCTTGCAAAAGATTCTAAATTTCCAGTAAAATTATTTCATAAACAAACTATTCAAATTGCACTTGACACTGGCATCTTCTTCTTCTTTAGCTTTTCCCATTCGTTAGGGGTTGCTATTTTTGCATGTCGTTCTCATTCTGTTCCTTTTCTCTCAAATCTTCCGCAATACAGTCCTTCCATCTTATCTTTGGTCTTCCTCTGTTTCTTTAACGTCCTATTACGAAACTATTCATTCTTGTTCCAATATAATTCTTCATTTCTCCTCATGACATGTTCAAATCAATGTAATCGTCTTTCTTGTATCTTTTTAAAAACTTGTAACACTAGAGTTATTTTCTTACCGTATCTTTCCGTGTATTCCCCAATATCTACTTCAACATCCTCATCTCTGCCACATTAATTTACTTTTTATTGATACTAACATCTGTCAATTTGAATTATATGAATATATTACTAGTTCCCAAGTTTGGCATAGCTGGCTGAATTATATAATTTAATTTCTTTAAAATTCTTTAACTCTGTATCTATTGAATATGAAGTATAAATTGTAATCAAATCGTATAGAGAATAATATATTCTTTAATTTATAATAACGTTAAATGTCAATAAATCAAATTTAACTGTTAAATCTTCAAATGAGACTACTTCCGGTTGACCAATTATAACCAAAATCTAATCAGTTGTTCTTCTGGATGTAAACTTGAGGAATACGAAAAAATTATAATTTTTGGAATCGTGGTATTGAAGTTATGGAATCCGGAACTTTTGTGACACACACACACAGACACACATACATACAGACATCATCGTAAAAATGGTAAAATCGTATTATATGGACCCTAAAACGTGCTTATTCAGTAAAAACTCATCATTGAATTTTTTGACCAAAGACAATACCTTCCTTACCTAAAGGTGACGGAAGGTAAAAATACTTTATTCTCTATACGATTTGATTGCATTTTAGACGAGAGAAAATGAGTGCAAGAAGCGAACCCTACAAATTATTATTATAACAGAATGTATCTAAGTTTCCTTCAAAAATTATGTACCACGAATACTATCTTCCAATTTTCCTGGTCCACTATACATATTAATCAACCATACACACAACGTTCATTCCCTGAGTGTGGGGTACCCTCTATTCCCTCTTCAGGGCGTTTGAGTCTGCGCATAGCTTCAGCAATATCCTTTTTCCTTTCAGAATATTCGTCCTGTTTCAGTTTGGCTTCAGCAATCGTACAGAACGCATGAATTCGGTCACAATTTCACCGAGAAATTAAATATAGTGGTGGCATAGTGTTGTCTGCTCGTATAGTGAAGGTGTAGAACTATATTCAGTGCAGAAGTTTTGTGAGGAATATCATTATTTACAGGTGAATTGAATGGTTTTTACTTGGGCGATCGATTGAAGCGTGGTTCTGTTTTTGTAGACATATGTGTGCTGTGGTTGAGAGAATAGTATATTGTGAGTTTGTGTGTTTTGGTTGGGTGTGTATGTGTATTTTGTAGAATAAATGGTACATTATTTCTCGCTAAAAGAGATATTGGATCATGCTAAAAATCGCATATCCAGATTTTATTTAATAAGCAAGTTTTAATGTCCCTAAAATCCGATTATAAGATTTTTACGATGATGTCTGTGTGTGTGGGGTTATTGGAGGCACGATTTCTCAAATTTTATAATATATCGTAGATAAAATATTGCACGAAACACATATGTATAGCGTCTTTAGTCACTCAGGGACTAAAGTCTAGCTTTACGTACTAGTATCATAAATAACTATTTACCTCTCGCTAAGAGAGGTATTGGATTCATGCTAAAAATCTCATATCCACATTTTATTGAATAAGCACGTTTTAAGGTTCCTATAGAATAGGATTTTAACATTTTTACGATGATGTCTGTGTGCGTGTATGTGTGTGTTAGGATTTTGAAGGTACGATTTCTCAAATTCTATAAAACTAAAGACCTGTGTAACTACGGATTCCTCAATCTAACAGTAATGGGAAGAGTTGAATAGGTTATGGCAACAATTGAACAACAAGAAGTGGTAGTTTCTAAAAAAAATTCTCAATCTGACACATTTAATTTTTTTATTATATCTCATATAGGTTTGGAGATATAATAATAATGTAATAAATCTCGTTGCCCAAAAAACAGTTGAGATATTTAAATGTTTTTAATTGACAAATAAATGCAAAATGTCAGTGTCAAAAATCAGCACTTTTAATAACATTTCTGGAAGATTTTTCTGGGAGGTACGAGTATATTTAATATATATTTTAGTATTATTAATTAAATATGTATTTAAATTATATGTATGTTAATATTACATATATCCTTAAGAAATACCGCTAATACCGTCAATGAATTTGAAGAATTTTGAACATATTAGAATAGTAGGACAAAATTTCTCATAAAACGAAAGAAGAGATACAATTTCAATTATTTTTGTGTACAAGAAATGTTAAATTCGGTACTTATAGGGCGCGACTTGTCATGTGACTTTGTTGGCCTTGGCAAGCATATGAGGATCCGTGTCAGAATGACGGCTAGTAGTTATTTACATAGATGTCACAATTGTCAAATTTCAAAATATTCTGACGTTTATTTGTCATCCATATTATGGAATATACTTGTCGAGGAAAATAATCCACATGGATTAGCTGTCATTCTGACACAGGCCCCCATATCTGCTTGTCACGGCCAACAAAGTCACATGACTGCTCGCACCCTATTGTATTTAACATTTCTTGTATACCTACACTCGACACCGAAAGTTCTACTTTTATATATAGATTTTTTAATTTTAAATTCATTCTATGAAGAAATTTTATCCTACTCTTCTAATTTTTCGATATGTTTCCAATTTATTGTCAGGATTGACAGTATTTTTGATGGGTATATATAATATAATTTTAAATATTTAACTATTAATACAATAAGAAATAATATAATGTATGTACTTCCCAGAAAAAAATCTTCAGTAATGTATCTGGATTTTTGACACTAACATTTATCTGTCAAATAGGTTTCCATGACATTATTTGGGCTGTGAGATTTATTACAACAGATTATTATATCCCTTATATTTCTTTATCTCTAAATCTATGATATATGTATATGTATCAGATAGAGAATTTACTCTTCTTTAATACTAACAAGAACAAAAATTTTAAATTTAAGAATATGCTACTTCCGGTTGTTAAATTATTACCAAACCTTTTCAGCTCTTCACAGTAATGTCCGATTGAGAAATACGTAGTTAAACAGATATTAAATATCATAGTTTTTGAGAAATCGTCCTTCCAACCGACTCACATGCACACATACACACACACATACATCAACACAGACACGCGCACACAATTGAGCTACCAATACCGCCCAAATAGGTTTATGAACTAATGTCGGTTTTTGACAATAGTTTTTAAGAAATTGTTACACACATTAATGTAAAAGTGTTAAAATAAGATTGTAGGGACCTTAAAACGTACTTATTTTACATGTTAAAGTCCTATGTTCGGGTGTGCCGATCACCAGCCTGAATATATTCTAAATCTATAGAAGATATAATAAAAAAATTAAATGTATCAGATTGAGGATGTAATAATCTTTATTATTTGTAATAACATACATTTTCAAAAAGTAATATTTAGAAGATTTTTTTAAGAAACTACCACTTCTGGTTGTCTAATTGTTACCATAGAACAGCAAACGCCAAACATGATGGCGAGACGAAAATATGCGCAGAAGATCAAACTGCCCCTACTCCAAATGGCTAAGCACAAAATTAGTTTCGAGTAATATATTGGATTGAATTTGTGGTTGGCACTTGGTGAACATATTTTAACAACTGGAGTATGGACTTTTGATGTTCTTTAATTCTTTGTGTGTATTACCGCTTTGGCCATTACAAGAGTCACATTCAATTTAATACACGCCGGTAATTTAAACAAAGAATTAAAGAACTTCAAAAGTCCATAAATAATGACAACATTATTCATTTTCCTGTTTAAACTCTATTTTTCGCACCAATCGTGCCTAAGGAAGGCGTGGCCTAGTATGCGCGGGTCTGCGCCAGTACACACACACACACACACACACACATCAATGAAAAAATGTAAATCTGGATATGCGATAAAAAAATATTTTTCTATTTTTTCCAGATTCAATGGTCCAACAAGGGTATGGAAGATGATTCCCAACCAGTGGACCACTCTCCATGCATCCAGTGCTTCCGACGACCACCAATCAGACATCACATGACAGTTTTACTACCACTGATTATGCTTCTAACTTCTGTCTATGCCATGTGCCCAACAAAATGCGATTGCAACGACGAAGATTTAATCGCGAGCTGTTCGTTTGCTAGTCTTCAAGTCGTACCGATACAGTTAAACCCAGAACTAAAATATGTGAATTTGTCGCATAATAAAATAAATAGTGTGCATTTCACGTTAGAAATATACGCTAATTTGATTCATTTAGATTTAAGCAACAATAAAATTCAAAAACTAGGCAGTATGAATTTTATATCGCAAGTACATCTGGAAGAACTTTTCTTAAACAACAATGACCTTGAAAATCTTGACAAGGATGTGTTTAAAGGCTTGAAAAGTCTTAAAAAGATAGATTTAAGCAATAACAAAATTGAAGAAATTAATGAAAATTCCTTGAATGATTTACAATTATTAGAAATTTTAATTTTAAACAACAACAAAATAGTTAGTTTTGAATCAAATTTATTTAAACACCAAAATAATTTATTAATTTTACAACTGGACAATAATGATTTACTAGAAATTCCTGCAGAAAATTTAGAGCATACTCTAAATTTAGAAAAACTTTCTATTTCTCATAATCTAATCGAAAATATTGAAGAAAATTCATTACCAAGTTTAAAACATCTAAAACAATTAAATTTGGACAGAAATCTAATTTCTGAAATACACGGTAATATATTCGATGGTTTGTCTCAATTGTTAAGTCTGAATTTAGCCGAAAACAATTTAACAGAAGTACCAACTGTGCAATTAAGTAAACTTTCAAATTTAATAGAACTAAATCTAAGCGGAAATTTTTTTTCAACAATCCTTCCAGTATCCTTTCGTGGTTTATTCAAATTACAAAAATTACACTTAAACGGAATAGAAACATTAATAAAAATTGATGTTCGAGGTTTTGTTGACAACATTAACCTCGAATTTGTTTCACTGAACGACAATATAGACTTGCAAAACATACCAACCAGATTATTCCACGGAAATCCAAAATTAATACATATATCTATGAAAAACAATCTATTGCAAACTTTAGAGGCAACACATTTTCCCCTAGATCAATTGGCAACACTGCACATAGGCGAAAATCCCCTAGAATGCAACTGTTCTTTGATTTGGTTATGGAAATTAGTAACAGATCAAAAATCCCTAGAGAATATCAACAAAACAAGTCAAGACATGTTAGATATTGATGAAATAATTTGTGCAGGTCCTGAGAAGTTAAAAAACATATTACTTGTTGATTTACCCGAATATGAAATCAGATGTTCATTAAATTGGATCGCAGTAGCGACTGGTACTAGTACAGCATTATTTGTTTTAATTATAGCCCTTATAGCGTTAGTATATTCAGGTGTTTTACGTAAATTAAGAAACAATGAACAAAGACAAGAACCAGCTAGTTCAGACAGGCAAAGGAGTAGGGATAAATGCGAGCATATGATTGGTCCCCCACTCCTAAGCGAGTATCAAACCCTACCCTGGGAATGCAGCAGTAATAAAGATATAGACCTGTACAGACAATTCGGGTACCATTCGAACCATTCGCATGGTTCAAGGCCGCATATAGTGTATGTGTGAATGGTATATGCCAAATGTGCCATATGACAATAAGTCAGAATCATAATGTAAGAGAAATGGTTCATTTGCATTTTTTATTATCCATACCAAGGTCAACTCTAATACTTTGAAAATTAATTTTAAAAATCTGTTGTGCCCAGCACAATAGCTTCCGTCATTCTCGTGTATAATGTATAAATTCCATAATTTTTCTTACAAAAGATTCTAAATTTCCAGTACAACAAACTATTCAAATTGCACTTGACACTGGCATCTTCTTCTTCTTTAGCTTTTCCCATTCGTTAGGGGTCGTTATTTTTGCATGTCGTTCTCATTCAGTTCCTTTTCTCTCAAATCTTCCGCAATACAGTCCTTCCATCTTATCTTTGGTCTTCCTCTGTTTCTTTAACGTCCTATTACTAAACTATTCATTCTTGTTCCAATATAATTCTTCAGTTCTCCTCATGACATGTTCAAACCAATGTAATCGTTTTCTTGTATCTTTCTAAAAACTTGTAACACTAGAGTTATTTTCTTACCGTATCTTTCCGTGTATTCCCCAATATCTACTTCAACATCCTCATATCTGCCACATTAATTTACTTTTTATTGATACTGACATCTGTCAATTTGAATTATATGAATATATTACTAGTTCCCAAGTTTGGCATAGCTTGCTGAATTATAAAATTTAATTTCTTTAAAATTCTTTAACTCTGTATCTATTGAATATGAAGTATAAATTGTAATCAAATCGTATAGAGAATAATATATTCTTTAAGTTATAATATCGTTAAATGTCAATAAATCAAATTTAACTGTTAAATCTTCAAATGAGACTACTTCCGGTTGACCAATTATAACCAAAATCTAATCAGTTGTTCTTCTGGATGTAAACTTGAAAAATACGAAAAAATTATAATTTTTGGAATCGTGGTATTGAAGTTATGGAATCCGGAAGTTTTGTCACACTCACAGACACACGGACACACAGACACACAGACACACATACATACAGACATCATCGTAAAAAAGGTAAAATCGTATTATATGGACCCTAAAACGTGCTTATTCAGTAAAAACTCATCATTGAATTTTTTGACCAAAGACAATACCTTCCTTACCTAAAGGCGACGGAAGGTAAAAATACCTTCCCTCATTGTATATACAGACAATTTCTAGTACAGCATGCGGCAGAACCAATATCCCCAAAGAAAGAAGTCGCATATGCTTAAATCGGGCGACCGCGCAGGCCACCCCACGTCACCTCTCAAAGACACTAAACGTCCAGGAAACAATTCTCTTAAAGCGTTTAGAAAATTTCGGGCTGTGTGGGCTGTAGCCCCATCCTGCTGGAACCAAAAGTCCCCTAATCCCTCTTCTTCAACAACCACGCTTTAAGAGAAATGTTTCCTGGACGTATAGTGTCCTGCGCGGTCGCCCGATTTAACCATATGCGACTTATTTCTTTGGAGATTAAGGAAAAAGTGTTTCGCCCCCAAAACCTGCTAGACCTAAGGGAGCATATTGTTGAAGAAGTAAACGCGATACCCTGCGAAATGTGTCAACGGGCTGTTCAAAACTTCAGAAATCGGCTCCAGAAATGTATTGCCATTTTAGACATTATTTTAATTAAATAAAAACATTTTTTTCATTTATATATTTTGCTAGAAACTTTCTGTATAGAATTTCTACAAAATACATACAACTGACGGAAGGTAATGTACTGGCCTCATCAGATTTTTATAAAAAAAATTATGGCGAATAAATAATGCTGTTGACATTATTAATTTTTTTTGTATATGTACGATTAACTTAAAAAAAAACACTCTTTAAATTTCCATAATAAATATATAACGTCAAAAATGCAAATGAACCAAATTGATGAATATTTAATTTTTAAACTGTACAGTCCTTTTTAAACGATGTATAAATGTCCAAAACGCCGTATGAATTATTTTAGTCGCCACTTCAATTATTTCGTTTTGAGTGTACTTCACAAAATGATATATAGGTACTTGAAAATAAATGCATTTTATAATTTATAGGTCAAATTAATAAGAGACAAAATGATAAACAATTTTCAATAAATAATTCACAAATTTATTTATTAAATTTGGCCTATTTTTATATCCATTTTTAAGTTTAAATAAACATTTTAATTTAAGTGAATTAAATACGAATTTATTATACGTATTTTCAAATCCATTAACGAAATTAAAAACTTGACAAGAAAAAATTACACGATTTTTCAAGCATAATAGTACGGGCGCCACATTGTTACACCGTTTTATAATATTACTTAAATTAAAATATTAAAAATTTCAAAATTTAAAAGGTTTTCTAGATTCGAATAAAATAATTTAATATTAAAGAGATTTACATTTTTATTGTACTTAAAATCAAATCAAAAGCATGAACCTTCTGTCTTTCTAAATACACACCTAATTTTGTAGATAAGACACATAAATATTAATAATTTTGATTGGTGGTTACAATTTCGCCAAACGATAAACAAATATTGATTAAACTTTTTAAACATTTCTCAAAAATTGTAACAAATTTTGGATTTACCGACATATATCTCAAAAAATATATAGATATTTAGTAATTTTGTTTAAACACATAAAAATTAGTTAATTTTAACCAGTGGTTAAATTTTTCCAAGCTTTATTTAATAAACCCTTTCAGTTTGCCAAAAATCAAGTGACCTACTTAATTTCATAACCTACCTTGCATTGCCCAAGATCCAAGGTGCCGTTGATATTTCGTCCTTGCCTTTTTCGACACACTTCAAACACACAAACATAGTTGCAATTTTGTCCAAATAAACTTGTAACACTGATAAACATCAAAACTTCTCACTAATAACATTTGGTATTATCGTTTATATGAATTAAACAGTTAAAATTATATTTACAAATAAACTAAAACAGTAAATACATGTTTGAGAAACTTATTTCATCATTACACTTATTATCCTTTGTTTAAAATGTCCTTAAAAAGTCCTTAAAGTCTATTTATACAACCGACGTAAATGTTTATACAAAACACACATCACAGCCATTTTGATTTAAACGTCAAATAATTAACAAATATATCTATTTCATTTATTTGATGATTATAAATGTTGATAATTTATATTTAGCAATAATATTAATAAATATAAACTTTTTTGAAGTTAAATTTCGAAATTTCTTTTTAAAAATTAGGGGGATGTTCCAAAAAGACCCAATTTTGCATTGGTAGTGACATCTATTGAACTTTTGACCACAATACGAAACAACATATGATTTCCAAATAAATTATTGTTTTAAACAAATTTTGACTGTACTGGCCTAATTTTGTTTAAAAAATTAAAATCCTTGAAGATTTCTGCATAAGACACATAAAAATTAGATCATTTTAACCAGTGGTTAAATTCTTACCAAGCTATATTTACAAAATGGTCAAAAAAATTCTGTTGTCAATATGAAAAATTTCAAAATTTTGAAAAAAGTTTCAAACAAACCTTACCTCAAATTGAAAAATAAACAACTTTTCCTAATAACATTTTTGTCTAAACCCTTTCAATTTGCCAAAAATCAAGTGACCTACTTATGATCATAACCTACCTTGTAGGGTCGAAATTTTGCCCAGAATCCAAGTTGCCGTTGATATTTCATCCCTGCCTTTTTCAACACACTTCAAACACACAAACATAGTTGCAATTTTGTCCAAATAAACTTGTAACACTGATAAACATCGAAAGTTCTCACTAATAACATTTGGTATTATCGTTTATATGAATTAAACAGTTAATTTTATATTTACAAGTAAACTAAAACACTAAATACATGTTTGAGGATCTTATTTCATCATTACACTTATTATTCCTTGCTTAAAATGTCCTTAAAAAGTCCTTAAAGTCTATTTATACAACTGGCGTTATTTGCAAATGTTTATGCAAAACACACGTCACAGCCATTTTGATTGAAACGTCAAATAATTAACAAATATATCTATTTCATTTATTTGATAATTATAAATGCTGATAATTTATATTTAGCAATAATATTAATAAATATAAACTATTTTGAAGTTAAATTTTGAAATTTCTTTTTAAAAATTGGGGGGATGTTCCAAAAAGACCCAATTTTGTATTGGTAGTGACATCTGTAGTCAACAAATGTGTACTACATACGTGAAAATTTTATAAAATATTTATAAATGTTTTTATGTATCCTGAGACATTCAAAATCATATAATTTATAATAGTTTTTCTTAAAATATATTTTGTATGACAAACATAGTCGAAATATAACTAAAATACCTAGAAAATGGGTTTTTTCAAAATTGTTAATAACAATTCAATCCTACTAGTGTACTCTATGGTGAAAATTATGAACTATTGTTTAATTGTTTGTTGTAAATAAGTACGTTGTTGTATCGTGTAAATCGGCGAAAATCAATAATTATGATTTTTTCAAATTGACCAATCATATTTCTAGAAATTTTGTGGTATTTATTTATTTAAAAAATTCCAGTGCAGACGCCTTCTTTAAGGGGCCTGTTTATACGATGCCCCTAAATGCTCATATAAACAATACATGGCAAAAAAATTGTATCGACAGGCATGGAATAGATATTCTGTGACGTCACAAGATCCAAAAATCAATAAAAATGGTCATGCGCAGTACACTAAATTCAAATTATTTCAAATTTTTGTGGGTATTTGAACATAGCAATAATAAAAACGAAAAATAGACTATTTGACATATTTTTAGGGCCTTAGATAATTTTGAATAAATTCAATTTTTTAATTAATGTAAATTTTCCATTATTTCTAAGATTAATTATTAATTTATTATTATTATTATTATTATTAATATATATGTGTGTGTGTGTGTGTGTGTGTGCGTGTGTGCGTGTGTGTGTGAGTGTGTGTGTGTGTATGTGTGTGCAACTTTTAACAGTTTTTCTTGAAAAAACGCAGTTAAATATCATTTATTGACATTTATTTTAAATTTTAAAGAATATATTATTCTCCAAACAGTTAAAAAATTAATAACATAAATAATAGAATATAATATATTATATATTTTTAAATATGTTACCCCCCGCAGTACACTAATTTCAAATTATTTCAAATTTTTGTGTGGTATTTGAACATAGCAATAATAAATACGAAAAAATAGACTATTTGACATATTTTTAGGGCCTTAGAAATTTTTGAATAAATTCAGTTTTTTGATTAAAGTAAACTTTCCATTATTTCAGTTAATTAAGTCATTAATTATTAATTTATTATTAATTACTATTATTATTATTATTATTATTATTATTATTATTATTATTATTATTATTATTATTATTATTATTATTATTATTATTATTATTATTATTATTTCCGCTCTTTTGTTTCTCACTACCTCAGGAATCCTGGGTACCATTGACCTGCCTCTCAGCAATTATTATTATTATTATTATTATTATTATTATTATTATATATGTGTGTGTGTGTGTGCGTGTGCGTGTGTGTGTGTGCGTGTGTGCGTGTGTGTGTGTGTGTGATGTGTGGATATATGTAACTATCGTTCCAGATCGCATAAGTCCAATACCACGATTCTAATTTTGTCGCATTCCTGAAGTTTTGGTCCATATGCAGACATGATTAGATTTTGGTTATAATTGGTCAAGCGGAAGTACCCTCACATGCAACTTTTAACAGTTTTTCTTGAAAAAACGCAGTTAAATATCATTTATTGACATTTATTATAAATTTTAAAGAATATATTATTCTCCAAACAGTTAAAAAATTAATAACATAAATAATAGAATATAATATATTATATATTTTTTAATG
>OX596290.1:22351299-22796299 GCA_951394225.1 Harpalus rufipes | reverse complement strand
TCATATAAACAATAATACCAAATGTTATTAGTGAGAAGTTTTGATGTTTATCAGTGTTACAAGTTTATTTGGACAAAATTGCAACTATGTTTGTGTGTTTGAAGTGTGTTGAAAAAGGCAGGGATGAAATATCAACGGCAACTTGGATTCTGGGCAAAATTTCGACCCTACAAGGTAGGTTATGATCATAAGTAGGTCACTTGATTTTTGGCAAATTGAAAGGGTTTAGACAAAAATGTTATTAGGAAAAGTTGTTTATTTTTCAATTTGAGGTAGGGTTTGTTTGAAACTTTTTCCAAAATTTTGACATTTTTCATATTGACAACAGAATTTTTTTGACCATTTTGTAAATATAGCTTGGTAAAAAATTAACCACTGCTTAAAATCAACTAATTTTTATGTGTCTTATGCAGAAATCTTCAAGGATTTTAATTTTTTTAACAAAATTACAAAATATCTATTATTTTATGAGATATAGGCCAGTACATTCAAAATTTGTTTTAAAAAAATAATAATTTATTTGGAAATCATATGTTGTTTCGTAATGTGGTCAAAAGTTCAAGAGATGTCACTACCAATACAAAATTTGGTCTTTTTGGAACATCCCCCCAATTTTTAAAAAGAAATTTCAAAATTTAACTTCAAAAAAGTTTATATTTATTAATATTATTGCTAAATATAAATTATCAGCATTTATAATCATCAAATAAATGAAATAGATATATTTGTTAATTATTTGACGTTTAAATCAAAATGGCTGTGACGTGTGTTTAGTATAAACATTTACAAGGAACGTCGGTTGTATAAATAGGCTTTAAGGACTTTTTAAGGACATTTTAAACAAAGGATAATAAGTGTAATGATGAAATAAGATCCTCAAACATGTATTTAGTGTTTTAGTTTACATGTAAATATAATATTAACTGTATAATTCATATAAACGATAATACCAAATGTTATTAGTGGGAACTTTCGATGTTTATCAGTGTTACAAGTTTATTTGGACAAAATTGGAACTATGTATGTGTGTTTGAAGTGTGTTGAAAAAGGCAGGGATGAAATATCAAGGGCTTCTTGGATCTTGGGCAAAATTTCGACACTACAAGGTAGGTTATGATCATAAGTAGGTCACTTGATTTTTGGCAAATTGAAAGGGTTTAGACAAAAATGTTATTAGGAAAAGTTATTTATTTGTCAATTTGAGGTAGGGTTTGTTTGAAACTTTTTTCAAAATTTTGACATTTTTCATACTGACAACAGAATTTTTTTGACCATTTTGTAAATAATGCTTGGTAAAAATTTAACCACTGGTTAAAATGAACTAATTTTTTTGTGTCTTATGCAGAAATCTTCAAGGATTTTAAATTTTTAAACAAAATTACAAAATATCTATTATTTTATGAGATATAGGCCTGTAAATTCAAAATTTGTTATAATGCTTAAAAAATTTAATCATTTTTTAATTATCGTTTGGTGAAATTGTAACTACGAGTTAAAATTAATTAATTTTTATGTGTCTTATCTAGAAAACTACAAAGATTTAAAATTTTCAAACAGAATTAAAATATATTAACTTGTTTTGGAGAAATAGAGCCGTAAATTCAAAATTTGTTATAATTTCTGAAAAATGTTTAAAGATTTTACTTTAAATACTTAAACAAAATAAAATCTAATCACGTAATCGTGGTATTAGAGTTATGTAAATTTTATTTGACACTGACATCTGTGAATTAGTAATATTTGAATATTCTGTTTCAATGGTGCAGCTTTTAACAGTATAGGTTGCAAGATATTTCACTATAATTCTTTATCTTCATTGAATATGAAGAAAAAAATATAAAATTCAATCGAATAGGGAATAAAATATTCTTTAATATTTATTTAAGAAAAACTGTTAAAATCTTCAAATTTGAGTACTTCCGGTTAACCAATCTTAACCAAAATATTATCAATTCTTCATACGATCGTAAAATATGAAGGAATTATCATTTTTGGATTTGTAGTTTTGGACAAATTTTTGTCACACCACACACACATACATAAAAAATTTTGAAAGATGTCCGATCAAGGTCATCTGTATCACGAACGAATTAACAAATAGGCATACATTTATCTCTTTCTTTTGCAAAGGCTGTAAGAGTGTGCGATAAGGATGGATATAACACGCTTGTCTTTCAAAAATTCATATTGTTTCGACTAAGTTAGGACATTCCATTTTAAAACGATGTTCGTTGTTGATAATATTTTCGCTGTAACGTAAGTTTATTTATTAATTCAGATACATTACTTTGATTCATAGCCGTACGAATATTTTCTGTCAGAGTCATTGACATTGTGTCATCTTATTTTTAACATATTTGGTTTTAAATTTGCTTATAAACTTACCATTTGACTTTTTTTGAATTTTGAATGCTTTTACTGTAATATATATATTTATAATAATAAAATAACAGTAGTATCTTATGTACCCTCATAAAAACTAAGCAAACGACACTACTGAATTTGTCATAATGGGCGGAGAAAAAATCTGAATTCATACAATTCGTAGATGACCTTGATCGGATATCTTTCAAAAAAATTACTGTATATATATACACACACATACAGGTATCGTAAAAATATTAAATTCGTATTCTAGGGAAAGTAAAAAACAAAATTTAACAATGTTTTTATAATATAAAATGCATTTTCTTAAAGTTTAGTAATATGAACATATAACATTGGATTTTGGACGACAAAATGCAGCCTATATATCTTTTTGAAGTATATACACAATTCTATTGTCTCTTAGTCTTCTGGAAATGTTCCAACACTTGTTTTATATAAAAATAAACCGTCCTACTAATTTTAACTGACATTTACTTCTTTAGCAATGGCGGCATGTATTTTTAGGTTAAAAAATAGAGTGAACTTTAGCAATAAGGTATATAAATGGTATGTAAATTATGTGATTTTTGTAAATTCTTCCATTATTATAGAATATGCACTTGTACAAATATTTAATACTATAAATATACGATCACCATATATTTAGAAGTTAAGGTTTTAAATTTACAATCTTTGTATAAAAATTATGCAGTTCACAATATGTAATAATAAGTGTTTACGGTTCTAGTGCGTAAAGACATATTTACATTATTGGGGAAGTATAAATTTTGAAATTTCGCAAAAATTATAAAATATTCAAGTTTATTATATATATTATTTCGTATATTGCGCATGGGTAACAAAAAATTAACAAATGTTAACGAATTATCTGTCAAGCTAGGTTAATTTATTTTTACTATTATTTGTAATTTGTAAATATCAATTTAAATTAACAGATAATTGTTAACTGGAACAAAAATATTTAATGAATCAATAATTTTCAAAATTATCAAACCTTTAATTTTATTAATATTTTTGACAGTACTATTAAAATTTGTTTAGCCATTACTAATATAATGATTGTGAATAATAGTATATTCTACAACAAGTAATGGAATGGCCCATATGCCACACGAGCAAAAAGTTTGTGGCCCCAGCCGAAGACGAGGACTACGGTTTGCTATTCTAAACGTGTTGTAGACTATAATTTCTCTAACAAGATTTTGGATATTATACATAAAATGTTGATTGCTTATAATAACTCCATATTTTTCTTTTGATTTATGAAGAATTTTATGCTCTACAACTTTTATTTGAAGCTATTTTACGTAAAATAATTAGGGAAGCAGGGAAGTTCGTTTTATATGTTAAATATTATTACATATTGTGAATATAATATTTGTTATTTATTTTGTACTTATATATTATGAAGAATGAATGAAATGTTTAATATTCTGTGCCAATATGTTAACCTTTTATTGTTAATTTATGTTTTAAAATATATTTAATATTTATTGTTAAATTATTTTTTGAGTCAATGTAAGACTGATCAGATTGACATTATTTTATAGCAAATGTGTCAAAAAATGTATGATCTAAGGAAAGCAATAAAATTTGTCTTATTTACTAAAGTATTTTTTTCTACATTACAGTTTAAAAAATCTGATGTGGACACCACATGACTTCCTGGTACAATTATTAAACTATACATATTTTTACTTCCTTGTACAGTAAAGGAAGTATTGTAATCGCGAAAAATTTCGGTTTTCAGATTTCAGCGGAAATATCTATTTTGATCATCCCTGAATCCATTTTGACTAATTTCGTCGTGACGTCTGTACGTACGTACGTACGGACGTACGTATCTCGCATAACTCAAAAACAGTAAGCCGTAGAAAGTTGAAATTTTGTATTTAGGACTGCTATTATAACATCTAGTTGTGCACCTCCCTTTCTGGTTATTACACAATTTCCAGAAGTGGCACTTTACATGAAGCCTATAATAGATTTTAATGAAAAACTGTTTTAAAATATAATCCAAAACTTTTCAAATTTGGTATACAAGACTTTTATGTCAATCGAAATAACATAATAGATTTTGGTTAAAATAGGCTAACCGGAAGTGGTACATTACTTGAAGTTGTTAACAGTATTTCTTGAATAAAATGATTTTATTTTGATTTTAGAAATAAATGCTTCACATTAAGTATTATTAAATTAGCCCTTTGTATAAGCGAGATATGTAAAATTAAAAATTATATACTATTTTGTTTTTGTAATAAAGCTTGCAATGGATTAGGACAAAAACATAAAAAAATGTTCATGTCAAATTACGTTAAACACGTACAATTTTATGATTCGTACAATAACAAATATTATATTTTTATTGTGAAATTAGTCATATTCATTGTTGTAATCAAATATTTCTTTGTTGTAATCAAAACTCTCTTTAAAAAGAACCGGGTTAGATTATGGTCGCTATATATCTTACTGTTTTGAAGTTAAAATTAATATTTTCTAATTTATTTATTAAAAAAATATGTATAGTTTAATAATCGTACAAGGAAGTCGTGTGGTGTCCACATCAGATTTTTTTTATAAATAAATTACAAAATATTAATTTTAACTTCAAAACAGTAAGATATATAGCGACCATAAAGGGTGTTTTTAAAGAGAGTTTTGATTACAACAAAAAAATATTTGATTACAACAATGAATATGACTAATTTCACAATAAAAATATAATATTTGTTATTATACGAATCATAAAATTGCACGTATTTAACGTAATTTGACATGAACATTTTTTTTATTTTTTTGCCCTAAGTATATAATTTTTAAATTTACATATCTCGCTTATACAAAGGGCTAATTTAATAATACTTGATGTGCTAGACGCAGAAATTAATTCTCTCTTATTGTTGTATAATTGTTGTACACCCTGAAGAATGTGCAAGGTGCATCGATACGTTGGTATAGTAAAAATAAATGCAGTTTGACTGAACTATCGAGTAATTGTAATACCTACTCCAAGGTTTTGTTTTAATATAAATGACACATGTTCTATTTTGTTACTAGTATAATTAATACATCTTCGACTGTAATAAATTGCCCCTATCAATTTTCCTAATCCGAGATATAATTTATGCAATATCTACATAACAGATACATAGATTTACCTAGATCCTAGATAAATTTGACACGCCCTCTAAATATACAATAAGAAAATAAGACCATTTAATATCTACGTAGATTTAAAAGGAATCAACAATGATTTCGCCTCACAACAGATGCTAATGTAATGTTGATTCCATTATAGTATTTCCTTTGCCGGAAACAGTAGGGCCGGTTATTCAATAGCGCATTATAGTTCAGACATGCGAGGATAAGAATAGGGATCCCTCTATTGTTTGGCTTGCATACTAATATTGTTTGATTATGATATTAACAAAAGTAGGAATGTACAATTCAAGAAAGAATGACTAGTTAGTACTTTATAATTTGACATTTTAAATAATTTTCCTAAGTTCCGCGGAACTATTAAACAACGAGAGTTTTATTTTAAAAATTATTTTATAATCAAATGCTCCCCTTCAATGTAATCCCCTCCCCCCGCTACACACCCTTCCATTCGATTTTTTCCATTGGTCAAAGCAATATTGGAAGTCTTCTTTTGTAAGAGCGTTCCATCGACTCGAACCGGGTTCCTTTTAAGGCAGATTTGATCTTCGGAAACAGAAAAAAGTCACAGGGTGCTAAATCAGGCGAGTTTTTCGCTTTATGGGCAGGTGCGTTGTCCTGGTGCAAAATCCACGACTTATTTTTCCCCAACTTTGGCCGTTTCTTACGAACTCGGTCTCGCAGTGTTGCCAAAACTTTCAAATAGTAAGTTTAGTTTACAGTTTGACCCTCGGGAATCCATTCAGTCATCACGATGCCGTTGATGTCGAAAAAAAACGATTAGCATGGCTTTAAATCTTCGGTGCTCTGTCGGCCTTCAGAAAACCGTTTATACCATTGGAAAACACGCGCACGAGATAGAAAATTCTCACCATAGGCCTCTTTAAACATAGCACTCAGTCGGAGTTTTTTGTTAATTTAACGAGAAATTTCTCATTGATCCGTTGCTCGTGTTTATCGTCACACATTGTTATCGGCACGAGAAAAAAACACGTTCGTTTCTACCTCTATATAAAAAAATCTGTTGTGGCCAGCACAATACCTTCCGTAAATCCTGTATATAATGTATAAATTCCATACATAATTTTTCTTGCAAAAGATTTGAAATTTCCAGTAAAATTATTTCCTAAACAAACTACTCAAATTGCACTTGACACTAACATGTTCCTCTTTAGCTATTCCCATTCGTTAGGGGTCGATATTTTTGCGTGTCGTTCTCATTCAGGTCCTTTTCTCTAAAGTCTTCTACAATACAGTCCATCCATCTTATTTTGGTCTTCCTCTGTTTCTTCAACCTCCTATTTGTAAACTACTCATTCTTGTTCAAATATAATTCTTCATTTCTCCTAATGATATGTTCAAACCAATGTAATCGTTTCTTGTATCTTTCTAGAAACTTGTAACACTAGAGTTATTTTTTTACCGTATCTTTCCGTGTATTCCCCAATATCTACTTCAACATTCTCATATCTGCCACATTAATTTACTTTTTATTGATACTGACATCTGTCAATTTGAATTATATGAATATAGTAGTAGTTTCCATGTTTAACATAGCTGGCTGAATTATAAAATTTAATTCCTTTAAAATTCTTTAACTATGTATCTATTGAATATGAAGTATAAAATGTAATCAAATTGTATAGAGAAAATATATTCTTTAAGTTATAATAATAATATAATTTAATGTACTTATTCCTGTTACAACGAAAGAATTTTGTAGAATTTTTATCATTTCTGAAAGATTTATAGAGAATCTAAGCCGGCCGAAATGTTATGACCTAGCCTTGTAGTATACACTATATACGATTTTTTTTTCTTTATTTTGTAAGCTCCTTTCTGAAATTGAAAAACTATGTCACTTCGCCTTCTACGCAACAAATTGAAGTTAGCATTTAAAGTATTGAATTGAGTTGCTTTTTAAATATTAAACCCTCGCGCGCTTGGCTGTGTGTATCTCTGAATGCTTGTCCCAGAGGAAAATACAAGTAAGACGATCGTTGGCGCATTTTTTTACTCGAAGTTTAATCCCTTAAGGGACGCGCGTTGTTCTTAACGCATTTCTTACGCACAAGAAAACAGAATTTACGAAACAGCTACGTTTTTATATATAGTACACAATATAGGAAGCGATAATATATTTACATGGGGGTTACATAAGCAGAAGAGATAAATATAAAGGGCTTTAAATTATTTCAATTCACAATCCAGCTTAAGCTGTTAAATACGTACAGAAAGATGTCCGATCAAGGTCATCTACGAATTGTATGAATTCAGATTTTTGCTCCGCCCATTACGACAAATTCAGTAGTGTCGTTTGCTTAGTTTTTATGAGGGTACATAATACTGATAAGAGTTAGAATGGTATAAATATAGAATTCTATAAATAGAATGCCAGGTGGCCTATAGAATTCTATAAATAGAATGCCAGATGGTCTGGTGTTGTATGTGGTACATGTTCAACACAACAATTCAGAATATAATTGCGGGTAGCATAATTCTATAAATAGAATGGCGATAAGAGTTAGAGTGGTATAAATATAGAATTCTATAAATAGAATGCCAGGTGGCCTATAGAATTATATAAATAGAATGCCAGATGGTCTGTTGTTGTGTGTGGTACATGTTCAATACAACAGTTCAGAATATAATTATATGGAAGTTAGTGTTATTTCCGGTTAAACCGGAAGCACTACCATCATGCCAAATACCATAATTTGTAAGCCCCTAACTCTAGTTTACAAATATGCAAAAAATAATTATAAATAAGAAAAAAATATTTTGAGTGTTCAAAAATTATATCACTATACATTTTTTGGGTAACATTTTTAATACCACTGGTATATATTTTGTCCCCATACCTCAAACGGTTCAAAATTTACACCACTTCAACTTTACCCAACATTTTGCATACCCCTGGTTTAATTAATTGTTCAAATAATCAATCGACGCCCAAATGTCCAAATTTCATCCCGATATCTCAAAAATTATATCACTACATTTTTGGGTAACATTTTTAATACCACTGGTCCCACATTTTTACTACCACTGACATAATAAACCCTATATTCCAAGTATTAACTATATCCATACCAAATTCCATCTCCTTATCTCAAATGGTTCAAAAGTTACACCAGTTCAACTTTAGCCCAACATTTTTAATACCCCTGGTTTAATTAATTATCTGAATAACCAATCGACGCCCAAAGGTCCCAAAAGTATACTTTTCAAATTTCAGCACAATATCTCAAACCGTTTTAATACCACTGGTATAAATAATTATGTTCTCTAAATATGTAATAATAATTATCTTAAAATAAAAATCTGAATAAGTCAAAGAGTTCCAAAGTACCTATAGCATTTTATGTTTTTGGGGTAACATTTTTAATACCACTGGTATAAATAATTATATATTCCAATTACCAATAATTATGTTAGTACATGTACCAAATTTCACACTAATAAGTCATTGGGTTCCAGAGTTAAAGCATTTTATATACTTTGTCCCACATTTTTACTACCACTGACATAATAAACCCTATATTCCAAATACTCAATTAATTTCCAAAGTATTAACTAAACCCATACCAAATTTAAACCCCATAACTCAAACGGTTCAAAAGTTACACCACTTTAACTTTACCCCAACATTTTTAATACCCCTGGTTTAATAAATTAATTGTCTAAAATACCAATCGACGCCCAAAGGTCCCAAAAGTATCCTCTTCAAATTTCATCCCGATATCTTAAACCGTTCCCGAGTTATGAATTTTTAAAGTTGGGCAAAAATCTACCCTTTTGCCTAATAAAAACGGGGAAATCCCCGTGGGAACTATGACGTCACAGGGGGGTTCCCCCTGACATCATACGGAATCCCCTGCAATCTCCAAGACAAAATTTGTTAATAATTTTTTTACAACAAATTTCAACTTTGAGGGTGTATAATTTTTGAACCAATCGTTAAAAAATTATGAAAATTGGTATACAAACTAAGTAAAGTGTGCTGAGTTCAATGGGGCACACAAATTTTACGTATTTTGACAGGGTTCGGGGTTACAACCCCATAAAATGGATGGGAACCATTAAACAAATTTTTATCTTTGCCGCTTTATAGCAAAAATGGGTCCCTCATCGATTTGGCTGAAATTTGGTGGACATATGTAAAAAAGTCCGTAGAATCGAAATATGTATGGTAGAAATGTTGCCGCCCCTTAGTTTTGGGGTTATTAACACTAAACGGGGTCAACGACCTTTGAAAATTTAGTTTTTCTACTTTCATTATTTAATTGCTGTATAATAAATATTAGTCGTTCATAGATTTGGTTGAAACTTAGTGTGCTTATGTAAAAAAGTCCGTAGAATCCAAATATGAATGGTAGAAAAGTTGCCGCCCCTTAGTTTTGGGGTTATTAACCCTAAACGGGGTCAACGACTTTTGAAAATATAATTTTTCTACTTTCATTATTTAATTGCTGTATAATAAATATTAGTCGTTCATATATTTGGTTGAAACTTAGTGTGCTTATGTCAAAAATTTGGGAACGATATTTAATATTTCTTATTGTATTTTTAATTATTTAAAATTAAAGGTATATTACATGAACCCTTCAGAAATACCGCCAATTACGTTAATGAATTGAAAAAACATCAAACATTTAGAAAAAATGGAGAAATTTGCTCATAGAATGAATTTAAAATTATAGAAAATACGTAAATATAAAAGGTGTAATTAGAATTTTTGTGCGTACAAGAAATGTTTAATACAATACTTATATATACAACAATGGAAATGGCGAGAGGTATTGTGTTGGTCACAACAGATTTTTCAATTAAAAATTCAATTAATATCTATGTAAAATAAAATAGAAACTTCTAGTACCATCTAGTGTCCATTTCTGAATTAATTTATGTTTATTTCATTCATAAAAAATTATAGAAATAGTGCAAAATCTCTCTGAATTCGCGTAGTATTTTTTGTACATATTATTTAAACAAGTTTTCTAATCCATAAAAAGTAGTTCCATATATTTCAATTTCAAACTCAAGTTAACAAGTAACAATGTAAAAATAGAACTTTGGTTTGTGCAAGTCTGCTAGACGCTAATGTTGGCGCGCGCTGGTAAGCATCACGATTTTCTTAATATTTTATTTTATTGAATTTATTCGTAAAAATAGATATTTTTAACAAGCTGGTGCTGCCACCAAGCAACGAAAAAATTTACTACTAGGTTCATAGAATGTTTAAATATAATAATATAATACAATTTTGTGTAAATGGTGTTATATATTTTTTTTAAATCATTTTTGTGATGTTTTCTCCACTATAGCTGTGAGTGCCTGTACGGTGACGCCTGATAAAACTTATTATACAATAATATACATAATATATTTATATTTAACTATGTATAAATACAAATAACTAGTAAAATGAATATAATAACAGTTTTATAGCTATACAGAATGACACTGAAAAACGGTTTTATTTATTCTTTTTAAATATTTGTAAATTAGGCTTAGAGGCTTACAAATCATGGTATTTGTACTGAATTTTGAAAACCAAAATAAAATTATCAAGGCCTTTTCCGATATGTTTGAGTTAAGGTAGATACATTGTGAAACCATTGAAATTTTAAGTACATCTCAACTGAAATATAATCTACCTGCTCTCCAAGTTTTAAACAATTAACCACGCGGTACCTGAGATATTTGCAATTAAATTTGGCCTTTTTAACACGTGAAGAATAGGAAATGGCAAAATAAACACAACATTTTAAATTATTTTATATCCATATCGACATTTAATCGCGGCATTCAACGTGCTAATAAGTTATTGCAAATATAAACTGCATTAGCTTAATTTTTATTTTGAATAAAAAACAAGTTTTTGAATAGGTACACTCGAGTGACAACTACCTTAAGATTTCAGCGTCGTTCATTCTATCAAATTCAGTAATACATTGTTTACTTTTATTTTAATGGTGCCCGTTTTGTATGACATCCTGTATGAACATATGTACATACATAAGGGCAAAGCGAATACAATACTACCTAATAAATAATTTCGTTTACACACAAAAGCATACAGTAAAACACCAATGTTTAAATTTCATTTTTGTTTTATTCATGTCGACAGCCAATCAGAGCGCAGCTTTCGACAGTGTTTCATTGACCGACGTGAATATAGCGCCAAACGTGAGAAGAATAGGTTAATTTCAGATTTTCAATTAGTGACTACCAGTGTAGTTTCAAATTTATTTCACCAGAGTTGTACAGAATGTAAACACTACATGAACAGCATTGGTCATGAAGATAGCAACATTTTGAAATATTCAATAAAAAAATATATATTAGGATAGGAACTTTTACGTTTCTAATATAAATTCACCATGAATTTCTCTACGTATCTGCAAATTTTCAAAGTTACTGAAATATTGATACAATTTTCAGCTATGTTTATTCCATAATAAATGCTTTTCTATAGGAAATTTGAAATTTAGAGCTCCATATCTCTGAAACTAAGCAAGATAGGAACTTTTATCTAACTAACATAAATTCAGCATGCATTTCTCTGCATACCTGCAAATTTTCAAAGTTACTGAAATATTGATACAATTTTCAGCTATGTTTATTCCATAATAAATGCTTATCTATAGGAAATTTGAAATTTAGAGCTCCATATCTCTGAAACTAAGCAAGATAGGAACTTTTACCTCACTATCATAAATTCAGCATGCATTTCTCTACGTACCTGCAAATTTTCATAGTTACTGAAATATTGGTACAATTTTCAGCTATGTTTATTCCATAATAAATGATTTTCTATAGGAAATTTGAAATTTAGAGCTCCATATCTCTGAAACTAAGCAAGATAGGAACTTTTACCTGACTATAATAAATTCAGCATGCATTTCTCTACATACCTGCAAATTTTCAAAGTTACTGAAATATTGATACAATTTTCAGCTATGTTTATTCCATAATAAATGCTTATCTATAGGAAATTTGAAATTTAGAGCTCCATATCTCTGAATCTAAGCAAGATAGGAACTTTTACCTGACTATAATAAATTCAGCATGCATTTCTCTACATACCTGCAAATTTTCAAAGTTACTGAAATATTGATACAATATTCAGCTATGTTTATTCCATAATAAATACTTTTCTATAGGAAATTTGAAATTTAGAGCTCCATATCTCTGAAACTAAGCAAGATAGGAACTTTTACCTCACTATAATAAATTTAGCATGCATTTCTCTACATACCTGCAAATTTTCAAAGTTACTGAAATATTGATACAATTTTCAGCTATGTTTATTCCATAATAAATGCTTTTCTATAGGAAATTTGAAATTTAGAGCTCCATATCTCTGAATCTAAGCAAGATAGGAACTTTTACCTGACTAGAATAAATTCAGCATGCATTTCTCTACGTACCTGCAAATTTTCATAGTTACTGAAATATTGGTACAATTTTCAGCTATGTTTATTCCATAATAAATCCTTTTCTATAGGAAATTTGAAATTTAGAGCTCCATATCTCTGAAACTAAGCAAGATAGGAACTTTTACCTGACTAGAATAAATTAAGCATGCATTTCTCTACATACCTGCAAATTTTCAAAGTTACTGAAATATTGATACAATTTTCAGCTATGTTTATTCCATAATAAATGCTTTTCTATAGGAAATTTGAAATTTAGAGCTCCATATCTCTGGAACTAAGCAAGATAGGAACTTTAACTGACTATAATAAATTCAGCATGCATTTCTCTAGATATCTGCAAATTTTCAAAGTTACTGAAATATTGATACAATTTTCAGCTATGTTTATTCCGTAATAAATGCTTTTCTAAAGGAAATTTGAAATTTAGAGCTCCATATCTCTGAAACTAAGCAAGATAGGAACTTTTACCTCACTATAATAAATTTAGCATGCATTTCTCTACATACCTGCAAATTTTCAAAGTTACTGAAATATTGATACAATTTTCAGCTATGTTTATTCCATAATAAATGCTTTTCTATAGGAAATTTGAAATTTAGAGCTCCATATCTCTGAAACTAAGCAAGATAGGAACTTTTACCTGACTATAATAAATTCAGCATGCATTTCTCTAGATATCTGCAAATTTTCAAAGTTACTGAAATATTGATACAATTTTCAGCTATGTTTATTCCGTAATAAATGCTTTTCTAAAGGAAATTTGAAATTTAGAGCTCCATATCTCTGAAACTAAGCAAGATAGGAACTTTTACCTCACTATAATAAATTTAGCATGCATTTCTCTATATACCTGCAAATTTTCAAAGTTACTGAAATATTGATACAATTTTCAGTTATGTTTATTCCATAATAAATGCTTTTCTATAGAAAATTTGAAATTTAGAGCTCCATATCTCTGGAACTAAGCAAGATAGGAACTTTTACCTGACTATAATAAATTCAGCATGCATTTCTCTACATTCCTGCAAATTTTCAAAGTTACTGAAATGTTGATACAATTTTCAGCTATGTTTATTCCATAATAAATGCTTTTCTATAGGAAATTTGAAATGTAGAGCTCCATATCTCTGAAACTAAGCAAGGTAGGAACTTTTACCTGACTATAATAAATTCAGCATGCATTTCTCTATATACCTGCAAATTTTCAAAGTTACTGAAATATTGATACAATTTTCAGTTATGTTTATTCCATAATAAATGCTTTTATATAGGAAATTTGAAATTTAGAGCTCCATATCTCTGAAACTAAGCAAGATAGGAACTTTTACCTAACTATCATAAATTCAGCATGTATTTCTCTACATACCTGCAAATTTTCAAAGTTACTGAAATATTGATACAATTTTCGGCTAGGTTTATTCCATGAAAAATGCTTGTCTATAGGAAATTTGAAATTTAGAGCACCATATCTCTGAAACTAAGCAAGATAGAAAGTTTTGCCTAAATATAATAAATTCAGCATGCATTTCTCTACATACCTGCAAATTTTCAAAGTTACTGAAATATTGATACAATTTTCAGCTATGTTTATTCCATAATAAATGCTTTTCTATAGGAAATTTGAAATTTAGAGCTCCATATCTCTGAAACTAAGCAAGTTAGGAACTTTTACCTAACTATAATAAATTCAGCATGCATTTCTCTACATACCTGCAAATTTTCAAAGTTACTGAAATATTGATACAATTTTCAGCTATGTTTATTCCATAATAAATGCTTTTCTATAGGAAATTTGAAATTTAGAGCTCCATATCTCTGAAACTAAGCAAGATAGGAACTTTTACCTGACTATAATAAATTCAGCATGCATTTCTCCACATACCTGCAAATTTTCAAAGTTACTGAAATATTGATACAATTTTCAGCTATGTTTATTCCATAATAAATGTTTTTCTATAGGAAATTTGAAATTTAGAGCTCCATATCTCTGAAACTAAGCAAGATAGGAACTTTTACCTGACTAGAATAAATTCAGCATGCATTTCTCTAGATATCTGCAAATTTTCAAAGTTACTGAAATATTGATACAATTTTCAGCTATGTTTATTCCATAATAAATGATTTTCTATAGGAAATTTGAAATTTAGAGCTCCATATCGCTGAAACTAAGCAAGATATGAACTTTTACCTAACTATAATAAATTCAGCATGCATTTCTCTACATACTTGCAAATTTTCAAAGTTACTGAAATATTGATACAATTTTCAGCTATGTTTATTCCATAATAAATGCTTTTATATAGGAAATTTGAAATTTAGAGCTCCATATCTCTGAAACTAAGCAAGATAGGAACTTTTACCTGACTATAATAAATTCAGCATGCATTTCTCTACATACCTGCAAATTTTCAAAGTTACTGAAATATTGATACAATTTTCAGCTATGTTTATTCCATAATAAATGTTTTTCTATAGGAAATTTGAAATTTAGAGCTCCATATCTCTGAAACTAAGCAAGATAGGAACTTTTACCTAACTATCATAAATTCAGCATGTATTTCTCTACATACCTGCAAATTTTCAAAGTTACTGAAATATTGATACAATTTTCGGCTAGGTTTATTCCATGAAAAATGCTTGTCTATAGGAAATTTGAAATTTAGAGCACCATATCTCTGAAACTAAGCAAGATAGAAAGTTTTGCCTAAATATAATAAATTCAGCATGCATTTCTCTACATACCTGCAAATTTTCAAAGTTACTGAAATATTGATACAATTTTCAGCTATGTTTATTCCATAATAAATGCTTTTCTATAGGAAATTTGAAATTTAGAGCTCCATATCTCTGAAACTAAGCAAGTTAGGAACTTTTACCTAACTATAATAAATTCAGCATGCATTTCTCTACATACCTGCAAATTTTCAAAGTTACTGAAATATTGATACAATTTTCAGCTATGTTTATTCCATAATAAATGCTTTTCTATAGGAAATTTGAAATTTAGAGCTCCATATCTCTGAAACTAAGCAAGATAGGAACTTTTACCTGACTATAATAAATTCAGCATGCATTTCTCCACATACCTGCAAATTTTCAAAGTTACTGAAATATTGATACAATTTTCAGCTATGTTTATTCCATAATAAATGTTTTTCTATAGGAAATTTGAAATTTAGAGCTCCATATCTCTGAAACTAAGCAAGATAGGAACTTTTACCTGACTAGAATAAATTCAGCATGCATTTCTCTAGATATCTGCAAATTTTCAAAGTTACTGAAATATTGATACAATTTTCAGCTATGTTTATTCCATAATAAATGATTTTCTATAGGAAATTTGAAATTTAGAGCTCCATATCGCTGAAACTAAGCAAGATATGAACTTTTACCTAACTATAATAAATTCAGCATGCATTTCTCTACATACTTGCAAATTTTCAAAGTTACTGAAATATTGATACAATTTTCAGCTATGTTTATTCCATAATAAATGCTTTTATATAGGAAATTTGAAATTTAGAGCTCCATATCTCTGAAACTAAGCAAGATAGGAACTTTTACCTGACTATAATAAATTCAGCATGCATTTCTCTACATACCTGCAAATTTTCAAAGTTACTGAAATATTGATACAATTTTCAGCTATGTTTATTCCATAATAAATGTTTTTCTATAGGAAATTTGAAATTTAGAGCTCCATATCTCTGAAACTAAGCAAGATAGGAACTTTTACCTGACTAGAATAAATTCAGCATGCATTTCTCTAGATATCTGCAAATTTTCAAAGTTACTGAAATATTGATACAATTTTCAGCTATGTTTATTCCATAATAAATGATTTTCTATAGGAAATTTGAAATTTAGAGCTCCATATCGCTGAAACTAAGCAAGATATGAACTTTTACCTAACTGTAATAAATTCAGCATGCATTTCTCTACATACTTGCAAATTTTCAAAGTTACTGAAATATTGATACAATTTTCAGCTATGTTTATTCCATAATAAATGCTTTTATATAGGAAATTTGAAATTTAGAGCTCCATATCTCTGAAACTAAGCAAGATAGGAACTTTTACCTGACTATAATAAATTCAGCATGCATTTCTCTACATACCTGCAAATTTTCAAAGTTACTGAAATATTGATACAATTTTCAGCTATGTTTATTCCATAATAAATGTTTTTCTATAGGAAATTTGAAATTTAGAGCTCCATATCTCTGAAACTAAGCAAGATAGGAACTTTTACCTGACTAGAATAAATTCAGCATGCATTTCTCTAGATATCTGCAAATTTTCAAAGTTACTGAAATATTGATACAATTTTCAGCTATGTTTATTCCATAATAAATGATTTTCTATAGGAAATTTGAAATTTAGAGCTCCATATCTCTGAAACTAAGCAAGATAGGAACTTTTACCTGACTAGAATAAATTCAGCATGCATTTCTCTAGATATCTGCAAATTTTCAAAGTTACTGAAATATTGATACAATTTTCAGCTATGTTTATTCCATAATAAATGCTTTTCTATAGGAAATTTGAAATTTAGAGCTCCATATCTCTGAAACTAAGCAAGATAGGAACTTTTACCTCACTATCATAAATTCAGCATGCATTTCTCTACGTACCTGCAAATTTTCAAAGTTACTGAAATATTGATACAATATTCAGCTATGTTTATTCCATAATAAATACTTTTCTATAGGAAATTTGAAATTTAGAGCTCCATATCTCTGAAACTAAGCAAGATAGAAACTTTTACCTCACTATAATAAATTTAGCATGCATTTCTCTACGTACCTGCAAATTTTCAAAGTTACTGAAATATTGATACAATTTTCAGCTATGTTTATTCCATAATAAATGCTTTTCTATAGGAAATTTGAAATTTAGAGCTCCATATCTCTGAAACTAAGCAAGAAAGGAACTTTTACCTCACTATAATAAATTTAGCATGCATTTATCTACATACCTGCAAATTTTCAAAGTTACTGAAATATTGATACAATTTTCAGCTATGTTTATTCCATAATAAATGTTTTTCTATAGGAAATTTGAAATTTAGAGCTCCATATCTCTGAAACTAAGCAAGATAGGAACTTTTACCTGACTATAATAAATTCAGCATGCATTTCTCTACATTCCTGCAAATTTTCAAAGTTACTGAAATGTTGATACAATTTTCAGCTATGTTTATTCCATAATAAATGCTTTTCTATAGGAAATTTGAAATGTAGAGCTTCATATCTCTGAAACTAAGCAAGGTAGGAACTTTTACCTGACTATAATAAATTCAGCATGCATTTCTCTATATACCTGCAAATTTTCAAAGTTACTGAAATATTGATACAATTTTCAGTTATGTTTATTCCATAATAAATGCTTTTATATAGGAAATTTGAAATTTAGAGCTCCATATCTCTGAAACTAAGCAAGATAGGAACTTTTACCTAACTATCATAAATTCAGCATGTATTTCTCTACATACCTGCAAATTTTCAAAGTTACTGAAATATTGATACAATTTTCGGCTAGGTTTATTCCATGAAAAATGCTTGTCTATAGGAAATTTGAAATTTAGAGCTCCATATCTCTGGAACTAAGCAAGATAGGAACTTTTACCTGACTATAATAAATTCAGCATGCATTTCTCTACATTCCTGCAAATTTTCAAAGTTACTGAAATATTGGTACAATTTTCAGCTATGTTTATTCCATAATAAATGCTTTTCTATAGGAAATTTGAAATTTAGAGCTCCATATCTCTGAAACTAAGCAAGATAGAAACTTTTACCTGACTATAATAAATTCAGCATGCATTTTTCTACATTCCTGCAAATTTTCAAAGTTACTGAAATATTGGTACAATTTTCAGCTATGTTTATTCCATAATAAATGCTTTTCTATAGGAAATTTGAAATTTAGAGCTCCATATCTCTGAAACTAAGCAAGTTAGGAACTTTTACCTAACTATAATAAATTCAGCATGCATTTCTCTACATACCTGCAAATTTTCAAAGTTACTGAAATATTGATACAATTTTCAGCTATGTTTATTCCATAATAAATGCTTATCTATAGGAAATTTGAAATTTAGAGCTCCATATCTCTGAAACTAAGCAAAATATGAACTTTTACCTCACTATCATAAATTCAGCATGCATTTCTCTACGTACCTGCAAATTTTCAAAGTTACTGAAATATTGATACAATATTCAGCTATGTTTATTCCATAATAAATACTTTTCTATAGGAAATTTGAAATTTAGAGCTCCATATCTCTGAAACTAAGCAAGATAGAAACTTTTACCTCACTATAATAAATTTAGCATGCATTTCTCTACGTACCTGCAAATTTTCAAAGTTACTGAAATATTGATACAATTTTCAGTTATGTTTATTCCATAATAAATGCTTTTCTATAGGAAATTTGAAATTTAGAGCTCCAAATCTCTGAAACTAAGCAAGATAGGAACTTTTACCTGACTATAATAAATTCAGCATGCATTTCTCTACATACCTGCAAATTTTCAAAGTTACTGAAATATTGATACAATTTTCAGTTATATTTATTCCAAAATAAATGCTTTTATATAAGAAATTTGAAATGTAGAGCTCCATATCTCTGAAACTAAGCAAGATAGGAACTTTTACCTAACTATCATAAATTCAGCATGTATTTCTCTACATACCTGCAAATTTTCAAAGTTACTGAAATATTGATACAATTTTCAGTTATGTTTATTCCAAAATAAATGCTTTTCTATAGGAAATTTGAAATTTAGAGCTCCATATATTTGAAACTAAGCAAGATAGGAACTTTTACCTTTTTGTAATAAATTCAGCATGCATTTCTCTACCTGCAAATTTTCAAAGTTACTGAAATGTTGATATGCTGTTGCTTAGGCGACGCGAAACAACACATTTCAGGGCTTGACTACAAAAAATATTTTAAAGCAGTCGAAAGAATTGAAAATATTAAAGTCTAGGATCAGGAGAAACTATTCTATTTAAAATAGTGATATAAATCAATTTTATCTTTTTTAATTTAAATTTTAGCATATATTCCTCGTATTAATAAAGCTAAATCAAATGCCTGGACTCTGTAAGTTGCTAATGTGGCGAAACCATTATATTTAATAACTTTACCCTGGCATAAATCATGTAAATTGTTTTCTTATGCGAAGGAAAAATAATAAAAATGCCGGACTAACTGCAATGCTTTATTTTTGCACATTAAGACTAGCGTTTGGTCTAAATCTCCAAAAACTGGTCGTTAATTCATTCGACAAGATGAGAAATCCAAACTTTGTTATTATTAAAACAGGACGAAAGTGTGTACTTACTATCTAATAGATAGTAAACTACTACTTTATCTGAACTTGGAACAACCGGGGGGGAAACTCTTCATCATTTTTGAAGTTTGATCCGCTAACTTCTTTTCTATATCTATCTCTTTGTACCGCGCTGCATAGTTGGTATAATTCTGTATTATAAAGCCCCGTCCATTTTGACACCGGTTCGTTGATTCATCAGCATGCTTAGCATAGCCCATCCATCAACTCTAATGGTGGAGCTTAACACAATATCTTTTCACTATGAGAGGATTTCTGCACCGTCTGATTCGTACAGCGACGGGACATGATGAAGAATATTTATAAGTTTTGGAACAAACAACAATTTTCTTATTACCCATATTATCCATTGCTGGGTGTGCCAATCTGCTTTGTTCGCAGATATCGGACAGCGGTCAATTTTGTGTCATTAAAATTCGAAGTAATTTTTGGTGTCGGGCGGGATCGAACCCAGGTCATAAGTAACGAATTTAACATTTCTTGTACATACAAATAATTCAAATTGTATCTACGAGGTCTGGCTAATAAATAACGAGACTGCTTATGAAAAAGAGTTTTATTTTAAAAATGATTTTGTAATCGAATGCTCTCCTTCAATGTACTTCCCTCCCTTCGCCATACACCATTCCATTCGTTTTTCCATTGGTCAAAGTAATGTTGGAAGTCTTCTTTTCGCTTCACCTATTCCATCGACTCGAACCGGGTTCTTTTTAATGCAGACTTGGTCTTCGGAAACAGAAAAAAGTCACAGGGCGTCGTGTTTGAGCACTGGAGTGCCTCTAGCGGCTAAATAACGCTTCACAGACAGCGCGTTATGGGCAGGTGCGTTGTCCTGGTGCAAAATCCACGACTCCGGCCGTTTCTTACGAACTCATTCTCGCAGTGTTGCCAAAACTTTCAAATAGTAAGTTTGGTTTACAGATTGATCCTCCGGAACCCATTCAGTCATCACAATGCCGCGTTGATGTCGAAAAAAACGATTAGCATGGCTTTAAATCTTCGGTGTTCTCTCGGCCTTCCGAAAACCTGTTATACCATTGGACAACAAGCGCAGGAGATAGATAAATAGCACCATAGGCCTCTTTCAAAAACTTATAGCACTCAGTTGGAGTTTTTTTTTTTAATTTTACGGGAAATTTCACATTGATCCGTTGCTCGTGTTTTTCGTCACACATTGTTATTGGCACGAGAAAAAAACACGTTCGTTTCTAAGGTCTATAGAAAAAATACTACTACAGAGACAAAAACGTGTTTTCGTACCGGAATAGTAGACACTTCCAGCTAGCCAGCGCTGCATTCGCTTCCCCCCTTCCCCACCTTGTATTCTTTCGTTGTATGAGGATTTTTTTGTTGTTCTGTCACACCAGTTGACTTATTTTTGAATTTTTAATGCTTTTAGTGTATCATATAAATTTATAATTATAAAATAATAGTAATATTTAATCTCTGCGAGACAGAATTATAGTGACAGGATGAATCAACGCGGCGACAATTTCTCCTCACACTGTGTATTTGCTACGCGTATAGCGAATTCGGAGGACCTTTCTAGCTTTCAAGACCAGGGCTTTCGACCGAATCCTCGTCTTTCAAATTCAAATGTATATCCCCGTTCGTTTATCATGGAATCTGTCTAGAGACACTTCAACTGACCAAACACAGATACAATGCAAAGTCAAATGGAATGGAGCATTGTGGAACTCTATTAATCTTACAGTCTTCTCAATCGATAATACTAAAGGCGAGAGTGCGAAACGATGAATAGACGATGGACAAGACGTAGATCAAATAGTATTGTGTGTTATGTACTTTACATATGCGGTTTATTTTTATCTTTCGCTAAGAAAGGTATTGGATTCATGCTAAAAATCGCATATTCAGATTTTAATGATTCATTTTAGTTCATAAACCTATTTGGGCGGTATTGGCAGCTCAATTGTGTGTGTGTCTGTGTAGATGAATGTGTGTGTGTGAGGATATTGGAAGGACAATTTCTCAAAAACTATAATACGTAGTATTTTTCATTCGGACAATACTAGGAAGAGCTGAAAAGGTTTTGGTAATAATTGGACCATTCTTTATCTGATACATATAAATACGAGGGTCATTGAATAAGTAAAGAGACAAATTCTATAATTTTAAAACTATTCAATGAATGTGTACAATCTTTTCAGGGGTGCTAGTTGGCAACCTTGGGATATGCTCTGATCAGCTGTTTCATCATTTTATATCAACATAGCCTCAAAATTTTCAGTTCACCATGGCAATTCCACTAGAAGATTGCACCTTAGAAGAGCAGCGCTCAGTCATTAGATTTTTAGTCGCAGAAGGTGTAAAACCAAGTGAATTTTTTTCTAGAATGTTAATACAGTACGGTAAAAGTTGTATGAACCGTGCGAATTTTTACAAGTGGGTTGATCGGTTTAAAAGTTGAAGATCAGCGAACTATCAATAGCCAATACTACTCTGAGATGCTAGAACACAAAGTTAGACCAGCTATCCGGAGCAAACGCCGTGGACTCTTGTCAAAAGGAGTCATTCTTCAGCACGATAACGCCCGCCCTCATACAGCCCAGCTGACCCGTGATAAGCTTCAAGAATTGGGTTGGGAGGTCTTACCTCATCCTGCCTACAGTCCCGACCTCGCTCCATCTGATTTTTACCTGTTTGGACCACTCAAAGACGCCCTACGTGAAAAAAGATTTGCTAACAATGAGGAAGTTAAGGAAGCGGTGCAAAAGTGGCTTCGGGGTAAATCGAAAGAATTCTTCGCCAAGGGAATTAGGAAGCTGCAAGAAAGATGGGACAAGTGCATAACTGTAGGGGGTGATTATGTTGTAAAATAGCCTTAATTTTGAAAGATTGAAATAAACCGTTTTTGAGCTATAGCCAGTTGTTATTGTTATTGAATGACCCTCGTATTTTATTATATCTTTTATAAAGAGATAAAGAAATATAAGGTATATAATAATCTGTTGTAATAAATCTCACAGCCCAAATAATGTCATAGAAACCAATTGTAACTGACAGATAAATGTCAGTGTCACAAATCCAGAAACATTACTGAAGATTTTTTCTGGGATGTACCTTCATAAATACTGTTAATCCTGACATTAATTGGAAACATCTCGAAAAATTAGAAGAGTAGAACAACATATCTTCATAGAATGAATTTAAAATTAAAACATCTAAATATAAAGAGTAGATATAAGTAGAATTGTTGGTGTAGAGTTTAGGTATACAAGAAATATTAAATACAATAAGGCGCGAGCAGTCATGTGACTTTGTTGGCCTTGACAACCAAAAATGGGGGCCCGTGTCAAAATGATAGCTAGTAATTATGTACATAGATGTCAAATATCATAATTTTTCATTCTAAATTTGCGTCTTCCTGGTTGAAAATAATATAAATAATAATAACAATAAATAAATCTTATATCTAAAATTTTCGTATTATTCTGATGTATATTTGAGAAATATTACTGCCAACTTAAACTGTCTTTACTGTATAAAATAACACCCACTTCCTTTATCACACTGTAGAAATGAATAACACATTTTGTAAGACTTGAAAAATCGGATATTCTTTCTAAAGGCCCAAATCTGTGAAACAAAAAGTCCGACGCAATATTTAAAGATTTCTTCCGTTTATCAGACTTATCCAGACATAGCATCAGAGTTCTTATTCCGACAAGGCAGTTGTGCGTTCCAAGCGAATTGTGTACGTAGATAATC
Source organism: Harpalus rufipes (assembly GCA_951394225.1). Lineage (NCBI taxonomy): Eukaryota > Metazoa > Arthropoda > Insecta > Coleoptera > Carabidae > Harpalus > Harpalus rufipes. The sequence goes on along the minus strand of OX596290.1, from coordinate 22,772,214 downwards.
CTACAAAAAATTGATCGCGTTCTAATACGAAGTTCTAAAGATTTTTCTACTCAAGTAGATAAAAACTACATTGGAAGATTGCGAATTGCTTAACGGCGGAGGAAAAAGTAGTTCGGAGTTTGCAAGGACATTCGTTAATGCGATTCAAATAAGATAAAACGATGACTGGTATTAGTCCTTAATCTTTAGGTACAGTTTAGAAAAAGGACGATTCAGTAAAAGCCAGATTTGAGTTACAGAAGTCATATTTTATAGATTTTAAAAAATCTGATGTGGCCAGCACAATACCTTCCGTCAATCCTGTGTATTATCTTTGAATATATAATACATCGCATATGGCCTAGCAACATACTATATCTGTCTCTTTTTATTCACAAAATTATTATAGATAGCTAGTGACTCCTACCATAAAACTATGAACTACGGTAAATCGTGCTGACAGCATTGCCAGATACTATTTGTTAGAGGTATTCAATAATCAATAATTAAAAAATATTGTTTCATAATAACCGGATAATATATTTTGAATCTTCAATGTACATGTATACTTGTTTTACAGTAGCAAACTTAAAAACCTTTATAAAATATTAACTTGCTGTTCTAGCTACGTGGCAATACTGTGCAACATCCACCTATTATGTATTTTTTGAACTAACTCAGAAATAATTCGTATAGGCAGGGATAGATGGCACCTTCTCTCGAAATATTTATTCTAAATACATTACGTTGCCATTCTTATATGTATTATATATTCAAAGGTATTATGTATGAATTCCATACATAAATTTTCTTACAAAAGGTTCTAAATTTTCAAACTATGCAAATTTCACTTGACAGTAACATCTTTTTATTTAGCTTTTCCCATTCGTTAGGGGTCGCTATTTTTAAATTTCTTCTTCCACTCATTTCTGTTTTAGGTGTCGTTCTCATTCAGTTCCTTTTCTCTCAAAAATTCCGTAATACAGTCCTTCCATCTTATCTTTGGTCTTCCTCTGTTTCTTCAACCTTCTATTACTAAGCATTCATCCAATATATTCTTCATTTCTCCTCATTTTCAAACCAATGTAATCATCTCGCTTGTATCTTTCTAGAAACTTGTAACACTAGAGTTATTTCCTTACCTATCTTTCCGTGTCTTCCCCAATATCTACTTATTAGTAGTTTCCATGTTTAGCATAGCTGGCTGATTTATAAAATTTAATACCTTAAAAATTCTTTAACTATATTATATTGAATATGAAGTATAAAATGCAATCAAATCGTATAGAGACTAATATATTCTTTAAGTTATAATAACGTTAAATGTCAATAAATGATATATACATGAGGGTACTTCCGGTTGAGGAATATGAAAAAAAAAAATTTTTTGGAATTGATTCAGAATAATACCAGTATTGGTGGTTGGTCTCATCGCGTGCGACTAATGTTGGGTTGAGTCAACAACTATTTATAGTTAAAGAAATAATAAAAGAAATAACTATCGTTGGTCTGTGAGACCAGGCGCATATACTGAAGAGTTAAACTTATCGTGAAAATGTCTTAAACGAAGTTAACATGTTTAAAAATATGATATATGAACCTTTTGATATTTAAAGTATCATAAACATGGGAATTTTCCTCTTAATAATAATTCTTTTATTCGATTGACATGATTCCGAAATTCTTTTCAAAAGAAAACGATAAGGATAATACTTTGAGCCGGGAGTTAACTTGGCAAACCGCAAAACTTTAAACTCAGATACAATCAAATAGAAGTTACTCTATAAAAGTCGTAAGTTTGATACTTATCTGAAATTTGCTAATCGTATGTTGTAGAAGTTCTTTGATTGCAGATTAAACGATTTCTTCCGAAAGAATAGTCGATTATGTATAGGTTATTACGATTCGGTCGAATTAATAGAAATGACGAAAAACAGCAACAGTAAGATACTGATTTTATTAATATTTTTTAATTTTTATTAATATCTCTAAAAACTTGTGTCTAATTCGTTGGAAACTGCCCCTTTTATTAAATTTTCCCCTAATTTTATTCTTCAGCTGTTTCTTTCATGAAATAAATAGTCATTTATTAATTTCCCCTTTCAAAATCTGACGATAATAAGATACAATTTCCTTCATTTTAACGACAAAAAGCGGTGGAGTTTTCATAATGTTGTTTTCATTATGGTACATCGGTTATTGATTGGTAATTTCTTTTTAATTTGCGCGTTCAAATTGCAAGATTTCTCCGGGTAAGTCGCAAAGTTTAGAGATGAAGGTTTTTTACCTTCCGTCACCTTTAGGTAAGGAAGGTATTGTCTTTGGTCAAAAAATTCAATGATGAGTTTTTACTGATAAGCACGTTTTAGGGTCCATATAATACGATTTTACCATTTTTACGATGATGTCTGTATGTATGTGTGTGTGTGTTCGTATGTACGTGTGTGTGTGTGTGTGTATGTGACCGCCGGGTCCTCTTCCGTACAACCATATGCAGACTTGATTAGATTTTGGTTATAATTGGTCAACCGGAAGTATCCTCATTTGAAGATTTTAACAGTTTTTCTTGAAAAACTCAGTTAAATTTTATTATAACTTGAAGAATATATTATTCTCTATACGATTTGATTGCATTTTATATTTCATATTCAACAGATATAGAGTTAAAGAATTATAAAGATTGTAATAATTATAAAGTTTCATATATCAGCCAGCTGTGCTAACTTAACCATGGAAACTGCTAATATATTCAGGTAATTCAAATTGACAGATGTCAGATCAATAAAAAGTAAATGATGAAAGAATAAGGGAAATAACTCTAGTGTTGGGCGTTTCTAGAAAGTTATAAGAGAGACGATTACAATGGTTTGAACATGTCATGAGGAGAGATGAGTATATTGGAAGAATGAATAGCTTATAACATAAGTTGAAAGAAACATAGAAAGACCAAATATAATATGAAATGAGAGAAAAGGAACTGAATGAGGACGACAAACAAAACAAAAATTAGTGGAAGAAGAAAATAAAAAATAGCGACCCCCTAACGAATGGGAAAAACTAAAGAAGAAGAAGATGTTAGTGTCAAGTGCAATGCGAATAGTTTGTTTATGAAATAATTTAACTGGAAATATAGAATCTTTTGCAAAAAAAATTATGTGTAGGGCGAGTGCAGTGACGTGACTTTGCTGACTTTGGCAAGCAGATATGTGGATCCGTGTCAAAATGACAGCTATTAATTACGTCCATAACTGACAAATATCGTAATTTTTCATTCAAAATTTCATGATTTTCTTATTTCATGTGGTATTTATTATCAGGGGTGTGAAATTCAGTTGCCGAGAAAAGGAATCATAATATACCAAAAAAATAAATTTTGAATGAAAAATTTTGACATGAGGATGACCCGCAAAATAGAAATGAATGGAAGAAAAAAATAAAAAATAGCGACCCCTAACGAATGGGAAAAGCTAAAGAAGAAGAAAATGTGCCAAGTGCCATTTGCATGAAATAATATTAATGGAAATTTATAATCTTTTGCAAGACATTTTATGAATGGAATTTGTACATAATACACAGGTTTGACGGAAGATATTGTGCTGGCCACATCAGATTTTGTTTATATGTTTACATAATGTTTTTGTATTTTATTTGAAAACAAAAAAATAAAATGGTTTCGGCTGGGAGTTCCAATTTAACAATATCAATTTCCTAAACTAATTAAAGAAAATATAGATTTTGTTTTAAATGAATGAACTGGCTAAATAGAGATGTAGTTGTAGTACTCAATTATCTTATGAAGTGTTGCTTCACCGAAATTTGTCCTGCATACGAGGGCCCGCTGTAATGTATTTTTGTAGTAGTAACAGCCGAAATTGTACCATAAATAATTTTCTTTAATTTTGTGAAACAACCTAGTGTTTTTCTTATTCATTTCGCAAGTACAAATACGCTTTGCCTATTATCTTTTCCCTAACATTTTACTTTATCTGGCGGTATTTATCTGCTCAATTAATATTCTGGCCAAAGATAAATCTATTGGATCTAATTCGGAGTGAAATTAATCGTGTTCGACTGAACCCCATTCAAATCAACCAGACGATTCACAAAATCGATCGTACAGAGAATTGGGTTTGCCAGCGGTCAGTCGATTTTATCATCTGCTTTGTCTACCGTGCTTTGTTAGAATTCTTTCATTGCCAGAGTACCAAGGGCTATTAACAATCAATACATGATACAGGATACAGTGTAGATTGATTCCGAAATTGAAACTCTCGTCGCGATGTCTATTCTACTAAGATTGTTCAATTCACTATTCGATACATTTTAAAATTTTATTATTCTATATATCGAGATAAAAAAGTAATATGTAAAATAATCTGTTGTAATAGATTTCAGAGCCTAAACAACTCTATAGCAACCATCAGATGTTTGTAAATGTTAAAAGCCAACAATAGTTGATAAACCGATTTGGGCGGTATTGGCAGCTCAATTCTAATACTTGACCTTAAGTATATTTTAACTGAATACATGACAGTGGATAAGAACCGATTCAAAATTTGTCATGTGCTTCAGTCGAAGCCGACCTGTGATGAACTTTATTGTTAGTAGTTTGTGTTAACTTATTCTGAGGTCGTCCTTTTTAAAATTCAAATAGTTTTATGCGAGTTAGGTATAGAATATATATATAGTGTGTTAATTAAATACCTGGCCATAGGGGTTTAACGTGGGAAATCAGTTTTTCCTTGCGCAAAAGTTCCCAAATTATTTTAGACAAAAAACTTCAAATAAATGTTGCAGAGAATTAATTTCTGCACCCGGATTAGTAATAAGATTTTATTTTTGACATTTCATAACCGATAAAATCAATTTTTTACACGATCAGTTTTTTTTAAACTTTATCGATAGGGTTTCCAAGGCAGTTAGTTTTGTTTACAAATTACTGATCAGTAAGTGATGTGACTACCTACCGATCTGGAGGCGGTGAAAATTACATAAATAAAAAATAAATGTACAATTTTAAAGCTTTAACGATAACAAAACAACGATCATAGTTTATCATAGTTATAGCGGTAGCCATGGAACTCAAACAAAATTACAAACAATTGTATGCCATCTTAAGTGTCAAAAAACTTTGTATTTTGTGATTTTCTCATGAAGAAAAGGTTCAGATTATAAAATGATGGACAAATCTTGTTTGAGTTGCATGGCTTTCGCTATAAATCAGCATCAAAAAACTTTAAAATTGATTTTCAACATTATACAGACATCATCGTAAAAATAGTAAATTTGTATTCTAGGAATCCCTGTACGGCCTTATGTTTCCGAATAATCAAAATTTAAAATTATATGAGTTGAGAATCCAACTTTAATAGGTCGCATCGATCCGAAAACCAAACCAACTTTATGATGAATAAGTGATATATACACTAATTATTTCTGCGTTTTCTCAGCGTCTATGAAATCAAAATAGATTTCTGTGCAAATGAGAATATACGAGCATAAAACCCTAGAGTTTAGCAGTGATATATTATTACATATTCTGTTACAGACTAACTAGATCTAATGAGGTGTACTGAAAGCTAATATATTGTGATTAGAGGCCTCTAACCTCTGTTAGTTACAATGCAACCGGACAAGCATATCTAGTGTCAAAGCAGGGATTTTTCGTTTGTTGTGTTGCTATAGTAATATGTTTGGTTGGTAGTGAGGGACAATGCTAAACAATAGGTTGATTTAGATACGAAATTGAAATGAAAAATTGAGATGTAGATTACGAGAAAAATAAGTAAAAAAATCTTTGATCAACAGTTTAGCTATAAATTGATTTTACAATTTTTTTTCCAAATTTTTAAAGTGCAAAATTAATTATTAAAAAGTATGTTGTTACCCTATATTTGAGATGTAGATTACAAGAAAAATAAGTAAAAAATTCTTTGATCAACAGTTTAGCTATAAATTGATTTTGGAATTTTTTTTCCAAAATTTTAGAGTGCAAAATTAATTATTGAAAAGTATGTTGTTACCCTATATTTGAGATGTAGATTACGAGAAAAATAAGTAAAAAATTCTTTGATCAACAGTTTAGCTATAAATTGATTATACAATTTTTTTTCCAAAATTTTAAAGTGCAAAATTAATTATTGAAAAGTATGTTGTTACCCTATATTTGAGATGTAGATTACGAGAAAAATAAGTAAAAAATTCTTTGATCAACAGTTTAGCTATAAATTGATTTTGGAATTTTTTTTCCAAAATTTTAGAGTGCAAAATTAATTATTGAAAAGTATGTTGTTACCCTATATTTGAGATGTAGATTACGAGAAAAATAAGTAAAAAATTCTTTGATCAACAGTTTAGCTATAAATTGATTATACAATTTTTTTTCCAAAATTTTAAAGTGCAAAATTAATTATTGAAAAGTATGTTGTTACCCTATATTTGAGATGTAGATTACGAGAAAAATAAGTAAAAAATTCTTTGATCAACAGTTTAGCTATAAATTGATTATACAATTTTTTTTCCAAAATTTTAAAGTGCAAAATTAATTATTGAAAAGTATGTTGTTACCCTATATTTGAGATGTAGATTACGAGAAAAATAAGTAAAAAATTCTTTGATCAACAGTTTAGCTATAAATTGATTATACAATTTTTTTTCCAAAATTTTAGAGTGCAAAATTAATTATTGAAAAGTATGTTGTTACCCTATATTTGAAATGTAGATTACGAGAAAAATAAGTAAAAAATTCTTTGATCAACAGTTTAGCTATAAATTGATTATACAATTTTTTTTCCAAAATTTTAAAGTGCAAAATTAATTATTGAAAAGTATGTTGTTACCCTATATTTGAGATGTATATTACGAGAAAAATAAGTAAAAAATTCTTTGATCAACAGTTTAGCTATAAATTGATTATACAATTTTTTTTCCAAAATTTTAAAGTGCAAAATGAATTATTGAAAAGTATGTTGTTACCCTATATTTGAGATGTAGATTACGAGAAAAATAAGTAAAAAATTCTTTGATCAACATTTTAGCTATAAATTGATTATACAATTTTTTTTCCAAAATTTTAAAGTGCAAAATTAATTATTGAAAAGTATGTTGTTACCCTATATTTGAGATGTAGATTACGAGAAAAATAAGTAAAAAATTCTTTGATCAACACTTTAGCTATAAATTGATTTTAAATTTTTTTTTCCAAAATTTTAAATTGCAAAATTAATTATTGAAAAGTATGTTGTTACCCTATAGTTAAGATGCAGATTACGAGAAAAATAAGTAAAAAATTTTTTGATCAACAGTTTAGCTATAAATTGATTTTACAATTTTTTTTTGCAAAATTTTAAAGTGCAAAATTAATTATTGAAAAGTATGTTGTTACCCTATACTTGAGGTGTAGATTACGAGAAAAATAAGTAAAAAATTCTTTGATCAACAGTTTAGCTATAAATTGATTTTACAATTTTTGTTTCCAAAATTTTAAAGTGCAAAATTAATTACTGAAAAGTATGTCGTTACCCTATATTTGAGATGTAGATTACGAGAAAAATAAGTAAAAAATTCTTTGATCAACAGTTTAGCTATAAATTGATTTTACAATTTTTTTTTCCAAAATTTTAAAGTGCAAAATTAATTATTGAAAAGTATGTTGTTACCCTATATTTGAGATGTAGATTACGAGAAAAATAAGTAAAAAATTCTTTGATCAACAGTTTAGCTATAAATTGATTTTACAATTTTTTTTCCAAAATTTTAAAGTGCAAAATTAATTATCGAAAAGTATGTTGTTACCCTATATTTGAGATGTAGATTACGAGAAAAATAAGTAAAAAATTCTTTGATTGACAGTTCAGCTATAAATTGATTTTATAATTTTTTTTTTACAGATATTATGTCTTATAAGTTGAAAACTATCGAACATCGTTTTTGAATTAGGTATTATAGTATTATACCAACATACGTATAACTATAGGTAAGTATAGATATAATTCATGGTCTTTATTAGCTTATAGGTATAACTCAGTACGTCTATATATTCAATCATAATAAAGCATAGAATGACCAGATTATATAACATCCGATCAATCATTATCCGTACAGCTGTTCGGTGTTCAATACTCAATGGCTTTTCTGCCTATGTTAGCTTGCTAACATGATTACCTCGACCTATTAAACCAGGCCAATGGGTTCAAATCCACCCATTAAAAATAGGATATTAGTCCCAGATTGATTTTTAATTGTGTCGACAATGTGAAAATGGATGTTGAACTAAATAATCCTTCCGTTTTTTAACATCAAAATTTTAGGTGTTAACAAATACTCGAAATTTCAATCAACATTTATTCTTTCAAAACTGATTGTGGAATTATGACGCGTATTTTTACTGGTAATTTACTTTGAAATATAGGATACGGCCACCGGAAATATAGATTTTGATGATTTTAATGTTCTTTTTGACTTATTTTTAGTAATATTTATTTAAAAAATTTGATGTGACAAACGCAATACCTCGCCATTTAATATTTATTAATTTAAATACATTTCTATGTGGTCTCGTCTCGTACCGCGTTGCGAATTTGGGGACACCAAAATCTAATGGCTTCTTTCGATATTAAAATAAAGTAGAAATACATGGTTTGAAAAGTTTCTGAATGATATTATTTGAGAGTGCCCACAAGATCCACACACACACACACACACAATAATAAAGTTCATTACAGGTCGGCTTCGACTGAAGCACTTTATTATTAAACTAATTCACTACCGTTATATAATAATTACAATTATTATGAATTTAAATGACAAAGAATAAAATTAACTCTAATCAATAATCTAACAATTTGGCTAAAATCTACATAAAACCATATTCGTACTATGACAAATTTTGAATCGGTTCTTATCTACTGTCATGTATTCAGTTAAAATATACTTAAGGTCAAGTGTTAGAATTGAGCTGCCAATACCGCCTAAATAGGTTTTTGAACTACTACATATGGTAAAAAATTTCTACAATTTTTTTTCCATTAGTTTAAGAATAGGTGGTACAAGTAATGATTAGTTCTTGATGAAATAAAATTTGAAGATCACATATTTTGTTTTTACCGATATTAATTCAGAATAACGTTCATAATTCCATTGTTAGTCTTTATTAAAATTCTATATTTTTAATACGGCCCGTTTTTCTGCATCATGTCCCAATTTAATTATCGCGTTTTGTTTTAAAATTTAATCCTTATTTATTGATGCGTATTTATTTAGTTATTGGCTTCATATTAAATTTCACTGTTGTTGTTTTGTTTATTTTTTTCATATTTAGTTTCAATGAAATTTGCTCCAAATTTTTCATTGATTTTAATTTAATTATTTAGCCGTTTCGTCAAATATTTAATTTTTCACAGACCTTCTGGTACAGGCAATCTTTAATTTACGTTATTTTAGAAGGTATTGTAAAAAATTCAATGATGAGTTTTTAGTGAATAAGCATGTTTTAGGGGCTCTATAATACGATTTTACCATTTTTACGATGATGTCTGTATGTATGTGTGTCTGTGTGTGTGTGACAAAAGTTCCGGATTCCGTAACATCAATACCACGATTCCAAAAATTATAATTTTTTCGTATTCCTCAAGTTTACAACCAGAAGAACAGCTGATTAGATTTTGGTTATAATTGGTCAACCGGAAGTAGTCAGCCAGCTATGCCAAACTTGGGAACTAGTAATATATTCATATAATTCAAATTGACAGATGTCAGTATCAATGAAAAGTAAATTAATGTGGCAGATATGAGGATGTTGAAGTAGATATTGGGGAATACACGGAAAGATACGGTAAGAAAATAACTCTAGTGTTACAAGTTTTTAGAAAGATACAAGTAAGACGATTACATTGGTTTGAACATGTCATGAGGAGAGATGAAGAATTATATTGGAACAAAAATGAATAGTTTAGTAATAGGATGTTAAAGAAACAGAGGAAGACCAAAATAAGATGGATGGACTGTATTGTAGAAAACTTGAGAGAAAAGGACCTGAATGAGAACGACACGCAAAAATAGCGACCCCTAACGAATGGGAAAAGCTAAAGAAGAAGAAAATGCCAGTGTCAAGTGCAATTTGAATAGTTTGTTTATGAAATAATTTTACTGGAAATTTAGAATCTTTTGTAAGAAAAATTATGGAATTTATACATACATTATACACGAGAATGACGGAAGGTATTGTGCTGGCCACAACAGATTTTTTAATGTCCAAATAAAAATACATATATTTTATTTTTCATACAAAAAATAAAAACATTTGATTTCTTTACTTATATTTGCTTTCGTCGAAACGAAATCTTGAAAACAGAATATTTCAAAATTCTCTGCGGTCCACAAACCTTTCACCGTTCCAGCTGCTTTAAAAATTCACTTGTGGACTGCTATCCACTTCTTTGCCTCTCCGAGTGTCAGATTCCAGAATATCGCCTTGTGAATTTGTCAATATGGTTCTCTACCTGCTACACATATGTAGGACCTGCATTAGGTACGCGCCATGTGTGACCATTCACAGTTATTGTTTTTGGATTTAGAAGGAATATTTTTTGTTACATGTTTTGTGATTGGTAAAAAATGAGGGATCGTTTTGCATATTTATAACGGATGGTGGAAGATTCAGTAGAATAGCGATATGTTCGTGAAGTTTCGAATTGAAGTTGTTTTTTATTTGAGAACCATTCATTCGCTAAAACCGTGTAATACATAATAAGAGAATTTCATGCTGAATCATTTTTTAAAACCAGGTTGTCCTATTTTTACCCCTCGCTAAGAGAGGTGTGTGTGTGTGTGTGTGTGTGTGAAGTTGTTGGAGACACGATTTCTCAAATTCTATAGACTAAAGACCTTTTTGACTACGGATTCCTCAATCTAACTTTAATGGGAAGAGTTGAGTAGGTTTTGATACCAATTTGAATACCGGAAGTAGTAGTATCTTAAAAAAATTCTAAATATTTTTATTTTAATTTTTATTATTAGTATTATTGAAATAAAAAAATCTGTTGTGGCCAGGACAATACCTTCCGTCAATCCTGTGCATAATGTATAAATTCCATACATAATTTTTCTTGGAAAAGATTCTAAATTTCTAGTAAAATTATTTCATAAACAAACTATTCAAATTGCACTTGACACTGACATCTTCCTCTTTAGGAGTCGATATTTTTGCGTGTCGTTCTCATTCGGTTCTTTTTCTCTCAAGTCTTCCGCAATACAGTCCTTCCATCTTATCTTTGGTCGTTCTCTGCTTCTTCAACCTCCCATTACTAAACTACTCATTCTTGTTCAAATATAATTCTTCATTTCTCCTCATGAAATGTTCAAACCAATGTAATCGTCTTTCTTGTATCTTTCTAGAAAATTGTATTTTATTACCGTATCTTTCCGTGTGTTCCACAACATCTACTTCAACATCCTCATCTTTTTATTCATACTGACATCTGTCAATTTGAATTATATGAATATATTAGCAGTTTCCATGTTTAGCATAGCTGGCTGAATTATGAAATTTAATTTCTTTAAAATTCTTTAACTCTGTATCTATTGAATATTAAGTATAAAATCAAATCGTATAGAGAATAATATATTCTTTAAGTTATAATAACGTTACAATTTAACTGTTAAATATTCAAATGAAGCTACTTCCGGTTCACCAATTATAACCAAAATCTAATCACTTGTTCTTCTGGATGTAAACTTGAGGAATACGAAAAAATATAATGTTTGGAATCGTGGTATTGAAGTTATGGGATCCGGAACTTTTGTCACACACACACAGACACACACACATACATACATACAGACATCATCGTAAAAATGGTAAAATCGTATTATAGGGACCCTAAAACATGCTTATTCAGTAAAAACATCATTGAATTTTTTGACCAAAGACAATACCTTCCTTACCTAGAGGTGACGGAAGGTAAAAATACATTTAAAATTATAAAAATAGTGTAAACATAAAGAAAAGACATGAGAAATTTATAGAGCACGGGCATTGTGCGTCCACAACAGATTTTTAACCGTGTGAGAGTGGTGATGGAGAAATATAGAAATACAATATGTGTCCATGTTACATGTTGTTATCAGTGAAATTAACGGTTCAATTAACCCCCGGTTAATTTTTGACCTGAGTTCAAACAGGCTTAAAAACCCATTACAGGAAATAATGGTGTGCGTTCAGTGTCATCTCTAGATAATACAGAAAATCAATAGGTTAAACAACTAGAGTGAATTTCAACTCATTTGTTGACTGAACGTTCCCTGCTCTCGGAAGCTGTGTCAGGCATGCTAATCACGATATAGGGGTAAAATTATTAGAAGGGGAGGGGCACTTTGACATATGCCAAAACGACCCCAAAGATTTTGAAAAAATGTGTTTTGGTCAGCGCAATACCTTCCATCAATCCTGTGTATTATGTATAAATTCCAAACATAAATTTTCTTGCAAAAGATTATAAATTTCCAGTAATTTTATAAACAAACTATGCAATTGCACTTGACACTAACATCCAATATATTCTTCATTTCTCCTCATGACATTTTCAAACCAATATAATCATCTCGCTTGTATCTTTCTAGAAACTTGCAACACTAGAGTTATTTCCTTACCTATCTTTCCGTGTCTTGCCCAACATCCTCATCTCTGCCACATTAATTTACTTTTTATTGATACTGACATCTGTCAATTTGAATTATATGAATATATTAGTAGTTTACATGTTTAGCATAGCTGGCTGATTTATAAAATTTAATTTCTTTAAAATTCTTTAACTCTGTATCTATTGAATATTAAGTATAAAATCAAATCGTATAGAGAATAATATATTCTTTAAGTTATAATAACGTTAAAATCTAACTGTTAAATATTCAAATGAAGCTACTTCCGGTTCACCAATTATAACCAAAATCTAATCACTTGTTCTTCTGGATGTAAACTTGAGGAATACGAAAAAATATAATGTTTGGAATCGTGGTATTGAAGTTATGGGATCCGGAACTTTCGTCACACACACACACACATACATACAGTAATTTTTTTGAAAGATGTCCGATCAAGGACACCTGTATCACGAACGAATTAACAAATAGGCATACATTTATCTCTTTCTTTTGCAAAGGCTGTAAGAGTGTGTGATAAGGATGGATATAACACGCTTGTCTTTCAAAAATTCTTATTGTTTCGACTAAGTTAGGACATTCCATTTATAAACGATGCTCGTTGTTGATAATACTTTCGCTGTAACGTAAGTTTATTTATTAATTCAGATACATTACCTGGATTCATAGCCGTACGTATAACGTTATATTCTGTCAGAGTCACTGACACTGACATTGTGTCAGTATCTTATTTTTAACATATTTGGTTTTACATTTGCTTATAAACTTACTAGTTGACTTATTTTTGAATTTTGAATGTTTTTCCTGTAATATATATTTTTATAATAATAAAATAACAGTAGTATCTTACGTACCCTCATAAAAACTGAGCAAACGACACTACTGAATTTGTCATGATGGGCGGAGCAAAAATCTGAATTCATACAATTCGTAGACAAACGTAAAATGGTAAAATAAAATAATTGTTAAGTTAGATTAGAATCTTAAATTTTAGCAACAAACAGTTAGAAATCCCAATTTAATTTTCAATGTTGTTTCATCTACAACGCTAACTTTGTTTCCGCCGATGTTCAACTTTTTATTTACCACCATATCAACAGTAGATATCCCTAGTGATATATTCATCAATAACATTTTTGTATGATATATGAACTGTAATATAAAGTTGAAATGTTTTCAAAAGTGAAACCAACTGAGGACGGTAAAGTTAAAAATCGTTATAAAGTACCTCTCCCTCTTCGGAGGTTTCAATTATTAGCTTGCTCCTTTCATTTCGTACATAATGCCAGGTGATTCTGTTTTCAAATTCACGATAAAGTTTACCAATCTTGCTTGGTGTATGGAAATGACATATATCAAAAAATGAAAAAGGATCGGTTTAAAAATACCTATTCGTTTGTCAAATTTCAATGAAGAATTGATATGCCAGGGATCAACAAAATGTTCTAGGGCTGCCAGACACTCAAAATGGATAAAGTGAACAATTAAAATTAAAAATCTGATGTGGCCAGCACATAAAACAAAGCATATTTTTAACAAATAATATATTCATATAAGTCTTTGACGTATAAACTTCTTTATTATTCAATAAGAGCATGTCTCAACATAAAACAATTTTCATATATATTTAAAAAATCTATAGGATATTTTACCATATGTACAATAAATTACAACGTAGAGTGTACCATATACAAATTTTAGGCTGGTAACAACATTCTTGTTTAATTTCTCTTCATATTCTTCTAGTAATTAATTTTGGGCGGTCTAAAATGTATATATCTGGATTGTGCATCTATTCTTACATATCTCCTTTAACATTTGATTTTTTCATACATGTATCTAAATAACACATTAATTCCCTTTAATAAAGTAATGGATATTTACAACTTACTTGAGAAGAATTTGATAGATTTTTCGCAGTGCAATGTTACTCTAGTCTACAGTGTTGGTGTACATTGTCCCATAATGTTTGAAACAAATTTAAGTTGTTTAACCTACACTTGTCACCTCCATAATAGTCACAGATCAAGAATTAAAAGATTCTCCAATTTTTCTTTCATTACTCATTATTTCGATGAAGAAATTTTGTCCAATTCATTGTTGGCATTAACAGTATTTCTGAAGGGTATGTGTAATATACCTATAATTTTAAATATTTAACTATTAATACAATAAGAAATAATATAATGTATGTACTTCCCAGAAAAAATCTTCAGTACTCTCTCCGGATTTTAAATTTTCAACTATTTTCCATGGCATTCCTTCGGCTGTAAAATTTATTACCACAGATTATTTTATGTATTATATTTCTTTTATCTCTAAATCTATAGAATATATAATAAAATATTTAAATGTATTGTTTATTTTTATAACGATAACGAGTCTTCGGAAAATGATCCCTAGATGAACTATACATATTTTATTTGTGTTGACTACTACTGTTTTGCAAAATGGAAGTTCATATCGAAGCATATTGGATTTGTATGAAATGAAGAATATACATAGCTATTTGCTTAGTATCTTGTAACAGACATCAAAAGCACAGATATCGAAATGAAATTTAGTGTGAATATTTTAAATTTGCAGGGGACCTATTTCTTTTCACTCATCGTTCTTATATGTATATACGGAAATATATTGATATGAAATGAAATACTTTTCCTGCATTTACAATAAATATACTTCGGAGCTTCAGCATTCCATTTGGGGAAATGCAGTTTTTATATACGAAATTGGCTTCGTTTTGGCAATGATAATTAAGATTAAAATTTCTTCACAATGTTTTGGGTTTCGTCCTAGAAAATTATTGTAATCAGCATTTTATTTATTGTAATCAACATTTTCATTATTTTAATCAATATTTGAATTATAGTACAATATTTGCCAATAACAAATAACTACGAAATCAAATTTAACAATCAAAAAACACAAATCATTTCCAAGTCTGTTTCCCGCAAAACTTTTTATTGATTTCTATTTTTTTTCTGATTAAATTATGAAGATCGTTTCCAATCGCAATTAGTCATACGTTGATTAAGATTAATGGCATTTTTAACTGCTTATTTGCGATAAATTAGTTGATTAATTTTAATGCGGTAACTTTATTCTCGTTAGCCGCGATTTTCATATCTTTATTGAAATAATAATTAAGTAATCACTACTAATTATTGCGCGTTAGTGGTTGCGAATTTGTTTTACTAATTAGGAGATAGTTTTCGCTAATTAAGTTGTACATTTTAGTTAATTTTGTAATCATTCAATTTAAATGTAATAATAAGAGTATATTACCATTATTTTGCATTGAAAATTAGTTAAATTTAAATAAAATAGAAGTATTGAAATCCTATCGCCTGCGCCAAATAAAAAATATGTTTTTTCTTATAGAATTTTTACCTCTCGCTAAAAATGTATTGGATTCATGCTAAAAATCGTATATCCAAATTTTAATGATTAAGCACGTTTTAAGGTCCCTACAATCCAATATTAATATTTTTACGATGATGCTGGATGTAAAAAAGTGGGTGCTCTGGGTACGTTTACACGAAACGTTAACGTATCAATGGAGTGCTAGTGTCTGCTTTGATGTATGGAAGGGAATGCTGGGCATGGACGGGGAAGCATAAAAAGAGAAAGAGGTATTTACGTGGTGTATGTGGGTATGTCAGACGGTATCGCGTGAGGAATAATTTGTTAATGGTTTGGGCATGTGGAGAGAATGGCGAGTGAACGGCTTATTAAGCGTATATATCTTGGTGAAGATGAGGGTTTTCGATTGCGTGGCCGACCAGTGTGTAAGTGGATGGATGTGATTGGTAGAGAGAGTTTCCAACGAGAGTATGAAGAGAAGAAGAGCATGTATGAATGCGATTATGAGTGTGGCCGAGGCGAAAGAAGTCTGCTTAGATAGGAATGTGTGGCGAAGGATGATTGTTTCCTAACTATTATTGTGATCCGGATGTGGTATTTCGCTACGGAAAATCGGTCACTTTAATATGTTTAAGAGTAAGGATTTGTTGTGTTGATGTTGTTCTTATTGTAATCGGGTTTGTGCAAACCCACTAAGTGGGACACGCGTTTTTATGTATTTATGTATGTATAAATGTGTGTGTGTGTGTATATATGTATGTGTGTGTGTGTGTGTGTGTATGTATGTGGCGACAGAAATGGGATTCATTTAAGTAGTCTCTATGTTCTCGCGCAAAACGTAGCTACCAGCAAAGTTGGGCAAGCAACGGACATCTTAAGACTTAAGAAACATTTGCATAACCTTCGGATGCTGCAGAAATTTTACATCTACCACTTGACAAAAGACAATAATTGGTAGTACGACCCATTCTTGTGGTACAAATATTGCTATAAATCGTTGTTTGAACATTTCGGGCAGTACTTCTGGGAATAATCAAGGGTACAGTGATGTTTTGAATAATCATCTTCGCTTGAATTTTTACCTCCCGCTACCCTAGGTAAGGGAGGTATAGGGATCGTGCTAAAAATCGCATATCGAGATTTAAAATTCGAAATATTTGGCGTTGGTCGGGAACCCGGTATTAAAATTTAGTTAATTTTAAGTATTTACATGAATAAAAATTAAATTAAACGGGAGGTATTGTGCTGGCCGCATCAAATTTTTTAAATTGGCGCAGGCGGTAGGATTTTAATACTTTTATTATTTGTCTGATACAGTACATGATGATGCTAAAATTTATCTTTACCCGTTTATATACGGTCTAATACACGTATTTTTTTTACAGGCAGAGGCATCCGTCAATCTTCTATCCTATTTTGATCTTCAACTGGTAAGTAGAATTATTGAATATAATATATTTAGTTTCAAGTTAACCCTAAATAATTGTATCTTTTATTTTGCTCAAGTTCGAGAAAGCTATAACACTTTTATAAATCAAAACCTAGGCCATAAACAACAATAATATACGATGCTTCTTATACTGGAACAAAGAATATAATTCTTTTCTGCGATATATGTAACACATGTTGGTCTAAATACGAATTTGATGTAATATTTCGTGTAGCTTTAACGTGTTATTAATAACACCTTTGCTGAAAACAGACAACAGATGACCGAAGATAAATTGTGAACGAAATAAGAACAGAAAATAATTTAGGAGGCAAGGATGTATTATAATATAAGACCCAGGTGTTTGTCATGGTTAATAATAAATATCGTTTTTCTTGTAAAGTAAATATGTGGAGACTGTTTTTACCAAATTTATTAACTTATGTACAAAAACCATATTGCCTTGGGTCTAAAACCATCTAGTTTTAACCTCCCGCTACCCTTGGTAAGGGAGGTGCTAAAAAATCTCATATCATTTTGATAAATGACCACGTTTCAATGATGTTTGTGGGTGTGTGTGTGTGTGTGTGTGTGTGTGTGTATGTGTGTGTGTGTGTGTATGTATTTTGAAACCTTGTATTTCGACTTTACTTTAATATGGAAAGATTATTGAATTATCTACTGGCATGCATTCATAATTTTTTTTTATATATTTTATAGATAAATTAATGAAATAATTGTAAAGATAAACACAATTTTTTAGTAACACAGTTCACATTTCAAATGTAAAGGGTTTTCCAATAAGAGGTGTTATTTTGTTATTCAAAGAAAAATGCCATTTTTTAATATAAATGATCGGATGTTTATTTCATTATAAAGAGGAAGGTATGCCGTTAATAGTGGAAAATAACATCAGGCAAATGACCACCACGACCACGCTGACAGGACAATATCCTTTTCATGAAATTTTCCATAACCAAATCGCAAAGTGGCTGTCCTATGTCCTCGATAGCCTCACGAATTCCATCTTTGAGGTCTTGAGTCGACGCTGGGCAGTCGGCGTAGACCTTCTCTTTCACGTGGCCCCAAAGAAACAAGTCGCAAGGTGTTAAATCACAAGATCTCGGTGGCCAATTGTGATCACCTCTTCGAGAGATAACACGGTCCGGAAACTTTTCCCGTAAAAGATCAATGGTTTCGTTGCTTGTGTGGCACGTAGCGCCGTCTTGTTGAAAGTAAACGTTGTCCAGATCAATACCATCCAATTCCGGCCATAAAAAATCGTTAATCATCTCTCGATAGCGCAATCCATTCACCGAATGGACAAACTTGGGTTTTCTTCAACACTTTCGGCTACAGCAGCAATATTCTCGGCTGTTCTTGAGCGACGTGCACGGGTTTTATTCTTCACATCACTAACTTGTCCCAACAGCTGGAATTTTTCCACCAATTTCTGTATTGCGGTCCGACAAGGTGCTTCACGACGACCCAAAAATTGTCGAGTTTTACGAACCGTCTCTGCCAAATTTTCACCATTTTTATAGTGAATTTTAATAATTTCAATGCGTTGTTGAAGCGTGTATCGTTCCATTTTTATTAATGGCGTAGTTTCTACTTGTCAAATGTCAAAAAATGACAGCTTCAAAAGCGACATCTACCGAAATAGCGGGCTATTCAAAATAACACCTCTTATTGGAAAACCCTTTATGTAACTGACAGATAAATGTTACTGTAAAAAAATAATCATTTCAAATTAATAATAGTAACGTTTTAAAAAGAAAATTGTGTGCTAATCTGCTTTGTACATAATTTCGGTAATGATGATGACACATTTTTATCGTGCGAGCGTTTACCAAGCGTCGCCTGCTCTAGGGAACTCATTTCTAGTTTGGAGAGTGCACCACTGGGGTCAATTTTGTGCCATTTAAAATTCGAAATATTTGGTGTTGGTAGGGTTTGAATCCGGTTCCCCATATTCGCGACCAGACACTCAGGCACGCGGCCACGAGACCTCATAGGTATATGTATTTAAATTAATAAAAATTAAATGGCGGGAGGTATTGTGGTGGTTACATTTGATTTTTCAAGCCTATTGTAAGATATTTTTAGATAGCTAATTAATTAATAGGTATTACATAATGCATCTGTAATGTAATCAGCAGTTGTTGTGAATAAATAATATTAAGTACAATGGTATGTTCTTTATGTGTGCTTCAATACACATTTTACTATAGGTTTGGATATTTTTTAACACTATATTTATAGTTGAAATAATTTTGAAGAAATTTCTCAAGGATTCGTATACCTTGAAAGGTATTACCGTATGTTCTGAATCACCCTGTATGTTTCTATTAATATTTGAGCGTTCTTACATTTTTTCTGACATTCTTTCATAAAGCATAAATTTATTCTTCCAATCTTTTATACGTTGAGCATCCTTGATCCCTTAAATCTGGAATATCACTTCGTACAATAGCTGGGTCGTTAAATTTATTCCCATCTGAATAAATCGAACATCAGGGAAAGACTAAGGGAAGGAAAAATGTGACATTGAAAGCAAAAGGATACTTTTCTGGCTTAATATAAGGAGTATATCAATCAATATTTTGTAATATTAGAAAATGAGTATTTCAAAATCAACAACATACTTTTATTTTAATGTTCGTTACAACATTTTTTTACCTTCCGTCACCTTTAGGCCTTTAGGTACGGTGTGTGTTTGTTTGTGTGTGTGTTTGTGTGTGTGTGTGTGTGTGTTTGTGTGTTTATGTGACGACCTCATAACTCCAATACTAATACCAAGTTTACATCCGGAAGAAGAGATTTTGGGTATAATTGGTTAAATATGATTTAATGACATTTAACGTTATTATAACTTAAAGAATATATTATTATCTACACGATTTGATTGCATTTTATACTTCATATTCAATAGATATAGAGTTAAAGAATTATAAAGATATCAAATTTTATAAATCAGCTATTCAGATAATTCAAATTGACAGATTTCAGTATCAACGAAAAGAAAATGAATCTGACGGAGACTAGAATATTGAGAGATACAAGACAGACGATTACATTGGTTTGAACATGTCATGAGGAGAGATGAAGAATATATTGGAAGAAGAATAAATAGCTTAGTGATAAATTGAAGAAACAGACGAAGATCAAAAATAAGAAGGATGGACTGTATTGCGGAAGACTTGAGAGAAAATAACTGAATGAGGACGACACGCAAAACAGAAATGAGTGGAAGAAGAAAATAAAAAATCTGATGTGGACACCACACGACTTCCTTGTACGATTATTAAACTATACATATTTTTTTAATAAATAAATTACAAAATATTAATTTTAACTTCAAAACAGTAAGATATATAGCGACCATAATCTAACCCGGTTCTTTTTAAAGAGAGTTTTGATTACAACAAAGAAATATTTGATTACAACAATGAATATGACTAATTTCACAATAAAAATATAATATTTGTTATTGTACGAATCATAAAATTGCATATATTTGACGTAATTTGACATGAACATTTTTTTTGTCCTAATCCATAGCAAGCTTTATTACAAAAAAATAATTTTTAAATACACATATCTCGCAAAGGGCTAATTTAATAGTACTTGATGTGCTAGACGCATAAATTAATTCTCTAAAACTTTTATTTGAAGCATTTATTTCTAAAATCAAAATAAAATCATTTTATCAAGAAAAACTGTTAACAACTTCAAGTAATGTACCACTTCCGGTTAGCTTATTTTAACCAAAATCTATTATGTTATTTCGATTGACATAAAAGTCTTGTATACCAAATTTGAAAAGTTTTGGATTATATTTTAAAACAGTTTTTCATTAAAATCTATTATAGGCTTCATGTAAAGTGCCACTTTTGAAAATTGTGTAATAACTAGAAAGGGAGGTGCACAACTTTCTACGGCTTACCGTTTTTGAGTTATGCGAGATACGTACGTACAGATGTCACGACGAAATTAGTCAAAATGGATTCAGGGATGATCGAAATGGATATTTCCGCTGAAATCTGAAAACCGAAATTTTTCGCGATTACAATACTTCCTTTACTTACGTACAAGGAAGTAAAAATAGCGACACCTAACGGATTGAATAGCTAAAGGAGAAGAAGATGTCAGTATCAAGTGCAATTTGCATAGTTTGTTTATGAAATAATTTTACTTGAAATATAAGATATTTTGCAAGAATTTGTAGGTAATATGCTGACCACACCAGATTTTTTTTTGTAGTATAAAAATCGTTTACCTAGTTTTGTAATATTTAATAATTAACTGTTTTATAAACCAACAAAATTATGGATTTTATTAGTTGCCTAAAATAGTTATTAATATATTTACTCTGTATGATACGACATTAAACTAAACGTAAACCAAGAACCGACGCTTCGGACGCATCTCAGGTCCTCTCCAACATTCAATAATCCGTTGAAGGTAAGCACCAGCATATAATCCCTATCAGACTATCAGTGTTTGTTTTCCCAATCGTATAAGCCGTGTTTCGATGTCCGATACGAACCTACCTTCGGGGTCCAATGTTCCAATGTTGCCCACGTTCCCTAGCTACAGTCAACGCAACACAGATCAATTTCTCAACGCACCACATCGGTTGTAAAATTCAATCAACTTTGTCATATGTATCGCCGACTTGATGATGTTAGAGAGTGGTTTTTCTTTCGCCAAATTCCACGAGACAAAAGTTCCCCAAGGATGACACCAGATTCAAAAACATGGAATTGGCAAATCACTAAATTTAGAATGAAAAATTATGATATTTGACATCTATGTACATAATTACTAGCTATCATTCTGACAGGGGTCCTCATATCTGCTTGTCAAGGCCAGCAAAGTCACATGACTGCTCGCGCCCTATTGTATTTAACATTTCTTATATACCTACACTACACCAAAAATTCTACTTACATAATTCATTGTTGGGATTGACATTATTTTTGTAATGTACCTATATTTTTAAATATTTAACTATTAATACAATAAGAAATAATATATTTATTCTTCATCCAATATATTCTTCATTTCTCCTCATGACATTTTCAAACCAATGTAATCATCTCGCTTGTATCTTTCTAGATACTTGTAACACTAGAGTTATTTCCTTACATATCTTTCCGTTTCTTCCCCAATATCTACTTCAACATCCTCATCTCTGTCACATTCATTTACTTTTTATTTATACTGACATCTGTCAATTTGATTTATATGAATATATTAGTAGTTTCCATGTTTAGCATAGCTGGCTGATTTATAAAATTTCTTTAAAATTCTTTAACTCTATATCTATTGAATATGAAGTATAAAATGCAATCAAATCGTATAGAGAATAATACATTCTTTAACTTTAAATTTAACTGTTAAATCTTCAAATGAGGCTACTTCCTGTTCACCAATTATAACCAAAATCTAATCAGTTGTTGTTTTAATAATATAATTTTTGGAATCACACACACACACACACGCACACACATACATACATACAGACATCATCGTAAAAATGGTAAAATCGTATTATAGGGAACATAAAACATGCTTATTCACTAAAAACTCATTGATTTTTTTGACCAAAGACAATACCTTCCTTACCTAAAGGTGACGGAAGGTAAAAATAATATTTGCTCTTATATTTTCAATTACCTGTATGATGCAGCGACAAAATTAAAGTATCTTTAGTCATTCGCTGGGAAAGAATGTTATAAATTTATATACAATGTAAAAAATTCTCCTTGTCTTTGACAAACCGTACGGTCCTTGGTCCCTGCAGTGCTAGGGATACATTTACTTTTCTTTTCACTCACTTTGGCAGTGTTTTATTATTTTTTTATAAATTGTTCGTGCTTGGAATACGGTCGCCTTGGTTTTAATAGATTTTTTCTGACCTGCGGTAAAATATTTTTCCTTTCAATTTTATTTCTGACGTTATTTGATTTTGAGCTCGCTCAACGAGAAAGAAAACTAATGAAAAGGAGAAATTGCAAACAGAAATTTATTGGGAAATTTAGATTGCGTTTAACAAAAACTTAGTATGATCGGGAATCAAAATGAATTCAATTCTAGAAAGAATAAAATATTAAATTGTCGCACACATAGAGATAAATTAAATATTTCTTGTTTGTGTTTAAAATGGGACAATAACATCTGCTGATTACAACAATAAAATATTGATTATAACAATTAGAATTGGCTGTGATGTTTTTTCGACTAACGTTAAAGGGTATGGCCATGGGACAAGATCGCCGCCATTAGTGGATATGTCAAACATACTGATAGTTAATTTCCAAGTTTTCTTGTTATTACATACCCTGTTCCCCTGAATTATTTAACCAAATGATATTTTCTCTATTGTTTATTAATGTATCAATCATTTTGTGTATGACTCATTTTGTCCGTAACCTTTTCAGGATAACTTTGTGCCGATAATAGCCGTCAAGATATAAATTTTCAAGGTTTTATTGTTATTACATACCCTGTTCCCCTGAATTATTTAACCAAATGATATTTTTTCTATTGTTTATTAATGTATCAATCATTTTGCGTATGACTCATTTTGTCCGTAACCTTTTCAGGATAACTTTGTGCCGATAATAGCCGTCAAGATATAAATTTTCAACGTTTTATTGTTATTACATACCCTGTTCCCCTGAATTATTTAACCAAATGATATTTTTTCTGTTGTTTATTAATGTATCAATCATTTTGCGTATGACTCATTTTGTCCGTAACTTTTCACGATAACTTTGTGCCGATAATAGCCGTCAAGATATAAATTTTCAACGTTTTATTGTTATTACATACCCTGTTCCCCTGAATTATTTAACCAACTGATATTTTTTCTATTGTTTATTAATGTATCAATCATTTTGCGTATGACTCATTTTGTCCGTAAACTTTTCAGGATAACTTTGTGCCGATAATAGCCGTCAAGATATAAATTTTCAACGTTTTATTGTTATTACATACCCTGTTCCCCTGAATTATTTAACCAAATGATATTTTTTCTATTGTTTGTTAATGTATCAATCATTTTGCGTATGACTCATTTTGTCCGTAACTTTTCAGGATAACTTTGTGCCGATAATAGCCGTCAAGATATAAATTTTCAACGTTTTATTGTTATTACATACCCTGTTCCCCTGAATTATTTAACCAAATGATAGTTTTTCTATTGTTTATTAATGTATCCATCATTTTGCGTATGACTCATTTTGTCCGTAACCTTTTCAGGATAACTTTCTGCCGATAATAGCCGTCAAGATATAAATTTTCAAGGTTTTATTGTTATTACATACCCTGTTCCCCTGAATTATTTAACTAAATGATATTTTTTCTATTGTTTATTAATGTATCAATCATTTTGCGTATGTCTCATTTTGTCCGTAACCTTTTCAGGATAACTTTGTGCCGATAATAGCCGTCAAGATATAAATTTTCAAGGTTTTATTGTTATTACATACCCTGTTCCCCTGAATTATTTAACCAAATGATATTTTTTCTATTGTTTATTAATGTATCAATCATTTTGCGTATGACTCATTTTGTTCGTAACCTTTTCAGGATAACTTTGTGCCGATAATAGCCGTCAAGATATATTTTCAAAGTTTTATTGTTGTATTTATTTATAAGATATGTGATATTATATTATACAGGAATATTTAATAATCACACTATGAATCTATAAAGGTAATAAAAATTCAGTTATTTAAGAGTTACACAATTACTTTTATGACAGTTTTAGAGGTTATGTAGAGCATGGTATATAGGTTGTTATTATTACATCTATCTTGATTTTTCTAGTGTATGTAGTTGCGTGTATATTTTATAGCAAGCGTGCGATATTATCTGCGTATCGACTTAATGTGTAAACGGTGTGCCGTGCATATTAAACGAAGATCGAATTAATTGAATTTTCATACTATAACCATTAAATTTCTTATTATTCTTTACGCAGTTCCCCTTAAAAATGATGTACAAACAAGGAATGTAAATGAATTTTTAAAATATCAGCATTTAATATGCCGTAAAACTTTAAAACAATTACAAATGCGAATCAAATTATTTCAATTTCCTTGTGGATTTCCAGAAGTGACATTAAATGGTAATAAAACTCTAAATTTTTGGTGGTAGGTATATAGTGTTAATCCAACTTGTTAACCACTGAGCTAGAGCAATGTATCTTGTAATATCCCCTTTTCAATTACAGTGCTAAAAAGCCTCAAGGGATTTGAACCCGGTTCCTTATATTGATACACTAACATCATCAACTGAGTGTACGTGCTTAGCGTAAATTCTTTTGTCTACACAAAGAATTGTATTTTCTTGAATTTTGCTGTCTTCGCAGTATAAAACGATATAGAGTTTATACTATTCTTTAAATTTCATAAATAAAAGCTATAAGTTTTCTATATATTAATTCATTTTTTCATTTGTTATTTAACTTGAATATAGAATAGAGATTTGATATAAATACTATAATATACTACAATCTTTTCTTTCCTTTATAGTCAGGACTATTAATGTTTATTGCTTGTGAAGTTGGGCTAGTTACTATAAATACATGCATTACACATTTCTTTTGACCTGTTATCGGCGTCCATCTTCCACACTTATACAGACTCGTCAGCGTCGGACTGGCCCTTTAGGACGCGTTCCCCTAAGTGATATAAAGTACACATTGTCATTCCAATCACAACAATTATCACAGGCGTGCATTATCATCTAATAAGATAGACAGGACGGGGGGGGGGCAGGAATAAGGTCATTCCCAAGTCCCAGACTTGGGCAGGTGTTGTCCCAGACAACCCTTCAAATAATAGGAGAAAACTACATATGTTTGCGGCCACAAACCAATAATACAAATGTATATCTCACATATACCATGCGTATCAAATACACAAATAGTGTACAATATAACAATCAAGCAACTGGCGATCCACACCTTACGCCACACCTGTACTGAATCAGAACAACCGTGAGACCTACTACTCACCTTCGCGGCGAGTACTGAAGTTGATTCGTGAAAATGCGTTTAAAAAATGTTTTGATGATTGGATTATTCGTTGGTACAAGTGTATGATTTCGGAAGGGGCCTACTTTGAAGGCGATAAAATAAATTTGGATGAATAATGCATATTTTGTGTTTTATTGACCAATTTTCGGTACTTTTTTAACATAGTAGTATTTCATACATATCTGAACTTACTAAACAATATCTACTGGTTTACCTAATGCTTAGAATACAACTTTGTAATGAAATTATCTTGTAAACAATTGGAAATTGTAACAAAACCTTTTATTGAATTAAAGCTTGTTTGTGATGTAATATTAGTTCAACTACCTGAAATTTTAGTTAATAATTTCATTTATGCTTGCTCGTCTGAACATCATAATTGTATAACTGATATACAAAGTAAGTTCCTACATAGTACAATACATTAAAACACATCAAATATGTATAAGATTTTAATGATAAACGCAGTTTTGTATATTCTTCCGTTTTTGGTTACATAAAGTATAGGACGCGAGCAGTCATGTGACATTGTAGCCTTGACAAGCAGATATGGGGCCCGTGTCATTCAAAATTTCAAGATTTTCATCACGTAGTTAATTTGTCACCAGGGGTGTGCAATTGTCGAGGAAAATAAATTGCATTACCAAAACTTTTTAGCTATTTCCAGTAATGTCCGATTGAGAAATACGTAGTTATACCGATTATTAAAATCTGGATATGCGATTTTTAGCATGAAGCTAATACCTCTCTTAGCGAGAGGTAAAAAAAAATTGTGAAAGGTAGTTATATGTATTTTATTGTATTAATACCTAGACTAGCGAAAACTCGGCTACGCCGAGCTTCCCTAGGGCTCCGCCGATAGTGTTTATGATGGTCTACACGTACGCCTAATCCGTTCAGGCATACTTTAAATTCAAAGTGCTAACGCTAATAGTCTTCGCCCTTCTCTCAAACGTATTATATTTAAGTCAAAAAAATTATCATTAATTTTTAATAAAATTTAAACCTCTCTTAAAAAATATGCAATTAGGTACGTAACTTTTAAAAAATTTAAAATATTTATTCTTTATTTGAGAGTGACTGCCGTGGAAATCAGGTATTTACGTGGTGTATGTGGGTATGTCAGACGGGCTCGCGTGAGGAATAAATTGGTG
This sequence comes from Harpalus rufipes, assembly GCA_951394225.1. Classification (NCBI taxonomy): domain Eukaryota; kingdom Metazoa; phylum Arthropoda; class Insecta; order Coleoptera; family Carabidae; genus Harpalus; species Harpalus rufipes. Next base: position 22,744,574 of record OX596290.1, on the reverse strand, counting down.
TATGAAGAATGTATGGTTAGGAGAGACTGGCGAGTGAACGTCTTGTTAAGCGTACATATTTTGGTTGAGGGTTTTCGATTGCGTGGCCGACCAGTGTGTGGATGGATGTGGTTGGTAGGGTGCTTAAAGAGAGAGAGTTTCCAAGTATGAAGAGAAGAAGAGCATGTATGAATACGATTATGAGTGTGGTCGAGGCGAAAGAAGTCTGCTTAGATAGTGTGGAGAAGGATGATTGTTTCCTAACTATTATTGTGATCCGGATGCGGTATATCGCTACCAAAAATCGGTCACTTTAATATGTTTAAGAGTAAGGATTATGAGTGTGGCCGAGGCGAAAGAAGTCTGCTTAGATAGTGTGGCGAAGGATGATTGTTTCCTAACTATTATTGTGATCCGGATGCGGTATATCGCTACCAAAAATCGGTCACTTTAATATGTTTAAGAGTAAGGATTATGAGTGTGGCCGAGGCGAAAGAAGTCTGCTTAGATAGTGTAGCGAAGGATGATTGTTTCCTAACTATTATTGTGATCCGGATGTGGTATTTCGCTACCGAAAATCGGTCACTTTAATATGTTTAAGTTTAAGGATTTGTTGTGTTGATGTTCTTATTGTTATCGGGTTTGTGCGAACCCGCTAAGTGGGACACGCGTGATATTATGTATGTATGTATGATACTGTCTTAATAAATATGTTAAAAATTTGCATAATTAGCAAAAACGTAGAACCTATTTTCGTTCATTTTGAAAACGTATAGACGATCTTCTTAAGGCATATGAAATAGACAATAATTTTTAGTTATTTTTAACAATATGCAGACTAAAATTACGACTTCTAAGGGCTGTTAACAATGCTACCCCTACTTGGGGTGATAAAAAATGTTACTGCGTAAAAACAAGGGTGTTTTAACAGCAGGTGTTGTGGTTCCCATAAGAATTAATGTAAATAAACTTAATGACATTCTTGTCCCCTAATAGTCTTTTATTCTCTGTAGATTACAGAGAAACAATGTCGTTAACATATATATGATACTTTTATTATGTACTTACTGTAAATTATTATTATTATTTTATAAATTCAAAAAGACTTTATATCTAATAAAAAATACAAAATATTCGTGATATTTTAATTTGAGATAGTAGATATACTATTTTATTTATTAGTATAATAAATGTATACAATTACACACATATTATTAATTATTTATTGTAGTCTATAGAAGATTTAAATTGTAGTAATATAACAAAATACGTGGCCAATCCTGATATAATCTAAAAATATATTGTTTCACTATAAACAAAATTTGTTTATTATTTTTATACTTACAGAAATAACTAACGTTAGATCGAAAGAAAACATACCACATATAACAAATTTAAAATCTTTTAGATACATTCTTAAAATATTAATTGGTACCTAAAAAAAAAAAAATGAAGCTAATTAAAATTGATATTTTATAATCATCTCACCAATCTATAATGTTTATAATTATTTAAAATATCTATAATTCTCATAACCTAAAAACAATAAAAGTTATAAATCATTCCTATAGTCAGAAGAGTTGACTGTTGGGTGCAGCAATAAAATTACAAATATTGTCAGCGCCTGAACGACTACATTGTAATTCTTGGGTACCGAATAAATTGAACATCTATTTCAACATCCTCATCTCACCCAAATTTATTTACTTTTCATTGATACTGACATCTGTCAATTTGAATTATCTAAATATATTAGCAATTTAATACTTTTATAATTCTTTAACTATCTGTTGAATTTGAAGTATAAAATACAATCAAATCGTATACAAATATATTCTTTAAGTTGTAATAAATGATATTTGACTGTGTTTTTCAAGAAAAACTGCTAAAATTTTCAAATGAGACTACTTCCGGTTGACCAAATATAACCAAAATCTAATCACCACTTCTTCTGGATGTAAACTTGAGGAATACGAAAATTTATAATTTTTGGAATCGTGGTATTGAAGTTATGCCATCCGAAACTTTCGTCACACACACACACACACACACACACACACACACACACACACACACACACACACACACACACACACACATACACACACACACACACACACACACACACACACTACACACACACACACACACACCTAAAGGTGTCGGAAGATATCTTTTACAATGACAAAATATATAAACCTAAATGGGGTCTCATGGCCGTGTGCCTGAGTGTCTGGTCGCGAATGTAGGGGACCCGGGTTCAATCCCGACCGACGCCAAAAATTACATCGCATTTTAATGGCACAAAATTAACCCCTGTGGCGCACTCTCCACGCCAGCAATGAGTGCCCGTGAGGTGATGCCTGGTAAGCGCCCGCACGGTACAAATATTCCATCATTACCGACATCTGTGTATGAAGCAGATTGGCACACCCAGCAATGGGTAATATGCCGTGATGAAATATTTATTTTATTTAATGAATTTTTCTTCAAAGAAATTTCAAAATTATTCTGACAACTTTGTTGTTACAAAAACGACCCCAAAACTTACAATTTTGTCCAATATCGGCGCTTATATCATACCTCATATTTTGTGTAGCTGCACAACAATATCAAAAACAGCAGATCTTCTGTTGTTCCAGTAATCCAAAATATACAATCCATGAGTTTATTTATGGTGAAATGGTGTTCTTGGTATATTACTAAAGTTATCATTCCATGTACAAAATCAACAAACCGCATGAGAAGTTTCACCATCAAATAAAAATTAAATATTTCATTGATATTAACAGCCGTTTCACATATTTGTTCATGAATTTTTATACATTTCTTAAAAGTTGCTTCACTTGGATTCACTGTCATATATTTGTTTAGTTTGTTTAGACATATTTTCAAATCATATATAAAGAAAACGATTTGTGCGTCGGAACTCACTCTTAAATATGTTGTTGGTATGTTACTTACACCTATTGTAATTTCTTTTGGGGTGGTTAGAAAATCCACGAATGTCCCCAAATGTTGAAATATTATTTTTATTATCATAAACCACAAAACAAACATTTTCGTTTGATGATAATTTTTTTGAATGTTAAAATTGTTTAATTTATTTTGTATGTCTTGTAAATTTAAATATATGTTATATATTTTCTTGTAATATATTACAGGTGTTATCGTTTGAGCGATAAAAGATACTAGTATTACATATTGTTGAAATATATGTAAAAACCAATTCACAGGGTGTCTTAATGGCCAATTATAAATTAATGTTATAATATATATTCTTAATGTTAATAATAGAACGCACTGTATTAAATATATTAATATATCTATTTTTGTGAGTACAAAATTTTGTTTATTTAGTCTATAAGGGATGACAGCACACATCTTCCAAAATAGTATGAATTTTTTCGTGGAATCAAATATATTTTTGTCGCTCATTTTACTGAATATAAAATACTATAATATTATTTGTCTTTAGCTCATTAAGAAAATTATGAACTGCATTAACTAATTGTTAATATATTTAAGTGCTGGATTATCCAGTTGTTTTTCTTTTGTAACTATTAATCATTTAAAAAACATTTTTCTTTCGACAAAATAAAACAATATTCACACAATACTTACGCCTACTTACTGCATTTATTTACACAAAACAATAAATAGTTGACAACAATAAACAAATGACTATGGATCGTGACAATTACTGTTTAAAGGATCGGTAGCTGACTGTCATAAAACTATTTGAATTTTAGAAAGGACGACCTCAGAATAGGCTCTAGGCTTACTGAATTGCTATCAACGCTTAGGTAGTCAAGACCAACTACTAAGAATAAAGTAATCTATCAGTCTACTTACTGTTCAACACAGGTCGGCCTCGACTGAAGCACTTTATTATTAAACTAACTCACTACCAACATGCAGACTACCAGCCACTCACACAGAATGCCTACAGACCAAAGAAAATGTGATGAAAACCTTGAAGTATTTAAAAGAAATAAATATTTTTCATAAACTGTAACATGTACCATAACCACTTAAGCATACTGTTTATAAGACTGTAAATCCATAATGTATTATAACACTAAGCCGGAGCACCAATAATCTTTGTAATTGAGGTACTCTGAAAAATTAATAAATAAAAAAAAAACTCACTACCGTTATACAACAATTACAATTATTATGAATTCAAAATTATTCAAGTCACAAAGACAACTACAAATTCACAAGTCAGTAAGACAAGTTATAATTTAGAAAACAATCGAATGGAAAGAGAACAAACTTCACGATGAAAAGTCAGAACAAGACTCCTCGAGCTGAAATCATGTGAAACACAGCTTCACTTGATTTCACCCCACTTTCCAATAAGGGAGTCCAACCTTCACACCCTTATTGGATAACTTAAAAATGATAAATAAATAAATAAATATTTCATCACGGCATATTACCCATTGCTGAGCGTGCCAATCTGCTTCATACACAGTAATGATGGAATATTTGTACCGTGCGGGCGCTTACCAGGCGTCACCTCACGGGCACTCAATGCTGGCGTGGAGAGTGCGCTACAGGGGTCAATTTTGTACCATTAAAATTCGATGTAATTTTTGGCGTCGGTCGGGATCGAACCCGGGTCCCCAGATTCGCGACCAGACACTCAGGCACACGGCCACGAGACCCCATTAAATATTGACAAACTATAATTGGTAACTTAGACCACTTTGGAGGTTTGGGGGAAGAACTGAATTTCTAACGGCTTCGCGACTTCCCGGTGGCCTACGTGACAATCAGATTTTCCAAAGTTGCTTTCTTCCGCTGACATCTGCTTTATTTAGTCTTTTTCTATAAACCCCAACAATTCTTTCAAAATGTCACGAAACTATCCCATCCCAAAGACTAAACCTTCTAAAAGCCATCGCAGAATCTTATAAAAAAAATACAAAACATTAGAGTTATGAATGCAAGATCCGTAGCTAATCTTGAACAAAGAGACGCCGCCGTGCAAACGTGTTACACTATTATTAATTTTCTTCATCCACTCATTTCTATTTAGCTTGTCGTCCTCATTCAGATCCTTTTCTCTCAAGTCTTCCGCAATACAATATGTGAAGGAAAAGGTGTATGCGAATACGCCTGAAACAGTTGAACATCTTAAAGAGGAAATATGGCGCGTTATTGGTGAAATACAACCACATTTATGTGAAAACGTTATACAAAATTTCATTTCATCTCATCGAAAGAAGTAAATCGTAGATGTATACAGGGTGTCCCTTAACTTCGAGCAAAAACTTTAAGGGCATATAGTACTGACCAAAATGAATAAAAAAGCTTCATCAACATAGGAATGATCTTCAACTGTTTCCGAGAAAAGCGAAAAATCTAAGAAAAACTGACAAAGATAGCGATCGAATAAAATTTTGTCTATGTCAGTAAAAAGACTATAAAAAACAATAAAATTTTATATGAAACATTTTTCTCAATTTCTTATAGTTACGTAGTTATATGAAAATTAAATATTGACCAAGGTCGCCACAACATTTCACTTTTGATTTTTATAAAATAACAAAAGGCCATCTAAGATTACCTCTCAAAGGTAAACAAAAAGTCTCAATTAATCAAAATCGTAATTCTTATAGTTTTCGAGATAGCAAAGGTAAATCTCGTAAAAACTCATTTTTCACTGCGTTATATCTGGGAAACTATTAAAGATCGGACACATTTTGACTGAGCTTTTTTTACTCATTTTGATCAGTATTATATGCCCTTAAAGTTTGTGCACCAAGTTAAGGGACACCCTGTATAGAATGCGAATGATGACGCGTATGTACAACGAATTCCCTTATCACAGGATGTGTGGTTATTTGGGATTTTTTAAATAAATTTTTTAGTGTCTGACAAAATGTTGTACCATACAATAGTTTTCTTAAGTGCTCTTAATATATGTGTTTGTGAAAATTGTTTATTTTATAATAATACGGTTGACTGCTCAAAAAGTAAAATTAAAAGTGTTATAATTGATATCCCGGTTAGCCATGGAACAAAAGTATTAATTTTGGAAGGCCAACCGTTGGAAAATATTTCCAATAATACTTTTAAAAATGTGGGAAATTTAGAAATTTTAAATTTAAAAAATTGTAAAATTAATTTTATTCATAGATATACTTTTAAATATATGCCAAATTTACAAGATTTAGACTTAAGTTATAATGAAATTATTAGTTTAGATAAAAACATATTTAGACAAAATTTAAAATTAAAAAAAATATTTCTTAATAATAATAATTTATACATTATCAAAAACTATACATTTTCTAGTCAAAATTTATTAAGTCACTTATATTTACAAAATAATTTTTTATTAAATTTAACTAAAGAAGCATTTCCAAAATATTTATCATTAAAACTATTAAATTTAACCCGAAATAAAATCAGTTTTCTTGATTCTGAAATCATAGAAAATTCTGAATATTTATATGAAATATATATAGATGAAAATGAATTCATTTGTGATTGTCATATGCAAAAATTGTATCAAATTTTAAAAAAACGACAACTGTATTCGATAAATAGTCGTTGTAGCGACCCAAAACCATTAAAAAATGTTGTATTTATGGAATTAAACGATAACGATTTTACATGTCCTATCGAAATACAATCAGATAAATATATTATAACCTATAAAAATTCTTTTACTTTAATATGTAATGTTACAAGCGAAACTGAACCTAATTTATTATGGAATTACAAAAACGAAACGATTTTCGATAACAAAAAATATTTAATAACAAAAAAATCAGTGAATAATATGTTACAATACATGTTGACAATTAATAATTTGACAAAATATGATACAGGTTTATACAAGTGCCTTGCGATAAATACTGGTTTTACCAATGAATCACAAATATATTTTCTATTTAAACACAGTGAAAAACCTTTAATTTTGGCGCCAAATACCAATATTATATCTGTAGATTTACACGAATACAACTATACAATACCATTCAAAATTTTTGGCGCGCCAAAACCCAAAGTTTTTTGGACCTATAACACCAAAATATTAAACGAAAACTCAACATTCGATAACGTTTTTTATAACGAATCTTATATACAAAATGATACATATTGGTTCAACGTCACAATCAGAAAAGTAAAATTAAAGTATAGGACTTTATTTTCATGTAATGCCACTAATACGGAAGGTAGTACCCAAAAAAATGTAACTTTAAAAATATTATATCCAAAAAAAGTGACGTTTTGGCCAACACAAAATTTTACACAAATAAACGAACTGGAAAACGTAAACGTAATTTGTGCTTTACAAGCAGTACCAAAGCCTAATATAATATGGAAGTATAGACACTTAAAAATTGATGATAAAATATCGCCAAAATACCAAATTCATCAATATAGAGATTACGATGGGACTTATTGGAACACTCTAACAATTTTGAAAGTAAGTATTGTCCATACGATTTAACTTGGCGAGTTGGAGTAATTCACATTATCACTGCGGTAATGGGGAAGTTATAAAATCCGTAGCCGTACCGAAGAAGAATGAAGTTCAATAAAATTACGAATATTACAAAAAAAACTCTGTTGTGGCCAGCACAATACCTTCCGTCATTCTCGTGTATAATGTATAAATTCCATAATTTTTCTTACAAAAGATTCTACATTTTCAGTAAAATTATTTCATAAACAAACTATTCAAATTGCACTTGACACTGGCATCTTCTTCTTTAGCTTTTCCCATTCGTTAGGGGTCGCTATTTTTGCATGTCGTTCTCATTCTGTTCCTTTTCTCTCAAATCTTCCGCAATACAGTCCTTCCATCTTATCTTTGGTCTTCCTCTGTTTCTTTAACGTCCTATTACTAAACTATTCATTCTTGTTCCAATATAATTCTTCATTTCTCCTCATGACATGTTCAAACCAATGTAATCGTCTTTCTTGTATCTTTCTAAAAACTTGTAACACTGGAGTTATTTTCTTACCGTATCTTTCCGTGTATTCCCCAATATCTACTTCAACATCCTCATGTCTGCCACATTAATTTACTATTTATTGATACAGACATCTGTCAATTTGAATTATATGAAAATATTTCTAGTTCTCAAGTTTGGCATAGCTGGCTGAATTATAAAATTTAATTTCTTTAAAATTCTTTAACTCTGTATCTATTGAATATGAAGTATAAATTGTAATCAAATCGTATAGAGAATAATATATTCTTTAAGTTATAATAACGTTAAATGTCAATAAATAAAATTTAACTGTTAAATCTTCAAATGAGACTACTTCCGGTTGACCAATTATAACCAAAATCTAATCAGTTGTTCTTCTGGATGTAAACTTGAGGAATACGAAAAAATTATAATTTTTGGAATTGTGGTATTGAAGTTATTGGATCCGGAACTTTTGTCTCACACACACACAGACGCACATACATACAGACATCATCGTAAAAATTGTAAAACCGTATTATAGGGACCCTAAAACATGCTTATACACTAAAAACTCATCATTGAATTTTTGACCTAAAGGTGACGGAAGGTAAAAAAATGCACCAACGCTTATGTATGAATATAACTTCTTGGGTTGAAAAGTACCTGACACCCCGAGTTTGAGTGTATTAGGGTGAAATTTGCTTTGTGTAAGGCATTAAAACATTGTAAAACCACTATTTCACTTCTGAAGCTGTGCGGCATCGAAGTAAAAGTAAATTTGACAAAACGCAACTTATGAATAGTGAACTGAATTACATTCTTTTGCCTCGCCAAGTTAATTACTTATATTTATAAGCTATGTTAATTATTGGATTAATACGCAGATTCAATTTCCTTTAACCGAAGTGACGTGCTTTTATTTTTTGTTCCGAAAAAATTATTTGATGCCCAATTTAATTTTAGATCGAAATGATAGAATCTGGTCAATACAGATGTGAAGCCAATAACTCGGAGGAAATACTTACGAAAATATTTACAATACAAGTCAATAAAGTTGAAGAAAAATCTTGTGGCAACAGCATTATGGCTACAGTTTTTATAGCCATTGGGTGTATTCTACTTATTATATTATCAGGGCTTATCGTCTGCAAGTGCTGTATACGATATCATGTATCGAAAAATTGGACTCAAGGTAGAAACAAGATTTTAAAATTCTGTAACGTAAATCAGAAACAACCAAAGTAATATATACACTCAATAAATAATTAAGCATCATTTTGTCCCATAATACACAAGACACGTATGTTTACTTTGGTTGTTCTTACTTTGTCTCACAATATTAATTTTATTATCATTTTTTTTCTTTACAGAATATTCGTTTCGAGCAAGCATGTTGCGATGAAAATTATTTATGTTTATATTAATAGTTATTATTGATTTACAATTATTGTTTATGAAATAAAAAATAGAAAGAAGTCAAGTTTGATTTATATAAAAACATTTTTCACATTCATTACATTGATAATCTTTAAGAATCATCTTTACTCCTAATATCACAATGTACTATTGTACGGTCGCGTTTTGTCGTGCCAAGAAAATAACTCTATATATGATTTTCTCCAAACTAATCCAAATAAATTAAATTTACTGTATTTTTTATAAAATAACTCTATTCTAAAATTTAGGGTCTTTATTTGTCTTTTACGTATATTTTTCATATTTGTGTTATAATTTTATTGGAAATACAAAGTTATATAAACATAGGTAGGTATCAATTATATTTTATTATTTTGTTTGTCAGTTTGTCTATTTAAAAATATAATTATATTATTATCTAATACCTAACTATTACATGGATTGATTTGGTCAGTTCTACTGATGTGCTTCAAGTGTATAGACGTGTGTGTGGTGTGCTCGTGTACTGAGACTTTGAGGACGACTTCCTGGTGCTTGGAGACGATTTCTGGATACCTGCAGGACTTGGAGTTTACATGGAGATTTTATTTATGGTAAGATTTTTTCCAAAATTCGGAAAATTATTTCTTTTTTTTTGTTGCGCCATAATCAGTGCATTTTTATTGAAGATAGCCATATCAGGTAGGCTGTGATAACAATCTTTTTTTTGTAATAAAATATAGAATCTTACGAAATACTGTTTTCACAGCATGCCTGATATCAGGGCTTGGCAGATTAGTTATTCATAATTTTCTTTTACGTTTTTCTAGTTTATTTTTTCAATAAAAATGCATTTCAAGCATATCGTTCAATTCACAATACGTTAATTCCAAATATATAAAAATATTAGGGTGTTCCGTTTGAAATATGAAAGTTAAGGTTACTTCCAATTAAACCGGAAGCTCTACCATCATGCTAAATATCATCATTTGTGAGACCACATCAAGAAAATTTAAAAAATCATTATAAATAAAATATTTTGAGTGGCTTGTTTTTCAGTGTCATCCTGTATATATTGTTTGCCGCTCCCTAATTTTTGTGAAATTTAGTGTATTAATTTTTTTGTAATTATATATAACCATTAAATTAAAATTCTTGAGGGGTGGGTATTCTGAACTTTAGCTTATTTTTTTCGTTATTACATTTAGTTTTATTTTATTGCCAATGTATTTTTTTGTAATTTTCAAATATTTTTTTTACATAAAAAAATTGTTTTCTATGTTTAGTAATATAAATGAAGCAAATTTTGATTGAATATTTAATTGTTACAGAACTCTAGACTGAAGAAATAAGCCGTACGTATTGCAAAGGATCAGGATAATCTGTAAAAGGATCTAAACGAACTGCAGAACAATCTGGACCCGTTTGCTGGATGTGCAGATGTAGTGCTGAGGTTCTGGTCGTTCTGAGCGAGTTTCCAGGACATGGGGAGGATTTCTCTGAAAAGACTATGCCCTGGATATATTCTAAACATCCCCTATTTGTATTTTAACCCATGTACCCTTAGCAATAAGATTTATAAAAAAATAAATAAAAAAACCTTCCCAAACATATATTTATTTCATTTTTCATACATCATATTGTAGGACAGTGTTTGTCTGGTTACATAAATACTGCACACAGTTGGTTTTCCTTATTATGAATATACATTTTATTTTATTTTCATCGCAGAAAATATTATTGGACTTACAGCGAACATGAAATCAAAAATCCGTCGTATAATACAATATAATATCTTTACTTATTGATTTAACGATTCCTTTTTTATTAACTATCGAAATTTACAGTAAAAAATCTTAACCTGATTTTCTTTAAGCCGATATATTTATAAATTTCAACTCTTAAGGTATTTATGAAGTGTCATAGGTACCTGTATGCTGTTGCCAAAATGCCATAAATAGATGGAAAACATTCAAACATTGTATTTTCTACAAATCTTATAGGCATTAAGCAATTTTTGGTAAGCATGTTAAGATATTTCTTTGTAGTTTTACAGTACATTGTGTTATGCCGATTCTTTGAGATTACCGATATAGATTAGAGTATTTTTTTGAGGGGGCATTGAAACATATAAATATGTGATTTATACGTAAATCGTATGTCTATTCAACGTTTATTTATTTTTTCACCACAGCGTTTATCAAATTTTATATAGCATGCATCCGTTGTATATAACGTTCATCCGTTCTGTATAACAGCGTTCATCCGTTGTAGCGTTCATCCCTTCTATTATAGCGTTCATCCGTTGTATATAGCATTCATTCTTTTTTGACGATATCTCTTATCAAATTGACTTTAATTCTTTCAAATTAAGACATACCTTTCTCTGTTCATAGCCTACTCCGAGTTAGGCTTTTTTTAACATACTGTATAATTTACTTTGTTGTAATAGGCCAGAAAAGTGTAACGGTCAAATGTAGGCCCCAAATTCAATTTCAGTTCATAACTCTGAGAAAATAATTTAGATCCTCGTGTAAATGTCATAAAATTAAATCTTTTGTGTAAAGTATTATGTAACACCTAGACCGATACAACAGTATAAGGGTGGAATTCATAGTCAATCCTCCACTCATCCTTTTCCTCGACTCAAACTCAAAGTGACGTTTTTAAATTTATAAACATTTGAGGACTACCTCACTTAATATAAGTATGCTTTGAGGAAAATTTCGAGTGCAGCATACTAATACCTTGAGTTTTCCTTAACATATAAATAATTTGAAAATGAATGAAAATTTTGATTTTTATGAATTTATTGATTATGTTAATGAACAAAACGTTTATTTATATATTTCAAAGTAAGACTTTTATTGTAAAATAATGTCAATTTACTGAAATTATTCATATGACAGAATCTGAAAATATTATTTATTGTATGTAGACGTTATATTAGAGACCAAAATAATTTATTGGAAATATATTCTAATATATTCTTCTGAACTAAATACTTGTCTATTCATTTTACTCATTTTTAACAATAATTATTTTGCACTATATGCACTGTTTTGATAATTTGTTAAAATATTCTTGTCAGAATAGCTAAGCCGACTTTTAAAACCTAGTTTTCCTCAACTCATACTTTGCTTAGACTTGACTGATTGACTCAGTACTGACGTTTATGAATTTCATTTATGAATAAAGGCTTCACCCAACCTCGAGTCATCCTTAGGAATGGATGAGTGGAGGATGAGTCGAGGAAATGTCTATGAATTCCACCCTAAAATGAATGAACGTATGTCGCGATTTGATTCTACAACTTTGGCACACTGCATAGCTTATGTTACAATTGACCCATTGCCCGGCAGGCGAGGGACTAAGATATACGGTATTTTCACTTGCACTGAACACATTGTCAAAAAAATCTTACTTTACCTTTTCAAAGGTTTTAAACTGTTGTAATAAATTATTGAATTTTTAACAAGACCTGCTTAATTTCTTTTACAAAATATCTTTTGCAAATAAAATAAAACTCACACATGATACCTATATATTACATCTGGAAATTTCATAGCCTTTTCAGGAGTTCCTCAGGGCTCAGTTATGGGCCCTTTATTATTTATTTATTAATGATTTAACATGTGTTGTTATGCTAACTGTCTAATATATGCAGACGATTTTAAATTATTTCGTACCATCACTGACATTGATGACTGTCGTCTCTTACAAGAAGATTTACTTTCAATTTCCAATTGGTCGAAAAACAACCAATTACATTTTAATACTGGAAAATGTCAAGTAATTAGTTATAGTAAGAAAACTGTTACAATTAGCTACAATTACAAAATGAACAATCTTAAATCGAGTTGTTATGATAAACTAAATTTAATTTACCATGCTCAAATTACTATTGCATCCTGGTACAAAATGTTAGGTTTATTTTTCGCTCCACATCTGAATTTTTTTTTTTTCTATTTGAATCTCTAGTTCTCAGTAAATTGTACTATGGCTCTATTATTTAATTAATGCTATAGAAGGTATTCAGAAGAGATTTTGTAAAACTATTTGTTACTGTTTAATTTTTCGCCAAATACCGATTATGTATTTGATTATAACCGTTGTTCATTTATATGTTATTTAAACATAAAAATATTCTTCCTATTCCAAAAATATCATTTATAGGTTTAGATTGGCAATTTCAAATGTGTCATTTTCCTAATTTACCACATTTAATGATTTTTTACGCAAAAACCATGCATCCTACAGATGCTCGTGCTGAAAGTATAGAAAGATCCTTATGCCTTTTAGTATAAGGACTAGCGAAATCTGGGCTTCGCCGTGAATTATGCCTTTTGGTATAAGGACTAGCGAAATATCTGTTTTTATAGACTGTTAATATCAAAATATTGCACTTATCAACATATCATAATACTTATTAAATAATTACGTAATAGAAATTTTTATTTCATGGCATTTATGTTTCATCTCGCCACTTCCGTTTTTGGTTATATAAATATAGGGCGCGAGCAGTCATGTGACATTTTGAGCCTTGACAAACAGATATGGGGGCCCGTGTCAGAATGATAATTAATAACTATGTACATAGATGTTAAATGGCAGAATTTTTCATTAAAAATTTCAAGATTTTCTAAATTCACGTAGTTAATTTGTCACCAGGAGTGTGGAATTTACTTGTCGAAGAAAATAAATATTTGACAACTATGTAAAATTTTGGTATGGCTAGCACAATACCTCTCGCCATTTTCATTTTATATTACTTAGGGCGCGAGCATCTTTTCTTTAAAAAAAGCGCTGGTTATTTTAAAGGAAACCCCCTGTATACAACTTTTAAATTAAATTGAACTATATGGATATAGATATATTGGTAATTTATCAAAATCAAACCCATATATCATCCTCATATATATTATCATCATCAAATTAAATAATGATGATATTCCAATTCCAGAATGTTCTTGTGGAGTGCACTACTAGTCATACGTCTGTTTCGCTGTGTGTGAGTGGATCTCGTTCATAAACTTCTGAGCTACTAGAATTTGGTACATTTTCTCTGGTGGATGTTAGTGCAGGGTACTCTGTGCGTCAGATTTGGAAACGGAGTGTTCGGGATTAACAACGACGACAGTGAAATATAAATACCTAAATAATAATTGCCGATAATACCGTTTAATATAAATGTGTTGGTTTTATTTCTTATAAGTTGCCATTATTATATGTGTACTGTTGTTACTTACATATTATGTATATTGTTTGTCATGTGTGTGAAAAATATACCTATACCTACCTATATAAATAGTATATTTATACATAGTACATAGTCTAAGATATTTATATACGAAAAAAATACTTACTAATACATATCAAATATTATACAATCACATTCTAACAATCATTCGCTTCAAAAATAATCATAATCCTAATTTTTGGTTAAAATATAAGATAACCCTTACCATGGCGAAGAAATTAGTATAGTTTGTTCATACTTAACTACAAAAGAACTGTTTACAATTTCTCTTTTTATTATGATAAGTATTTAATAAGTAAGTTTCATTCTAAATTCTAAATTTCATATAATGATCTATTTATTGATTAATACATTATTTACTCATATGTGTTGCTGACGAATTTATCATGTATTAACTATATCTTATTTTCGTATTCTTTAATGATGTTTGTAATTGCAAATACATATATCATGATTATTAATTTTTTTAAGCTATTAAAACATTCAATTAATAAATGCATACATGAACATATTAAACAAACAAATCGCGAGAAATAGCTTACATAATGAACCAAATTTGACAATAAGTCCTTGTTCTCCAAGACGAATTACTCAAATTTCGTTAGTACATACGTACATATATGCTATCTGTATTGGAAAATGTAACTTAATATGTGATTGTAAATATCTGGTATTAATTGATTTATAATTAAACCTGTATCATAATATACTTGCTCTATTTAATATCCTGATACCTGATATAGTTTTTCTAAGACTTATAGACACAGTAGCTATTTGCGTTATAAATCATAATATACAGTGATTTACTTTTGTGTCTTGTAAATCTATATATCATCCAAAATATTTCCATCTCGATAAGTCTTAGAAAAAATGTCAAAATACATAATGTAACCACGTGAAAAATACATAATATACATTTTATGATACATATATTTTATTTATTTCTAAGTTCTAATTCATATCGTTATATATTATATTTAAAAATGTATTATATGAATGACCAATAAACACAACAAAATGAATACAATATTTCAATTCAAAATCCCAATTTTTCCATACCCAAAATTACAATTTTCAGGCAACCTGCAATTCACCTAAATACGAACTAGAACTAGAGCATCGAGTGCAGCGGCAAGCGAACCACAGCAACTCGATTATATAATCGCCGAATATACAGCGAGCGAACTACGGCAGCCAATTACGTAATCGCCGAATATACAGCGAGCGATCCCACGGCAGCTTGATTACATAATCAACAATATTCAGCCGACAGCAAGGCTTCTGGTCGATAAAATTCAAAAATCGTGTAAAATCGACGATTTAGAGCCGTAGCGGCTGAAAAGTAGCATTTTACTGCCGTTGCGAGCATTTTTGAGCTCTCAGACAGAATTTCAGCCGATCCCAAGGCATATGCCCATCAAAAATCAAATTTGCTGGCTCTAGCAAGACCAAATCTTAAAATTCGCAGAATCGAAAGGCTATAGCACGACTTGTGCCCACGAAATTCAAATCTGCTGGCTGTAGCAAGGCATCTGATCATTAAACTTTAAAATTCGCAGAATCGAAAGGCTATAGCAAGACATGTGCCCACAGAATTCAAATTTACTGGCTATAGCAAGGCATCTGATCATCAAAGTTTAAAATTCGTAGAATCGAAAGCCTATAGCAAGACATTCTCCCACAAAATGAATCCTAGGCCTCCCACCACAGATATCAGCCTTATATACAAGTGTTTGATGAATTTCTAGTCATTCGGCGTGAGCGGTGGTATCGAACCGGACACTCTGCTCCGTGAAATTACGTAATCGGGCTATATACTTGCTTTTACTGGATTTCTAGCTAGCTGGTCGGATTTCTAGCTGGCTGGCCAGCTGGCCGCCAGAATCCGCCCCGCTAGACCGTAGGCTAGCGGGACGGGCTGGTGGCTTGCTGGTTGCTAGCTAGGATGGGGTGAATATGCTCGGGTGGTTGCTGGATGCAGGGTGCAGGTAGCTAGTAGACCGGAATCGAATTTGGATCTTTGGTTTGCAGGATTTTGTAGGACGCCGTTCTGGTTGCAGATTGGCGGCCTACAAAATGCTTGCTAGGAAGCGGGATATGAACTTAGATCTTTGGAATACGATTTTTGATCGGTGTATAGGAATGAAATAGTTTGTTATTTATAACAAGGATTTATTTGTCAGCGATGTGTTACATAATAATGATATTACAATACATAATACATGAAATACATTATTTTAACAATGAATAAATAATTATTGATTTGTGTATTTGTGATACATAATTCGTATAAGACGTTCGCAGTTTCACAAATACAGAAATGATGATATGTGCTCTAATTACGTGAATTCTTTATCTCAAAGATATATGCATAAGGAATGATAGATTCTTAACTAAGATATGTAGTTCAATTTATATTAGGAGTAAGTTTTATTGCGACATTAAGATAACATATTTACAGTGATACAGTTTTGCGATATTTAAATATGTACCTAACTAGATAAGTGTATTCAATACATGGGATATATATACAATCAGAAAAATATAGAAATGTAAAGTATATCATATAAATTTAATGTGTGTGCAACAATACATTATCAACAATGCAATTACGAATACAAACACATATATGTATTTTTATAAATTATTTTACTATCTTATATACAACAGCATAAGTAAAAGTATATAGTTTTTTCGCAAGATGAAAAATAGTATTTTTCCTTTTAAATATGAAAATATGAGTGTTTTCCTACAGCGTAAAGTCTGTAGAATAAATAACAATAATATAAACTATATTATACATGTATTTATTATGTGTTTGTATTCAATATAATCAGTGGTGATCTATAAATTTTTTAACAATGTTTCATAAAAATGAAAACAACAAAAAAACGAAAACGAAAAAAAAGAGCTCACAAATTTAAAAGAAAATTCAAGGGCCCCACGGGTTCCCTATAGCTCACCACTGAATATGATTAGTATGAATAATTATTAACACTTTTGCGTTTTTCTGTATGATTTTATTAAGGTATATTATTCTATATAAGCATAACAGAGTAAAAGTATGTCATTTTCTACGTATGTCTAAGAAAATACTAATTTTGCAAAGTTGAAAATATGTATATGAATAATTTTGTAAGTGTAAAAAGTACGAGTATACTATACTTGTCGTTAAATACGTATGGATTAGACGTTTCTACACGGTTACCAATTCAGCTGTCATATTGAAAATTCTAAGTTATGATAACAACGCCGAATAGTGCAAACAAGGAAAAATAGAGCATCAGTCCATACTTATTTGACGGCGACTATAATGATCAATAATGTGACAGTGTATGTATGTGTATGACATATGATTTTCTTTCTAAGTGAAACAATATAAATTTTTCTACATCCATTTTGAAAGTAGGCTTTTCAAGCTGTCAGTTTAGAGCAGAAAATTGATAATTGAAGTTGACAGAACAACTTGCAGTTTTTCTGGTTAAAATAGGAATGTAAATTTTTAGCTGGGATAAATGAAAATTGAAATTATTCACCGAAGGTTTGAAATCAAAGTGTTTTTATCATCTTTTTCAACGGACGTAGAAAAAATTATATATGTGTCATGCGTCATGAGCGTAAAGTGTCATTTTCCGCTCTAGATACACAGTTTCTATTTTGCAAGTGCGAATTTATTATGAAATGTTTTACTGGTGTATGAAGAGGGTTAAATATGTTATTAATAAATATAATACAAATGAAACGGTTTTTCCTATGTTTTATTTAGAACGATCAAAGTTTCTCAAAGTATTAGATTACTCGTATATGTATGTATGTATCTATGTAGGGGATGCAAAAGATTTTGCAGAAAAATAGAGCAAAGTTCCAATTACTTATACGTGTATAGTTAATAGAGATAGTGAATTTTTAGTTTTAATTACTACTATGTGATTTTTAAATTGTCAATAGTACCTTTAAAATTAAATACTTCAAGAACTAAGAGTGATATTGAATTATCCTAATCTTATTTGGATTTATAGGATTATTTTCTATATGTAAACGTAATTTCAGTACTATATGGAATCGCTGAAAACTTTTCCAGTAATGCTTCTTTCATGACGGGTATATGTCTATTGAAAATAACAACATAAAAAATGAGTAGGTCTATGAAAAACTAGAAGAAGCGACTTGTATTTTCCAAATTTGGATGTAGGGGTAATTTCAAAAGGTTTGTTTCAAGAAATTTAAAAATGAATATCACGAAAATGAAAAGATATAGCAACTTATACTTCTGAAAATGATAATAAGGAATTTATTAACTATATGTAGACATAATTTTGGAGATGTGATGTATGAATCGCTGAAAAAGTCTTCAGTAATGTTGGTTTCAAGATGTGTACATCTGTAATGAAAATAACAAGCTTCAGAAATAATATCTCCTGAACTAAGAGAAGTAGCCATTTGTACTTTTCAAATTTGGATATAGGAATTTATTTTGTATAATGTATAATTATTTTCGGTGTGTATAAATAGCTGGAAAAATTTCATTAATATTTGCACTAAGCTATGTCGTTTCTTGTACCCTTCAAATAATGTGTATGTAATGCGTTTGTGATGGTGTGTGAACGTATGTTGAAATATAATTATGAAAATGAAAATATATGTGTTTTATAATGACATGATTTTATTCTCTGTTATTTAAATATGCTTATATGTATGTATGTGTCTTATATATATTCATAAACTTTTTAGGAGAGGAATGGATGATTTTACATGTTAAAATGTATAGTTCATATATTTTATAGGTGTGAATTAAGTTTTATTTATTTATTTTACATAAATTTTATAAATAACGTCTTGAGGTGAGCGGTGTTCAAAATCCATGTGGGGGTTGTCTTGGAGTGCGATGCTCTGCAACAATGTGACAATCTCCAACGCTCAGATCAGGATTCATGAACTGCAACTCGCTCGGGTATTTTGCAGCATCGTCTGTCCATGTGTACAGCTTATCTTTCTGCAACAATAGAAAATATACTGAAAAGTAACAATATTAGGTTATTAAAAATTGTTTCAATTATTCATAATTATTAAAAAAAATGCAGGGTGTTATAAAAAGGTTAAAAAATAGGGTATATTTCCAACATGAAATTTTTATTAAAAATAAAAAATATCTAAACACGTAACAGCCATTGAATATGAAATAAATTAATTCGTAACTATTCAACGTCTGTTACGTAATTAGACTTTGGCGCAATAAATAAAATTAGATGAAAAATAAGAAATAATTTTCCGAAGTTCGAAAACATTCTTTTAGTAAAATATGTATATAGGACATACAATGATATATGAATAAAACATATGTACGAAAATATATAATAGGTAAAATAATGTACGATATTTTGCATACGGGCGTAACACTAAATAATTCTGAATTAATTTAAACTATTTCTGTACTTTAACAATTATTTTTAAAATACTATGTATAAACAACACAAAAAATAGTCTTTAGAAATAATAGGAACAGCTATAAACAAGTCTAAAAATAAATAGAAAAAAACTTACTATGAAATAATATTTCCCTAAATAAAGCTCCAAGTCCTGAAGGTGTCCCCATGTCTTTTCGTAGCACCAGGAAGTCGTCCACGTAGGCACAGTACACGAGCACACCACACACACGTCTGTTCACTAGCACTGTAACAATAAAACTGAAAAAAATAATCTATGTAACAGTTAGGCATTAGATAACAATCAAAATATGGTAGTCAACAATTAAAAGAATGATTAACAAAAATTAAAATTTATTCCTATGTATTATATAACTTGTTGACTATCTTGTAAACAAGGACAACGGACAACCCGCGAAATATAATTTGTGAACTTCAGGGTTGCCAGAAAGGATCATATTCATTGATGAAAAATTTTCAGTTTGTTTACAAATGCTTTCCTTAAGAGATTTCAAATTTCGGGATTAATATCTCTGAAACTAAGCAAGATAGGATCTTTGACGTTTCTAGTATAAATTCATCATGCATTTATCTATATACCTGCAAATTTTCAAAGTTACTGAAATACTGATAGAATTTTCAGTTGTGTTTAATCCAGAACAAATGCTTTTCTACAAGAAATCTTAAATTTAGAGCTCCATATCTTTGAAACTAAGCAAGATAGGAACTTTTACGTTTCAAATATAAATTCAGCATGCATTTCTCTATATACCTGCAAATTTTCAGAGTTACTGAAATACTGATAGAATTTTCAGTTATGTTTATTCCATAACAAATGCTTTTCTACAAGAAATCTTAAATTTAGAGCTCCATATCTTTGAAACTAAGCAAGATAGGAACTTTTACGTTTCAAATATAAATTCAGCATGCATTTCTCTATATACCTGCAAATTTTCAGAGTTACTGAAATACTGATAGAATTTTCAGTTATGTTTATTCCATAACAAATGCTTTTCTACAAGAAATCTTAAATTTAGAGCTCCATATCTTTGAAACTAAGCAAGATAGGAACTTTTACGTTTCAAATATAAATTCAGCATGCATTTCTCTATATACCTGCAAATTTTCAGAGTTACTGAAATACTGATAGAATTTTCAGTTATGTTTATTCCATAACAAATGCTTTTCTACAAGAAATCTTAAATTTAGAGCTCCATATCTTTGAAACTAAGCAAGATAGGAACTTTTACGTTTCAAATATAAATTCAGCATGCATTTCTCTATATACCTGCAAATTTTCAGAGTTACTGAAATACTGATAGAATTTTCAGTTATGTTTATTCCAGAACACATGCTTTTCTATAGGAAATTATAAATTTAGAGGTCAATATCTCTGAAACTAAGCAAGATAGGAACTTTTACGTTTCTAATATAAATTCAACATGCATTTCTCTATATACCTGCAAATTTTCAGAGTTACTGAAATACTGATAGAATTTTCAGTTATGTTTATTCCATAACAAATGCTTTTCTATACGAAAATTTTAATTTAGAGCTCAATATCTTTGAAACTAAGCAAGATAGGAACTTTTACCTTTCTAATATAAATTCAGCATTCATTTCTCTATAAATAAGCTAATTTTTAAAATTGTAGAAATGTTGACAAATACTTTGCTATAAGGTAATTTCAACTTTAGATATTAATATAAAAAACGATATTATTAGTAGACATAAACATAAATTTTAGTAACAATAAATAAGGTTTTACATGTACAATTTTATTAACAAATATTTTTTTTACAGATGATGCCATTTCGGATGTTACGTCGATGAGAGACCCGGATATGGCGGCTTGGAGAACCCGTTCTGGAGTCTGCAGTATCTTGGGGCTTCTCTCCGAACCTGGTGGACTTCATTTCGTTGCCGGGATTACGAAATCATCTCCTGCGGGTCTATGAAGTCGTGAATCAGTTTTCCGAAACCAGACTTCAAATTCTGTAAAATAAATATGTGAGTTACACTATATATTATTTCCCTAAACTTTGTCATGCAATACTGTTTCACATTTTTATTTAAACGGTTAAAGATAGCGATTTGCTGTTTAAAAATTTGGAATCTACATAAAATTCTCTATAAAATACGTCTGACACTATTTTCTTCAGTCGAGTGGTTAAGGAGTTACAGAGCGTTAAAGGCAGACGTAATTTATTAAAAAAAAATAATAAACTCTGTTTTTCTCCCATATTTTGAATATTTATCTGTCACATCTAAACGGTTAAAGATAGAAAATTTCTGTTTAAAAATTTAGAATCTACATGAAATTCTCTATAAAATACGTCAGACAGTATTTTAAGAGTCGAGTGGTTTAGGAGTTACAGAGCGTTAAAAGCAGACGTAATTTATTTAAATTTTTAATAAATTCTGTCATGCGCCCATATTTTGAATATTTACTTGTCACGGCTAAACAGCTAAAGATAGAATTTTTCTGTATGAAAATTTAGAATCTACATGAAATTCTCTATAAAACACGTGAGACAATATTTTAAGAGTCGAGTGGTTTAGGAGTTACAGAGCGTTAAAAGCAGACGTAATTTATTTAAATTTTTAATAAATTCTGTCATGCGCCCATATTTTGAATATTTACTTGTCACGGCTAAACAGCTAAAGATAGAATTTTTCTGTTTGAAAATTTAGAATCTACATGAAATTCTCTATAAAACACGTGAGACAATATTTTAAGAGTCGAGTGGTTTAGGAGTTACAGAGCGTTAAAAGCAGACGTAATTTATTTAAATTTTTAATAAATTCTGTCATGCGCCCATATTTTGAATATTTACTTCTCACGGCTAAACGGCTAAAGATAGAAATTTTCTGTTTGAAAATTTAGAATCTACATAAAATTCTCTATAAAATATATCAGACAGTATTTTGTGAGTCGAGTGGTTTAAGAGTTACAGAGCGTTAAAAGCAGACGTAATTTATTTAAATTTTTAATAAATTCTGTCATGCGCCCATATTTTGAATATTTACTTGCCACGGCTAAACGGTTAAAAATAGAAATTTTCTGTTTAAGAATTTAGAATCTACATAAAATTCTCTATAAAATACATCAGACAGTATTTTGTGAGTCGAGTGGTTTAGGATTTCCAGAGCGTTAAAAGTAGACGTAATTTATTTAAATTTTTAATAAATTCTGTCATGCGCCCATATTTTGAATATTTACTTGTCACGGCTAAACGGCTAAAGATAGAAATTTTCTGTTTGAAAATTTAGAATCTACATAAAATTTTCTATAAAATACATCAGACAGTATTTTGTGAGTCGAGTGGTTTAAGAGTTACAGAGCGTTAAAAGCAGACGTAATTTATTTAAAATTTTAATAAATTCTGTCATGCGCCCATATTTTGAATATTTACTTGCCACGGCTAAACGGTTGAAGATAGAATTTTTCTGTTTGAAAATTTGGAATCTAGATGAAATTCTCTATAAAATACGTCACACAGTATTTTGTGATTCGAGTGGTTTAGGAGTTACAGAGCGTTAAAAGCAGACGTAATTTATTTAAATTTTTAATAAATTCTGTCATGCGCCCATATTTTGAATATTTACTTGCCACACCTAAACGGTTAAAGATAGAAATTTTCTGTTTGCAAATTTAGAATCTACATGAAATTTTCTATAAAATATATCAGACAGTATTTTGTGAGTCGAGTGGTTTAGGATTTACAAAGCGTTAAAAGCAGACGTAATTTATTTAAATTTTTAATAAATTCTGTCATGCGCCCATATTTTGAATATTTACTTGTCACGGCTAAACGGCTAGAGATAGAAATTTTCTGTTTGAAAATTTAGAATCTACATAAAATTTTCTATAAAATACATCAGACAGTATTTTGTGAGTCGAGTGGTTTAAGAGTTACAGAGCGTTAAATGCAGACGTAATTTATTTAAAATTTTAATAAATTCTGTCATGCGCCCATATTTTGAATATTTACTTGCCACGGCTAAACGGTTGAAGATAGAATTTTTCTGTTTGAAAATTTGGAATCTAGATGAAATTCTCTATAAAATACGTCACACAGTATTTTGTGATTCGAGTGGTTTAGGAGTTACAGAGCGTTAAAAGCAGACGTAATTTATTTAAATTTTTAATAAATTCTGTCATGCGCCCATATTTTGAATATTTACTTGCCACACCTAAACGGTTAAAGATAGAAATTTTCTGTTTGCAAATTTAGAATCTACATGAAATTTTCTATAAAATATATCAGACAGTATTTTGTGAGTCGAGTGGTTTAGGATTTACAAAGCGTTAAAAGCAGACGTAATTTATTTAAATTTTTAATAAATTCTGTCATGCGCCCATATTTTGAATATTTACTTGTCACGGCTAAACGGCTAAAGATAGAAATTTTCTGTTTGAAAATTTAGAATCTACATAAAATTCTCTATAAAATATATCAGACAGTATTTTGTGAGTCGAGTGGTTTAAGAGTTACAGAGCGTTAAAAGCAGACGTAATTTATTTAAATTTTTAATAAATTCTGTCATGCGCCCATATTTTGAATATTTACTTGTCACGGCTAAACGGCTAAAGATAGAAATTTTCTGTTTGAAAATTTAGAATCTACATAAAATTCTCTATAAAATACGTCAGACAGTATTTTGTGAGTCGAGTGGTTTAGGAGTTACAGAGCGTTAAAAGCAGACGTAATTTATTTAAATTTTTAATAAATTCTGTCATGCGCCCATATTTTGAATATTTACTTGCCACGGCTAAACGGTTAAAGATAGATATTTTCTGTTTGAAAATTTAGAATCTACATAAAATTTTCTATAAAATATATCAGACAGTATTTTGTGAGTCGAGTGGTTTAGGATTTACAGAGCGTTAAAAGCAGACGTAATTTATTTAAAATTTTAATAAATTCTGTCATGCGCCCATATTTTGAATATTTACTTGTCACGGCTAAACGGCTAAAGATAGAATTTTTCTGTTTGAAAATTTGGAATCTAGATGAAATTCTCTATCAAATACATCAGACAGTATTTTGTGAGTCGAGTGGTTTAGGATTTACAGAGCGTTAAAAGTAGACGTAATTTATTTAAATTTTTAATAAATTCTATCATGCGCCCATATTTTGAATATTTACTTGTCACGGCTAAACGGCTAAAGATAGAATTCTTCTGTTTGAAAATTTGGAATCTAGATGAAATTCTCTATAAAATACGTCAGACAGTATTTTGTGAGTCGAGTGGTTTAGGAGTTACAGAGCGTTAAAAGCAGACGTAATTTATTTAAATTTTTAATAAATTCTGTCATGCGCCCATATTTTGAATATTTACTTGCCACGGCTAAACGGTTAAAGATAGAAATTTTCTGTTTGAAAATTTAGAATCTACATAAAATTCTCTATAAAACATATCAGACAGTATTTTGTGAGTCGAGTGGATTAGGATTTACAGAGCGTTAAAAGCAGACGTAATTTATTTAAAATTTTAATAAATTCTGTCATGCGCCCATATTTTGAATATTTACTTGTCACGGCTAAACGGCTAAAGATAGAATTTTTCTGTTTGAAAATTTAGAATCTACATGAAATTCTCTATAAAACACGTGAGACAATATTTTAAGAGTCGAGTGGTTTAGGAGTTACAGAGCGTTAAAAGCAGACGTAATTTATTTAAATTTTTAATAAATTCTGTCATGCGCCCATATTTTGAATATTTACTTGTCACGGCTAAACGGCTAAAGATAGAAATTTTCTGTTTGAAAATTTAGAATCTACATAAAATTCTCTATAAAATATATCAGACAGTATTTTGTGAGTCGAGTGGTTTAGGATTTACAGAGCGTTAAAAGCAGACGTAATTTATTTAAATTTTTAATAAATTCTGTCATGCGCCCATATTTTGAATATTTACTTGTCACGGCTAAACGGCTAAAGATAGAAATTTTCTGTTTGAAAATTTAGAATCTACATAAAATTCTCTATAAAATACGTCAGACAGTATTTTGTAAGTCGAGTGGTTTAGGATTTACAGAGCGTTAAAAGCAGACGTAATTTATTTAAATTTTTAATAAATTCTGTCATGCGCCCATATTTTGAATATTTACTTTCCACGGCTAAACGGTTAAAGATAGAGTTTTTCTGTTTGAAAATTTGGAATCTAGATGAAATTCTCTATAAAATACGTCAGACAGTATTTTGTGAATCGAGTGGTTTAGGAGTTACAGAGCGTTAAAAGCAGACGTAATTTATTTAAATTTTTAATAAATTCTGTCATGCGCCCATATTTTGAATATTTACTTGTCACGGCTAAACGGCTAAAGATAGAAATTTTCTGTTTGAAAATTTAGAATCTACATAAAATTCTCTATAAAATATATCAGACAGTATTTTGTGAGTCGAGTGGTTTAAGAGTTACAGAGCGTTAAAAGCAGACGTAATTTATTTAAATTTTTAATAAATTCTGTCATGCGCCCATATTTTGAATATTTACTTGCCACGGCTAAACGGTTAAAGATAGAAATTTTCTGTTTAAGAATTTAGAATCTACATAAAATTCTCTATAAAATACATCAGACAGTATTTTGTGAGTCGAGTGGTTTAGGATTTCCAGAGCGTTAAAAGTAGACGTAATTTATTTAAATTTTTAATAAATTCTGTCATGCGCCCATATTTTGAATATTTACTTGTCACGGCTAAACGGCTAAAGATAGAAATTTTCTGTTTAAAAATTTAGAATCTACATAAAATTTTCTATAAAATACATCAGACAGTATTTTGTGAGTCGAGTGGTTTAAGAGTTACAGAGCGTTAAAAGCAGACGTAATTTATTTAAAATTTTAATAAATTCTGTCATGCGCCCATATTTTGAATATTTACTTGCCACGGCTAAACGGTTGAAGATAGAATTTTTATGTTTGAAAATTTGGAATCTAGATGAAATTCTCTATAAAATACGTCACACAGTATTTGTGATTCGAGTGGTTTAGGAGTTACAGAGCGTTAAAAGCAGACGTAATTTATTTAAATTTTTAATAAATTCTGTCATGCGCCCATATTTTGAATATTTACTTGCCACACCTAAACGGTTAAAGATAGAAATTTTCTGTTTGCAAATTTAGAATCTACATGAAATTCTCTATAAAATATATCAGACAGTATTTTGTGAGTCGAGTGGTTTAGGATTTACAAAGCGTTAAAAGCAGACGTAATTTATTTAAATTTTTAATAAATTCTGTCATGCGCCCATATTTTGAATATTTACTTGTCACGGCTAAACGGCTAAAGATAGAAATTTTCTGTTTGAAAATTTAGAATCTACATAAAATTCTCTATAAAATACATCAGACAGTATTTTGTGAGTCGAGTGGTTTAGGATTTACAGAGCGTTAAAAGCAGACGTAATTTATTTAAATTTTTAATAAATTCTGTCATGCGCCCATATTTTGAATATTTACTTGTCACGGCTAAACGGCTAAAGATAGAAATTTTCTGTTTGAAAATTTAGAATCTACATAAAATTCTCTATAAATTACATCAGACAGTATTTTGTGAGTCGAGTGGTTTAGGATTTACAGAGCGTTAAAAGCAGACGTAATTTATTTAAATTTTTAATAAAATCTGTCATGCGCCCATATTTTGAATATTTACTTGTCACGGCTAAACGGCTGAAGATAGAAATTTTCTGTTTGAAAATTTAGAATCTACATAAAATTCTCTATAAAATACGTCAGACAGTATTTTGTGAGTCGAGTGGTTTAGGATTTACAGAGCGTTAAAAGCAGACGTAATTTATTTAAATTTTTAATAAATTCTGTCATGCGCCCATATTTTGAATATTTACTTTCCACGGCTAAACGGTTAAAGATAGAGTTTTTCTGTTTGAAAATTTGGAATCTAGATGAAATTCTCTATAAAATACGTCAGACAGTATTTTGTGAATCGAGTGGTTTAGGAGTTACAGAGCGTTAAAAGCAGACGTAATTTATTTAAATTTTTAATAAATTCTGTCATGCGCCCATATTTTGAATATTTACTTGTCACGGCTAAACGGCTAAAGATAGAAATTTTCTGTTTGAAAATTTAGAATCTACATAAAATTCTCTATAAAATATATCAGACAGTATTTTGTGAGTCGAGTGGTTTAAGAGTTACAGAGCGTTAAAAGCAGACGTAATTTATTTAAATTTTTAATAAATTCTGTCATGCGCCCATATTTTGAATATTTACTTGCCACGGCTAAACGGTTAAAGATAGAAATTTTCTGTTTAAGAATTTAGAATCTACATAAAATTCTCTATAAAATACATCAGACAGTATTTTGTGAGTCGAGTGGTTTAGGATTTCCAGAGCGTTAAACGTAGACGTAATTTATTTAAATTTTTAATAAATTCTGTCATGCGCCCATATTTTGAATATTTACTTGTCACGGCTAAACGGCTAAAGATAGAAATTTTCTGTTTGCAAATTTAGAATCTACATGAAATTCTCTATAAAATATATCAGACAGTATTTTGTGAGTCGAGTGGTTTAGGATTTACAAAGCGTTAAAAGCAGACGTAATTTATTTAAATTTTTAATAAATTCTGTCATGCGCCCATATTTTGAATATTTACTTGTCACGGCTAAACGGCTAAAGATAGAAATTTTCTGTTTGAAAATTTAGAATCTACATAAAATTCTCTATAAAATACATCAGACAGTATTTTGTGAGTCGAGTGGTTTAGGATTTACAGAGCGTTAAAAGCAGACGTAATTTATTTAAATTTTTAATAAATTCTGTCATGCGCCCATATTTTGAATATTTACTTGTCACGGCTAAACGGCTAAAGATAGAAATTTTCTGTTTGAAAATTTAGAATCTACATAAAATTCTCTATAAATTACATCAGACAGTATTTTGTGAGTCGAGTGGTTTAGGATTTACAGAGCGTTAAAAGCAGACGTAATTTATTTAAATTTTTAATAAAATCTGTCATGCGCCCATATTTTGAATATTTACTTGTCACGGCTAAACGGCTGAAGATAGAAATTTTCTGTTTGAAAATTTGGAATCTAGATGAAATTTTTTATAAAATCCGTCAGACAGTATTTTGTGAGTCGAGTGGTTTAGGAGTTACAGAGCGTTAAAAGCAGACGTAATTTATTTAAATTTTTAATAAATTCTGTCATGCGCCCATATTTTGAATATTTACTTGTCACGGCTAAACGGCTGAAGATAGAAATTTTCTGTTTGAAAACTTGGAATCTAGATGAAATTTTTTATAAAATACGTCAGACAGTATATTGTGAGTCGAGTGGTTTAGGAGTTACAGAGCGTTAAAAGCAGACGTAATTTATTTAAATTTTTAATAAATTCTGTCATGCGCCCATATTTTGAATATTTACTTGTCACGGCTAAACGGCTAAAGATAGAAATTTTCTGTTTGAAAATTTAGAATCTACATAAAATTCTCTATAAAATACATCAGACAGTATTTTGTGAGTCGAGTGGTTTAGGATTTACAGAGCGTTAAAAGCAGACGTAATTTATTTAAATTTTTAATAAATTCTGTCATGCGCCCATATTTTGAATATTTACTTGCCACGGCTAAACGGTTAAAGATAGAAATTTTCTGTTTGAAAATTTAGAATCTACATAAAATTCTCTATAAATCACATCAGACAGTATTTTGTGAGTCGAGTGGTTTAGGATTTACAGAGCGTTAAAAGCAGACGTAATTTATTTAAATTTTTAATAAAATCTGTCATGCGCCCATATTTTGAATATTTACTTGTCACGGCTAAACGGCTGAAGATAGAAATTTTCTGTTTGAAAATTTGGAATCTAGATGAAATTTTTTATACAATACGTCAGACAGTATTTTGTGAGTCGAGTGGTTTAGGAGTTACAGAGCGTTAAAAGCAGACGTAATTTATTTAAATTTTTAATATTTCTGTCATGCGCTCATATTTTGAATATTTACTTGTCACGGCTAAACGGCTAAAGATAGAATTTTTCTGTTTGAAAATTTGGAATCTAGATGAAATTCTCTATAAAATACGTTAGACAGTATTTTGTGAGTCGAGTGGTTTAGGAGTTACAGAGCGTTAAAAGCAGACGTAATTTATTTAAATTTTTAATAAATTCTGTCATGCGCCCATATTTTGAATATTTACTTGCCATGGCTAAACGGTTAAAGATAGAAATTTTCTGTTTGAAAATTTAGAATCTACATGAAATGCTCTATAAAATACGTGTGACATTAATTTTTTCAGTCAAGTGGTTTAAGAGTTACAGAGCGTTAAAGATAGACATAATTTATTTAAATTTTTAATATTAATTAATTTAGAAACTTACTATGAATAAATGAGTACCTTAAGTATAACTCCATGTCCTGAAGGTGTCCCCATGTTTTTTCGTGGCACCAGGAAGTCGTCCTCGTAGGCACAATACACGAGCACACCACACATTTCTATTCTCTAGCACTGCGACAATGAAACTGAAAAAAATATTTTACGTAATAGTCAGGCATTAGATAATAAACAAAATATAGTAGTCGACAATTAAAGTAACGATTAACAAAAATTATTATTGATTTCTATTATTATATGACATGTTGACTAACTTATAATATTTTTTTATGAATTTATATTTATTTCTGTAACTAAGGAAGATAGGAGATTGTACGTTTCAAATATGATTTCAGCATGCATTTCTTTATGAAATAGCAAATTTTCAATATTGCTGAAAACCTGAAAGAATTTAAAATTATGCTTGTTCAAGTATAAATGATTTTCTATAGGAAATTTAAACTTTAGGAGTCAATATCTTCGAAACTAAACATGATAGGAAGTTATACTTTTTAATTCAGCATGCATTTCTCTATAACAAACTATTTTAAATCCGTTAGTTAATAATATTTAAAGTCGAGTGGTTTGGAAATTGCAGAGCGGTAAAACAAATGTATTTTAATTAAATTTTCTCTGAGCTAGTTTCATATTTTCATTTATTATACCTACTCGAATAAAAATAGCAAATCAGGATTTAAAAATTTAGATTTTAAATAAAATTCATTATTAGGGACATGGAATACACTATTTTGTCTGCTTATTGGTTTATAAGAAATGTAAATGTAATACCAAAAAATTCATACTTACATGTATTTGTAAAAACGATTAATTTTCGTAGTATATCATCCCCTATTTCTCCAATCCTTAAAGTATCATCATTGACGATTTCCACAGACTAGAATACACTTTGTAGAAACATTATGTAACACTTACGCCATCTAAAATAAAATCAAACACTTGGTATTAATAAAACAATATATCACATTTTTATGAACAATTACACTAAATACTTTTTTTTTAATATAGAGCAAGCGTATAGTAAACTAACACTCACGATAATAAAATGCTGACTGAGGATTAAATAATAAACACCAACAGGCGAACAGAGACTTATTCAACATTTTTAAATAAATAATTAAAATTTTAATAATTAAAACTAGTATAAATTAAAAACGAATTTTGAATATTTAGATTATATTGTAAATAATAATCTATAAATATTTAAATTTAGTTCATTGTTAACTTATTAAATTTAGAATTCTTTTTAATAAATTTAAACAATTCCAAAACTATTTAAAATTATTTAAATTATTTTAAGAAAGTTAAAGGGTAAATCTAAAATTTCAAATGTATATCGCGAACTATTAGTCGTAGTAAAGAACGATTGCAATAAAAATTACTAACTTTTTCATTAATTACGCTATCATAATACACGAATATTCACAAGCACCCCATGTTCACTGCACCAGAGTCTAAAAAGAACTGAAGTCTTCATTTAAAAAACATAATATTAATATCATCATGTAATACCCCCACTACAATTAAGTGTTCATTTATTATGTCTTCTGTACTTGCCGCTCAAAATAAACAATGTTTATGTTTGTTTACAGGTTTTGCGAAGGGCCCTACTACACCCAGCGATAGGATACGGTAACTGCAACACCGGACGAAGATAATAGATGATTTTTATAAGAATAAATAAATAAAAGAGTCGTTTATTTACCTTCCCTATGTAATAACAAAAGAGACAGTGAAATATCCTATTTTTTTGAGATTTTTCCGAATTTTCCTATCCTATCCTTTAGTATTAAGTTGTCTAGGTACGAAAATAACCATCCGATGAGAGTCCGCTCTTTTTTAAAGGGCTAAGGGCTTATTTAAGCCCTTAGGGAAAATCCGTCCTCGGATTTCAATTTTGCAGATCCAAGTAAGTTTAACAACACTTGTCCGGTCTTTCTAGCCCTTTTAGTTCAGGAATTAGCGCAGGCCCTTCGCCACAAACTTGAAGGGCAAATATATTGTAAACCAAAGGGTTTTCATCAATTCTGTGCAAGCCAATGGAAAGCGCGAGTGCAAATCCTCCCGATACGCTATTTTCCGGCCCTTTAGCCCTTATAATTAACGAATTTAACCGTCAAACCCTTCGGAAAACTTTAATGATCCGTATCTCGGAAACGGCTGGGTTTTCAGCGATTTCCTTGAAATTTCGCGTTCCCTTAGCATCCTTTGAAATGTCGGGGTCGTAGAACAACATATTTAAGTTTCAAGGGCCTAGGGCCAAGGGTTTCAAAATCGCCTAATTGAAATTTGACAGCTTTTAATTGAAACATTTCGATTCAAAACGCAACACCACAGTAAATAAGAAAAATAAACTGTAACTCTGAAACTATTAGGGTTAGAAGGGTGACTCAAATTCTATTACACTAATGTCGACCCGTAGATTACGAATCTGCAGTCGGATTTTACCAAAGGGCTTATTTAAAGGGTGAAGGGCTTAAAACGGTCCTTGGAAAAAAACTGACCTTGGAATCGTGTTCTACGGATTGAAATTAGCTTAATAAAATTTGTCCCGCCCTTCTAGCTCTTTTAATAACGAAGTTAACGAATGCCCTTCGCCATAAACTTTAGGGCTAAGAATGTTATAAACTGAAGGGTTTTCAATAATTCTGTGCAGGCCAATCGAAAGAGCATGTTTAAATACCTCAGATACGCTATTTTTCACCCCATTAGCCCTTCAAATAGACAAATTATAGCTATAACCCTTCAGAAAACTTTAAGGGCTCGTATCTCGGAAACGGCTGGGTTTTCAGCGATTTCCTTGAAATTTCGCGTTCCCTTCGAATCCTTTGAAATGTCGGGGTCGTAGAACAACATATTTAAGTTTCAAGGGCGTAGGGCCAAGGGTTTCAAAATCGCCTAATTGAAATTTGACAGCTTTTAATTGATACATTTCGATTCAAAACACAACACCACACTAAATAAGAAAAATGGACTGTATCTCTGAAACTATTAGGGTTAGAAATGCGAAACAAATTTTATTATACTAATTTCAATCCGTAGATTACGAATCCGCAGTCAGATTTTTCCTAAGGGATAATTTAAAACCCCTAATTAAAATTCGACAGCTTGTATTTAAAAAAAAACAAATTTTACAACATTTATTAATATACATAATATAATAATCAACTGTATATACTTCCCTGTCTCTTTGTTGTGGTATAATCCTCTGGAATAAATAAGGGGTTGTTAAATAAAAACTTGTATTAGTTTAAGAATTTAATTGTTTATTTGTAATACATTGTTGTCTTTATTATGTTCATAGCTTAAATTGTATTGTTTATTTTTATTCTTTGTATTGTATATATATAATATACTTACCCTTGTCCTGAAAAATTAGAAATAGGGATGTTTAAATAATAGTTTGTGTACATTTTACTTGTATTTATTGATTTTTGTATCTTACATTGTTGTATTTCATGTAAACTATCCTAATATTTGTTATACATTGTTGTCTTTATTATTTGCATAGCTCAAATGGTATTGTTTATTATTATTCTTTGTATTTTATATATAAATATACTTACCCTTGTCCTGAAAAATTATAAATAGGGATGTTTAAATAATAGTTTATGTAAATTTTACTTGTATTTATTGTTTTTTGTATCTTACATTGTTGTATTTCATGTAAACTATCCTAATGTACAATATTTAATCAATAAAATATAAATTAAAATATAATTCGTCTATTTTTTATTCATTCTATTTACAGGGTGAATTCTATATTGTGTATGTACGTAGTTATGTATACAAATAAAAATATATTTGTATTATAAGAAATCAAAACACTCTATCTTATAAAAATTGTTAATCTAAACACTAAAGGCTATTGAAAATTATGTATGTACGTCGTTATGTACACAAAAATAATATTTTTTGGTCGGTTTTACCCTTGGCTTATCGACAGGTGCTGCCATCTGGTGGCCGTTTTAAAAACTACATACGTGTGAATAGGGACTTAGAAAAAAAATCAAATTTTTTAATATAAAAATATATTTGTATTATAAGGAATTACAACACTTTATCTTATAAAAAATATTTTATTTTTTATTCAATATTAAAGTTTATTGACATTGTTACAAAGGGCTGTTTGACATCATAAATTGTTAACAGATTTGTTAATAAATTTAGTAACAATTATGAACAGAAATAATATAACAAATGATTCGTAAAAGATTTACAGTTTAAAAATTCTGTTCATAATTATTTCCAACTAAATTTGTTAACAAAACTATTAACAATTTATAACAATGTCACACAGGGTTTAGTTATAAAACTAAAACATTTGTTACCCTATAAATTGTCATTATTATGGTTATTTTATTTGTTATTAATTATTTTGCATCTTTATTCCACAAATAAAAGTTTATCTGGAGATTTAACTTTTATATACAGAATGAAGATGCAAAATAATTAACAACAAATAAAATAATCATAATAATTTTATTTGGTAACAAACATTTTAGTTCTATAACTGATACGAAACTCCAAATTAATATTAAGTTTTTTAGAATAAAACCGCAGAAATATATAGATATAATATATTAGAGTTCCGTTTACAATACTTATGGACTAATTTAACAAATTGAAACTTGGGGTCCCCAAATAAGATTCCTTGTCCCCATTGTTAAAGGTGCAAGATTTCTTATTCAGTTTAAGAACATTTTCGAAGCTTCATATTAACTATATTATATATTTTTTTGGTTTTACCACCCAACCTCCCACTCACCAAAATATATAATATTTAATACAAAGCTTCGTTTACAATAAATACTTAAAATCTAACTTTGCCCTGACCGCGTCAAAATACTTAATAATAATAACAATTTTTACTAAAACTACCTAACTTTAAAACTAATGTGATAGGTTTAAATAAAAATAAACCAAATTAAAAGATTGTTTTATTGTACAAACATTTTAAAGAAGTCTTTATGAAGAGGAAGGCATGGTCTGCGTCACCAAACGGCACTGCAATCTCGAAGATAGCGGCTGGGCTGTTCGGAATTCGTTTAATTTAAAACTATCTTAAAACTAAAAACAAAACTCTTTATTTAATAAATGGTATATATAGGGAGACACCACCCTCATGCCAAACCCACGCTCCCTTACCCATTTATTAAATAAATACAATTCCGTATACAATAATAACCTTATAATCTAACTTAAACTATTGTAGTTCCCCCCAAAGTAAGTTTAAGAAGTGCGCAAAAAATCCTATCTTACGTTAATATCTTTTTCAAACAAAAGCAAATCTAAAAATGGTAAGTTACGTTAATTTTCTCTCTCTCAAAATGCAAAAACAACCCTTGCCTATCTTATATCTAAGCTATCTTATGTCTACGAAAGCTATCTTATATTTAGACTATGCTAAGCTAAGACGAAGTGAGAGAGAGATATACGATCTAAGACAAAAAGTGAAAACATCGGGGGTAGTTTTCACGTGGTTTACGTGGGGGCTATGCCGACCCCAGTCGCGACCTCAAGGGTTTACGGCCTACAAACGCGAGCAAATTAAGGACAAGGGAAGCAATTATGATTATTCCTCGGCTTGGATGCAATAAAGAGCTACTCCCGATGGCATCGCCCGGCCATTCCCGATACACCTAACACCGAACGCGGTTTACCCGTGTGCTCAAACAAAGTTAAATCAAAGAAAAACTTTATTTTGTCTTTAATTATTCGTTGCCATTAAAATTAAACGATGATTACGTTGCCTCCGGATGAGGAGAGCACATAAAGCCATAACAAAGCTTTCTGTGTAAGCATTCAGGTTTGTTTAAAACTTTTCTCATTTGAGTCTAGCGGTTAAAGCGTCCAATCTAGAGCAGCGGCCAGTACGAACGATGGTCAGCACTGGTACAAAAGAATTAAACTGTCCCTAGAAACATTCACACAAGTATGAAGCGATCCACCAGAATATAGGTTTCACATGGCGTTGTGAATGCTATACATATCAGTCCACTCAATTATGGAAATCGCGCACGAATCCTGCCTAACCATTCCACTAACCGTGATATTAATAAATAAATAATAAGAAAATAAGGAAACCCGAACCCACAAACAAGTTTCGAATCTCACACCCCCTACTTCCTGATTCTCTCACCATTCGACAGCAAGCATGCCCCGACACACCAATTCATACAATTTTTTTTTTCACATTCACTCTCCCTAGATGCCGTCTGGGCAATCAAAACGCACGATTTTATGATGAATTATCGGTAGGGAATGCACTTCAACTTTATCAATTTATTTTTAAATTTTTAAAGAAAACGCGTGTTTGCTCAACGGCGCGATGAGCCTAAGTTTAATTAAGACCTGAAAATACATTTCAATGAACTTAAAACTAAACTACTCAAAAGTGAATAGGTATATTACAAAAAGTTTTATTTATGATAGCTAACTATTACTTATGTTTATTTGTGTCAATATTTAAACGAAAAAGTAATTTTAAATCCCTATATACTTTTGAGTAGTACAATTTATAATCTAATATTATTCTAGTCTTCTTGATGTCCAATTCCTGAAAAATATATGCTAATCATATGGTCCCATATATTTATTTTATTGATAAACAGTCGACATTTTAATTTTAAATTGTTTGAATATTATACAGACATTCATGAAAGTTATATTTCTTTCAATGTAGTACTCAAAATCGAATTTGAGTACAAGATTTAGACATTTATAATATTTACTTTTATTGATAAACAGTCGACATTTCAATTTTAAATTGTTTGAATATTATACAGACATTCATGAAAGTTACATTTCTTTCAATGTAGTACTCAAAATCGAATTTGAGTACAAAATAATATTTCATTTCTAAGTTCTCATGGTTTAATATAAGAACAAGTTAATAATTAGGCATATAGTCATAATCCTTTGACTATAAATTCTCATGGTTGAGTATGAGAACAAAATATTTCATAAAAAAATAAAGATTCCTACCAGTTCATCCATTAATGGACCGGCTACGTCGTAGATTTGTCTGAAGATCTGGAGTGTTGAAATCCAAAGCTCGAAATCTGCATCCAAATTCTCCAAGTTTCTTCATGTCTCAGACCAGCGAAAGGTCCGCCTATTAAATAATAATTATTAGTTTGTGATCTTTAAACCACTTTAAAAACTATAGGATAAAATTTCGTATGACAAACGTGTCTTCATTACACAAGATACTTAAGGAAAGTAATGTTTTTCTCAATTTATTGTGTAAATACACGCGTACCATGCGATATTTTATCCAACAGTTTTTAAATGGTTTCAAATGTATTTGAAATCTGCTTTAATTTGATATTTTGAAAGTACGTTTGTTAAAAAAGAATACAGAAGAAACCACCCAGTTACTACGATATTAATATATCAATGTTTATTTCAAGCAACAATTTTATATCAGGTGTGCCAAACCAAATAATTTTTTGTCAGTTAAATAAATCTATTACATAATAACTGCGTATTTTGCACCACTCTATCCGTCGGGTAGTTATACAAATGTGCACAATTTTTCAAATAGTTATTCTAATGCAAGTATTTCACGTACTATACAAAATCCCCTAAAAATAAAGTTATGTAATATTTATTTTCCACATGATGGCAGCAGTTGATTAATTTTTACAAATAATATTCAGTAAAATACATAGCAGACGTGAGATTTAATTGACGGTAGGTAGTGCTGCTCTATTTCCATTTGTAATTAGCGGGAGGTATTGTTGGTAAACAAATCTAATGCTATTTTTACACTTTGATTTAGTTGGCGGGAGGTACTGTTGTTTTATTCTCATTTGTAATTAGCGAGAAGTATTGTTCTTAAATAAAAATCTACTGTCTCCTTTACATTTTGATTTAGTTGGCGGGAGGTATTGTAAAATATTAAATATCACCTAAGCCAGCCTGTGATTGGTTGTTTTAACCTCCCGTCACCTTTAGGTAAGGAAGGTATTGTCTTTGGTCAAAAAATTCAATGATAAGTTTTATACTTCATATTCATATAGACTTAAAGAATTATAAAGATATTAAATGCTATAATTCAGCCAGCTATGCTAATCATGGAAACTGCTAATATATTCAGATAATTCAAACTGACAGAAGTCAGTATCAATGAAAAGTAAATGAATGTGGCTGAGATGAGGATGTTGAAATAGATATTAAGAAACACACGGAAAGATACGGTAAGGAATAAAAGAATATGGGAAATAACTCTAGTGTTAGAAGTTTGTAGAAAGATACAAAAGAGACGATTACATTGGTTTGAAAATGTCATAAGGAGAGATGAAGAATATATTGGAAGAAGAATGAATAGCTTAGTAATAGAAGGTTGAAAAAACAGAAACACACCAAAGATAAGATGGAAGGACTGTATTGCGGCAGACTTGAGAGAAAAAGAACTCAATGAGAACGACACGCAAAAAAAAACGAGTGGAAGAAGAAAATGAAAAATAGCGACCCCTAACGAATGGGAGAAGCTAAAGAAGAAGAAGATGTCAGTGTCAAGTGCAATATGCATAGTTTATGAAATAATTTTACTGGAAATTTAGAATCTCTTGCAAGAAAATTTATATATCGGATTTATACATAATACACAGGATTGACGAAAGGTATTGTGCTGGCCACACCAGATTTTTTTATTTAAAAGTATACCTCTCCAATCGATAAAATGTATTAACTATACAGGGCATAGCAGACGGGAGGTTCAATTGGCGGGAAGTACTACTGCTCTATTTCTATTTGTATTTAGCGAGAGGTATTGTTGTTAAAAATATGTCATCTCTACACTTTAATTTATTTGCGGGAGATACTGTTCTATTCTCTTTTGTAATTAGCGAGAGGTATTCTTAAATAAAAATCTACTGATATCTTTACACTTTGATTTAATTGGCGGGAGGTAGCCAGCCTGTGATTGGTTGTTTTATTTTATTTAAAAATATACCTCTCCATTCAACAAAATGTATTAACTTTACAGGGCATAGCAGACGAGAGGTACTGCTGCTCTATTTCCATTTGTAATTAGCGGGAGGTACTGTTGGCAAAAAATCTAATGTCATCTTTACACTTTGATTTAGTTGGCGGGGGGTTTTGTTGTTCTATAATTGTAATTAGCGAGAGGTATTGTTGTTGAATAAAAAACTACTGTCCCTTTAAACTATATATTGTAAGACATAGAATAACAAAGACAGGAATGAACACTCACTCGCAAATATTTTTTTCTTGCAAGACAGAGAGGTGAATATATAACTAATTCATTCAATTGAACTCTTCTTCTTACTGTAATTTTTTTTGGGAAACAAAGTGTTCAGTCTGTACGTCTACATATCTATGGAACCATAGAGTAATACGACATATAGGATCGTACACTTACTCACAAAAATTGTTTTTTGTAAGACAGAAATAGGATTATATAACTAATTCATTCTAATGAAATCTTCTTCTTACTGTAATTTTTATTGGGAAACGAAGTGTTCAGTCCTACTTCAGTGTACATATCTATGGAACCATAGAGTAATACGACATAAAGGATCGTACACTTACTCCACAAATATTGTTTTTTGTAAGACAGAGAGACAAATATATAACTATTTCTTTCTATTAAATTCTTCTTTTTACTGCATTTTTTTTTTTGAAAATATGGTGTAAAGTCCGTAGCATATCTCGGTGACAACACGATGTATTATACAAATAGTTAGATACAAGGTATTTTTGTAGGAAAATATTTGTATAGAAACTATTTAATATCTCGGGAGGGGTTAAAAAGATTACAATTTTTATTTTAAATATGAATACAGTACTAGTGACCGTATTTGTATATACGGAAAAGTGGTTAAATAGTTGTCTAAGAAGTAAACAAACTTGGGTTCAAATCTGAAAAAAACAATTTAATATCTCGAGAGGGGGTTAAAAATATTTTAAATATGAATACAGTATTATTGACCGTATTTGTATATATGGACAAGTGATTAAATAGTTGTTCAAAAACTAAATAGACTTGGGTTCAAATCTGAAAAAACTATATTTAATATCTCGGGAGGGGGTTGAAAATATTTTAATTTTTATTTTAAATATGAATACAGTAATAGTGACCGTATTTGTATATATGGACAAGTGGTTAAATAGTTGTCCAAAAGGTAAACAAACTTTGGTTCAAATCTGAAACAACTATTTAATGTCTCGGGAAGGGGTTGAAAATAATTTAATTTTTATTTTAAATATGAATACAGTAATAGTGACCGTATTTGTATATGTGGACAAGTGGTTAAATAGTTGTCCAAAAGGTAAACAAACTTTGGTTCAAATCTGAAACAACTATTTAATGTCTCGGGAAGGGGTTGAAAATATTTTAATTTTTATTTTAAATATGAATACAGTAATAGTGACTGTATTTGTATATGTGGACAAGTGGTTAAATAGTTGTCCAAAAGGTAAACAAACTTTGGTTCAAATCTGAAACAACTATTTAATGTCTCGGGAAGGGGTTGAAAATATTCTAATTTTTATTTTAAATATGAATACAGTAATAGTGACCGTATTTGTATATATGGACAAGTGGTTAAATAGTTGTCCAAAAGGTAAACAAACTGTGGTTCAAATCTGAAACAACTATTTAATGTCTCGGGAAGGGGTTGAGAATATTTTAATTTTTATTTTAAATATGAATACAGTAATAGTGACCGTATTTGTATATATGGACAAGTGGTTAAATAGTTGTCCAAAAGGTAAACAAACTTTGGTTCAAATCTGAAACAACTATTTAATGTCTCGGGAAGGGGTTGAAAATAATTTAATTTTTATTTTAAATATGAATACAGTAATAGTGACCGTATTTGTCGAGGTATTTGTATATGTGGACAAGTGGTTAAATAGTTGTCCAAAAGGTAAACAAACTTTGGTTCAAATCTGAAACAACTATTTAATGTCTCGGGAAGGGGTTGAAAATATTTTAATTTTTATTTTAAATATGAATACAGTAATAGTGACTGTATTTGTATATGTGGACAAGTGGTTAAATAGTTGTCCAAAAGGTAAACAAACTTTGGTTCAAATCTGAAACAACTATTTAATGTCTCGGGAAGGGGTTGAAAATATTCTAATTTTTATTTTAAATATGAATACAGTAATAGTGACCGTATTTGTATATGTGGACAAGTGGTTAAATAGTTGTCCAAAAGGTAAACAAACTTTGGTTCAAATCTGAAACAACTATTTAATGTCTCGGGAAGGGGTTGAAAATATTTTAATTTTTATTTTAAATATGAATACAGTAATAGTGACTGTATTTGTATATGTGGACAAGTGGTTAAATAGTTGTCCAAAAGGTAAACAAACTTTGGTTCAAATCTGAAACAACTATTTAATGTCTCGGGAAGGGGTTGAAAATATTCTAATTTTTATTTTAAATATGAATACAGTAATAGTGACCGTATTTGTATATGTGGACAAGTGGTTAAATAGTTGTCCAAAAGGTAAACAAACTTTGGTTCAAATCTGAAACAACTATTTAATGTCTCGGGAAGGGGTTGAAAATATTTTAATTTTTATTTTAAATATGAATACAGTAATAGTGACTGTATTTGTATATGTGGACAAGTGGTTAAATAGTTGTCCAAAAGGTAAACAAACTTTGGTTCAAATCTGAAACAACTATTTAATGTCTCGGGAAGGGGTTGAAAATATTTTAATTTTTATTTTAAATATGAATACAGTAATAGTGACTGTATTTGTATATGTGGACAAGTGGTTAAATAGTTGTCCAAAAGGTAAACAAACTTTGGTTCAAATCTGAAACAACTATTTAATGTCTCGGGAAGGGGTTGAGAATATTTTAATTTTTATTTTAAATATGAATACAGTAATAGTGACCGTATTTGTATATATGGACAAGTGGTTAAATAGTTGTCCAAAAGGTAAACAAACTTTGGTTCAAATCTGAAAAAACTATATTTAATATCTCGGGAGGGGGTTGAAAATATTTTAATTTTTATTTTAAATATGAATACAGTAATAGTGACCGTATTTGTATATATGGACAAGTGGTTAAATAGTTGTCCAAAAGGTAAACAAACTTTGGTTCAAATCTGAAACAACTATATTTAATATCTCGGGAGGGGGTTGAAAATATTTTAATTTTTATTTTAAATATGAATACAGTAATAGTGACCGTATTTGTATATATGGACAAGTGGTTAAATAGTTGTCCAAAAGGTAAACAAACTTTGGTTCAAATCTGAAACAACTATTTAATGTCTCGGGAAGGGGTTGAAAATATTCTAATTTTTATTTTAAATATGAATACAGTAATAGTGACCGTATTTGTATATATGGACAAGTGGTTAAATAGTTGTCCAAAAGGTAACCAAACTTTGGTTCAAATCTGAAACAACTATTTAATGTCTCGGGAAGGGGTTGAAAATATTGTAATTTTTATTTTAAATATGAATACAGTAATAGTGACTGTGTTTGTATATATGGACAAGTGGTTAAATAGTTGTCCAAAAGGTAAACAAACTTTGGTTCAAAACTGAAACAACTATTTAATGTCTCGGGAAGGGTTTGAAAATATTCTAATTTTTATTTTAAATATGAATACAGTAATAGTGACCGTATTTGTATATATGGACAAGTGGTTAAATAGTTGTCCAAAAGGTAACCAAACTTTGGTTCAAATCTGAAACAACTATTTAATGTCTCGGGAAGGGGTTGAAAATATTGTAATTTTTATTTTAAATATGAATACAGTAATAGTGACTGTATTTGTATATATGGACAAGTGGTTAAATAGTTGTCCAAAAGGTAAACAAACTTTGGTTCAAATCTGAAACAACTATTTAATGTCTCGGGAAGGGGTTGAAAATATTTTAATTTTTATTTTAAATATAAATACAGTAATGGTGACCGTATTTGTATATATGGACAAGTGGTTAAATTGCTGTTCAAAAAAATAAACAAACGGGTTCAAATCTGAAAAAACTATTTAATATCTCGGGAAGGGGTTGAAAATATTTTAATTTTTATTTTAAATATAAATACAGTAATGGTGTCCGTATTTGTGTATATGGACAAGTGGTTAAATAGTTGTTTAAAAAGTAAACAAAAGGGTTCAAATCTGAAAAAACTATTTAATATCTCGGGAGGGGGTTAAAAATATTTCAAATTATTATTTTAAATATGAATACAGTAATGGTGACCGTATTTGTGTATATGGACAAGTGGTTAAATAGTTGTTCAAAAAATAAACAAACGGGTTCAAATCTGAAATTAATATTAAAAGTTAGAAATGTTTCCTAACTTTTATTTACAACAGGGGGCGAATTTGTGTTTGACATTATTAAATATGCTTTTAGTCTGCAACAATGAACGGGCAATAATTTACTTAAATTTTTGGTTTAATTGCAATT
This sequence comes from Harpalus rufipes, assembly GCA_951394225.1. Taxonomy (NCBI): domain Eukaryota; kingdom Metazoa; phylum Arthropoda; class Insecta; order Coleoptera; family Carabidae; genus Harpalus; species Harpalus rufipes. The sequence goes on along the minus strand of OX596290.1, from coordinate 22,700,792 downwards.
AGAGACATTAATATTAGAAGTTAGAAATGTTTCCAAATCTTGTAAACCTGACTGATAAAAAATACGTACAGCCGGTGCTATAGATCACTGACAAATGTAGTTTCGTTTCTAAATAAATTGTCTATTTTTTTTTACTACAAATAATTGAATCAAAATTAAATAAATATATATATTACAATATGTGTACGTTTTTAAATAATTATATAATGTACTAATATTGAAAACTTTTGAATCAAAACTGAAAAAAAAATATTTTTTTAAAAAATACAACAAATTTTTGACATAGTTTTGAACCCGAGTATTTTACATTTCTAGCTATTTATTTAATACCTAATCACCAAACTACACTACCCTGACCTTTAATTTTAATGTAATATTAATCGCGACTTTAAAAAGTAAAATAATTCTAACTATTGGCCTTAATGACCTTAAAGCCTTAAAGAAAGCTTTAGACAAGCCCTGCTGTTGATCAAAGGATTAAACCAGCCTTTACATTCCTTGTAAACCGTACTTGTTTAAAAATATTTTTAAACAAATACATTTTTTTTGGAAAAAGAAACCTATTTCTAAACAAACGGATATTTATTTAAACTAACTCTAAAAAAACTAAGTTTCGCCGATAGATACATACATTCACAATGTGCCTCGGAAAAGAAAATAAAAGAAAATATGATTATTTGAATGAAATTCAACAATATAAATCATATTTCAGGAGAAAATGAATTTACTTTTACATAATATAACGACTTACATTGTTGAATACGACCAGCAAGACGAATCAGCTATCCAGGACGGCTCCTTGGAACATCAAACTCCAATACGGATCGGTCCCCCAGGAAACATTTTTTCATTCACTGGAACTCTGAAACAAAAAAAAATATTTGAAAATTCAAGTATTTCAATAATAAAACATGTTATCAGTAAAATAACTATTAAAACAATTAACCTATTGTTTACACATACCATTGTTGCTAATTTGCAACAATATATATTAAAACAATAAATATTTCAATAACATAAAAAATATTTGTTCACAAGAAACATAAGACTGGCGATTCGACAGTGGCGTGACTATTAGGTAATACATTTGTTATTAATTGGTTGTTATTAAATGAATAAATATTAAAATAAAATTATATTTTACTTTTTAAAATAGCTATCACCTATTTATATAAAAATTATTACAGGAAATATATGTATTAAACCAACCCCAAATATATTCGTACCCTCTAAAAAAAATAACAGCAATAAGAAGAATGTCTTCGGGGCGAATTTTACATGCCGGAAGCCAATGGATCACTTGCCGACATCGAACCGACGCCGTGGTATACACACGTTAACACACGGAAAAGTTTTTCTTTAATAACTCAAAAACTACATAAGTTAGAGACTTGCGGTTTGAAAATTTAAAACGAGCATATAAGGCTCTATAAGTATATTATAATATATAATATCAAAATTTTCAGCCGGCTGAAAAAAATTTTAGATGTTTATTTTTTAATAACTCTTACAAAAAAAGAGATGCAGATTTCAAATTTAAAAATTTGAATTCAGCGGACGTTTTTCCATATGTGTACAAATTTTAAAAACTTTCTAACAGTTAGTATAGGTAATATTTATAAAAATACATTTTTGAAAACATGTACAATGATACTTAGTGCGAGAGTGATGCATTAGCTTCAAACATCGGGCATATTTATCTTGGGAAAAAGTTTTTTTTAATAACTCAAAAACTAAATAAGATAGAGACTTGTGGTTTGAAAATTTGAAATGATCGTTTAAGGCTTTATAAGTGTGCTAAATATCAGCCGGCTAAACAAAAATTCAGATGTTTTATTTTATAACTTTAAAAAAAGAGATACAGATTTAAAATATAATAATTTCATAACTTTATATCGGTTGTATACATTCAAATTGTATGTATACATTATACATACAGAGGGACAATATATTCAACAAGGTATAAAAAAGCAAAACCTCGTAAGCGTCTTCATTTATAAAACGCATTTTCCCTTGGAAAAAATGATGTAACTCACCGTCTGATGACATATTTTCAACACAGGTGCCTTCTTCTAAATTCTAAATACACATGTATTTGTATAAATGTTCATATTTTACTTTAAATATTAGTTTAAATATTCATATTTAGTGCATAGATATATACGTCCATCCGCTTCAGCGTCTCCCAAGCCTCTGAGTCAGTGCCACGACGTACCAGTCGGCCGCTTTAAACAAGTTACGGTCGGCTCACGGCAATACAAATTAATGTAAAATAAAATAAAATGATATTTTTTAAAAATTTATAAAAATAATATATAAATGTATCAAGTGCAAAAATATTTTTGTAAGAAAATATAAATAGTATTAAAAATATATAAAAATTCCCTTGAAAAATCATGTAACTTTAAACATCTGTAACTCCAGATACGATGATGTAAAAAAATAGTGGTTTACAAAAAAGAAAGAGAATTTCATGCTGAATCTAAATTTTCATGAGCCGTCATTCTATCTTTAACCGTCTAGGAGAACAAGAAGAAAATATGAAAAATGAACCAAAACTAAAAATTTACAAAATTCCCTTGAAAAATCATGTAACTTTAAGCTTCTGTAACTCCAGATACGATGATGTAAAAAAATGGTGGTTTACACCAAAGAAAGAGAATTTCATGCTGAATCTAAATTTTCATGAGCCGTCATTCTATCTTTAACCGTCTAGGAGAACAAGAAGAAAATATGAAAAATGAACCAAAACTAAAAATTCACAAAATTCCCTTGAAAAATCATGTAACTTTAAGCATCTGTAACTCCAGATACGATGATGTAAAAAAATGGTGGTTCACATCAAAGAAAGAAAATTTCATGCTGAATCTAAATTTTCATGAGCCGTCATTCTATCTTTAACCGTCTAGGAGAACAAGAAGAAAATATGAAAAATGAACCAAAACTAAAAATTTACAAAATTCCCTTGAAAAATCATGTAACTTTAAGCTTCTGTAACTCCAGATACGATGATGTAAAAAAATGGTGGTTTACACCAAAGAAAGAGAATTTCATGCTGAATCTAAATTTTCATGAGCCGTCATTCTATCTTTAACCGTCTAGGAGAACAAGAAGAAAATATGAAAAATGAACCAAAACTAAAAATTCACAAAATTCCCTTGAAAAATCATGTAACTTTAAGCATCTGTAACTCCAGATACGATGATGTAAAAAAATGGTGGTTCACATCAAAGAAAGAAAATTTCATGCTGAATCTAAATTTTCATGAGCCGTCATTCTATCTTTAACCGTCTAGGAGAACAAGAAGAAAATATGAAAAATGAACCAAAACTAAAAATTTACAAAATTCCCTTGAAAAATCATGTAACTTTAAGCTTCTGTAACTCCAGATACGATGATGTAAAAAAATGGTGGGTTACATCAAAGAAAGAGAATTTCATGCTGAATCTAAATTTGCATGAGCCGTCATTCTATCTTTAACCGTCTAGGAGAACAAGAAGAAAATATGAAAAATGAACCAAAACTAAAAATTCACAAAATTCCCTTGAAAAATCATGTAACTTTAAGCATCTGTAACTCCAGATACGATGATGTAAAAAAATGGTGGTTCACATCAAAGAAAGAAAATTTCATGCTGAATCTAAATTTTCATGAGCCGTCATTCTATCTTTAACCGTCTAGGAGAACAAGAAGAAAATATGAAAAATGAACCAAAACTAAAAATTTACAAAATTCCCTTGAAAAATCATGTAACTTTAAGCTTCTGTAACTCCAGATACGATGATGTAAAAAAATGGTGGTTTACATCAAAGAAAGAGAATTTCATGCTGAATCTAAATTTTCATGAGCCGTCATTCTATCTTTAACCGTCTAGGAGAACAAGAAGAAAATATGAAAAATGAACCAAAACTAAAAATTTACAAAATTCCCTTGAAAAATCATGTAACTTTAACCATCTGTAACTCCAGATACGATGATGTAAAAAAATGGTAGTTTACATCAAAGAAAGAGAATTTCATGCTGAATCTAAATTTTCATGAGCCGTCATTCTATCTTTAACCGTCTAGGAGAACAAGAAGAAAATATGAAAAATGAACCAAAACTAAAAATTTACAAAATTCCCTTGAAAAATCATGTAACTTTAACCATCTGTAACTCCAGATACGATGATATAAAAAAATGGTAGTTTACATCAAAGAAAGAGAATTTCATGCTGAATCTAAATTTGCATGAGCCGTCATTCTATCTTTAACCGTCTAGGAGAACAAGAAGAAAATATGAAAAATGAACCAAAACTAAAAATTTACAAAATTCCCTTGAAAAATCATGTAACTTTAACCATCTGTAACTCCAGATACGATGATGTAAAAAAATGGTAGTTTACATCAAAGAAAGAGAATTTCATGCTGAATCTAAATTTGCATGAGCCGTCATTCTATCTTTAACCGTCTAGGAGAACAAGAAGAAAATATGAAAAATGAACCAAAACTAAAAATTTACAAAATTCCCTTGAAAAATCATGTAACTTTAACCATCTGTAACTCCAGATACGATGATGTAAAAAAATGGTAGTTTACATCAAAGAAAGAGAATTTCATGCTGAATCTAAATTTGCATGAGCCGTCATTCTATCTTTAACCGTCTAGGAGAACAAGAAGAAAATATGAAAAATGAACCAAAACTAAAAATTTACAAAATTCCCTTGAAAAATCATGTAACTTTAACCATCTGTAACTCCAGATACGATGATGTAAAAAAATGGTAGTTTACATCAAAGAAAGAGAATTTCATGCTGAATCTAAATTTGCATGAGCCGTCATTCTATCTTTAACCGTCTAGGAGAACAAGAAGAAAATATGAAAAATGAACCAAAACTAAAAATTTACAAAATTCCCTTGAAAAATCATGTAACTTTAACCATCTGTAACTCCAGATACGATGATGTAAAAAAATGGTAGTTTACATCAAAGAAAGAGAATTTCATGCTGAATCTAAATTTGCATGAGCCGTCATTCTATCTTTAACCGTCTAGGAGAACAAGAAGAAAATATGAAAAATGAACCAAAACTAAAAATTTACAAAATTCCCTTGAAAAATCATGTAACTTTAACCATCTGTAACTCCAGATACGATGATATAAAAAAATGGTGGTTTACATCAAAGAAAGAGAATTTCATGCTGAATCTAAATTTGCATGAGCCGTCATTCTATCTTTAACCGTCTAGGAGAACAAGAAGAAAATATGAAAAATGAACCAAAACTAAAAATTTACAAAATTCCCTTGAAAAATCATGTAACTTTAACCATCTGTAACTCCAGATACGATGATGTAAAAAAATGGTAGTTTACATCAAAGAAAGAGAATTTCATGCTGAATCTAAATTTGCATGAGCCGTCATTCTATCTTTAACCGTCTAGGAGAACAAGAAGAAAATATGAAAAATGAACCAAAACTAAAAATTTACAAAATTCCCTTGAAAAATCATGTAACTTTAACCATCTGTAACTCCAGATACGATGATATAAAAAAATGGTAGTTTACATCAAAGAAAGAGAATTTCATGCTGAATCTAAATTTGCATGAGCCGTCATTCTATCTTTAACCGTCTAGGAGAACAAGAAGAAAATATGAAAAATGAACCAAAACTAAAAATTTACAAAATTCCCTTGAAAAATCATGTAACTTTAACCATCTGTAACTCCAGATACGATGATGTAAAAAAATGGTAGTTTACATCAAAGAAAGAGAATTTCATGCTGAATCTAAATTTGCATGAGCCGTCATTCTATCTTTAACCGTCTAGGAGAACAAGAAGAAAATATGAAAAATGAACCAAAACTAAAAATTTACAAAATTCCCTTGAAAAATCATGTAACTTTAACCATCTGTAACTCCAGATACGATGATGTAAAAAAATGGTAGTTTACATCAAAGAAAGAGAATTTCATGCTGAATCTAAATTTTCATGAGCCGTCATTCTATCTTTAACCGTCTAGGAGAACAAGAAGAAAATATGAAAAATGAACCAAAACTAAAAATTTACAAAATTCCCTTGAAAAATCATGTAACTTTAAGCTTCTGTAACTCCAGATACGATGATGTAAAAAAATGGTGGTTTACATCAAAGAAAGAGAATTTCATGCTGAATCTAAATTTTCATGAGCCGTCATTCTATCTTTAACCGTCTAGGAGAACAAGAAGAAAATATGAAAAATGAACCAAAACTAAAAATTTACAAAATTCCCTTGAAAAATCATGTAACTTTAAGCTTCTGTAACTCCAGATACGATGATGTAAAAAAATGGCGGTTTACATCAAAGAAAGAGAATTTCATGCTGAATCTAAATTTTCATAAGCCGTCATTCTATCTTTAACCGTCTAGGAGAACAAGAAAAAAATATAAAAAATGAACCAAAACTAAAAATTTACAAAATTCCCTTGAAAAATCATGTAACTTTAAGCTTCTGTAACTCCAGATACGATGATGTAAAAAAATGGTGGTTTACATGAAAGAAAGAGAATTTCATGCTGAATCTAAATTTTCATGAGCCGTCATTCTATCTTTAACCGTCTAGGAGAACAAGAAGAAAATATGAAAAATGAACCAAAACTAAAAATTTACAAAATTCCCTTGAAAAATCATGTAACTTTAAGCTTCTGTAACTCCAGATACGATGATGTAAAAAAATGGTGGTTTACATCAAAGAAAGAGAATTTCATGCTGAATCTAAATTTTCATGAGCCGTCATTCTATCTTTAACCGTCTAGGAGAACAAGAAGAAAATATGAAAAATGATCCAAAACTAAAAATTCACAAAATTCCCTTGAAAAATCATGTAACTTTAAGCATCTGTAACTCCAGATACGATTATGTAAAAAAATGGTGGTTTACATGAAAGAAAGAGAATTTCATGCTGAATCTAAATTTTCATGAGCCGTCATTCTATCTTTAACCGTCTAGGAGAACAAGAAGAAAATATGAAAAATGATCCAAAACTAAAAATTCACAAAATTCCCTTGAAAAATCATGTAACTTTAAGCATCTGTAACTCCAGATACGATGATGTAAAAAAATGGTGGTTTACATGAAAGAAAGAGAATTTCATGCTGAATCTAAATTTTCATGAGCCGTCATTCTATCTTTAACCGTCTAGGAGAACAAGAAGAAAATATGAAAAATGAACCAAAACTAAAAATTTACAAAATTCCCTTGAAAAATCATGTAACTTTAACCATCTGTAACTCCAGATACGATGATGTAAAAAAATGGTAGTTTACATCAAAGAAAGAGAATTTCATGCTGAATCTAAATTTGCATGAGCCGTCATTCTATCTTTAACCGTCTAGGAGAACAAGAAGAAAATATAAAAAATGAACCAAAACTAAAAATTTACAAAATTCCCTTGAAAAATCATGTAACTTTAACCATCTGTAACTCCAGATACGATGATATAAAAAAATGGTAGTTTACATCAAAGAAAGAGAATTTCATGCTGAATCTAAATTTGCATGAGCCGTCATTCTATCTTTAACCGTCTAGGAGAACAAGAAGAAAATATGAAAAATGAACCAAAACTAAAAATTTACAAAATTCCCTTGAAAAATCATGTAACTTTAACCATCTGTAACTCCAGATACGATGATGTAAAAAAATGGTAGTTTACATCAAAGAAAGAGAATTTCATGCTGAATCTAAATTTGCATGAGCCGTCATTCTATCTTTAACTGTCTAGGAGAACAAGAAGAAAATATGAAAAATGAACCAAAACTAAAAATTTACAAAATTCCCTTGAAAAATCATGTAACTTTAACCATCTGTAACTCCAGATACGATGATGTAAAAAAATGGTAGTTTACATCAAAGAAAGAGAATTTCATGCTGAATCTAAATTTTCATGAGCCGTCATTCTATCTTTAACCGTCTAGGAGAACAAGAAGAAAATATGAAAAATGAACCAAAACTAAAAATTTACAAAATTCCCTTGAAAAATCATGTAACTTTAAGCTTCTGTAACTCCAGATACGATGATGTAAAAAAATGGTGGTTTACATCAAAGAAAGAGAATTTCATGCTGAATCTAAATTTTCATGAGCCGTCATTCTATCTTTAACCGTCTAGGAGAACAAGAAGAAAATATGAAAAATGAACCAAAACTAAAAATTTACAAAATTCCCTTGAAAAATCATGTAACTTTAACCATCTGTAACTCCAGATACGATGATGTAAAAAAATGGTAGTTTACATCAAAGAAAGAGAATTTCATGCTGAATCTAAATTTGCATGAGCCGTCATTCTATCTTTAACCGTCTAGGAGAACAAGAAGAAAATATGAAAAATGAACCAAAACTAAAAATTTACAAAATTCCCTTGAAAAATCATGTAACTTTAACCATCTGTAACTCCAGATACGATGATGTAAAAAAATGGTAGTTTACATCAAAGAAAGAGAATTTCATGCTGAATCTAAATTTTCATGAGCCGTCATTCTATCTTTAACCGTCTAGGAGAACAAGAAGAAAATATGAAAAATGAACCAAAACTAAAAATTTACAAAATTCCCTTGAAAAATCATGTAACTTTAAGCTTCTGTAACTCCAGATACGATGATGTAAAAAAATGGTGGTTTACATCAAAGAAAGAGAATTTCATGCTGAATCTAAATTTTCATGAGCCGTCATTCTATCTTTAACCGTCTAGGAGAACAAGAAGAAAATATGAAAAATGAACCAAAACTAAAAATTTACAAAATTCCCTTGAAAAATCATGTAACTTTAAGCTTCTGTAACTCCAGATACGATGATGTAAAAAAATGGCGGTTTACATCAAAGAAAGAGAATTTCATGCTGAATCTAAATTTTCATAAGCCGTCATTCTATCTTTAACCGTCTAGGAGAACAAGAAAAAAATATAAAAAATGAACCAAAACTAAAAATTTACAAAATTCCCTTGAAAAATCATGTAACTTTAAGCTTCTGTAACTCCAGATACGATGATGTAAAAAAATGGTGGTTTACATGAAAGAAAGAGAATTTCATGCTGAATCTAAATTTTCATGAGCCGTCATTCTATCTTTAACCGTCTAGGAGAACAAGAAGAAAATATGAAAAATGAACCAAAACTAAAAATTTACAAAATTCCCTTGAAAAATCATGTAACTTTAAGCTTCTGTAACTCCAGATACGATGATGTAAAAAAATGGTGGTTTACATCAAAGAAAGAGAATTTCATGCTGAATCTAAATTTTCATGAGCCGTCATTCTATCTTTAACCGTCTAGGAGAACAAGAAGAAAATATGAAAAATGATCCAAAACTAAAAATTCACAAAATTCCCTTGAAAAATCATGTAACTTTAAGCATCTGTAACTCCAGATACGATTATGTAAAAAAATGGTGGTTTACATGAAAGAAAGAGAATTTCATGCTGAATCTAAATTTTCATGAGCCGTCATTCTATCTTTAACCGTCTAGGAGAACAAGAAGAAAATATGAAAAATGATCCAAAACTAAAAATTCACAAAATTCCCTTGAAAAATCATGTAACTTTAAGCATCTGTAACTCCAGATACGATGATGTAAAAAAATGGTGGTTTACATGAAAGAAAGAGAATTTCATGCTGAATCTAAATTTTCATGAGCCGTCATTCTATCTTTAACCGTCTAGGAGAACAAGAAGAAAATATGAAAAATGATCCAAAACTAAAAATTCACAAAATTCCCTTGAAAAATCATGTAACTTTAAGCATCTGTAACTCCAGATACGATGATGTAAAAAAATGGTAGGTTACATCAAAGAAAGAGAATTTAATGCTGAATCTAAATTTTCATGAGCTGTCATTCTACCTTTAACCGTCTAGGAGAACAAGAAGAAAATATAAAAAATGAACCAAAACTAAAAATTCACAAAATTCCCTTGAAAAATCATGTAACTTTAAGCATTTTTAACTCCAGATACGATGATGTAAAAAAATGGTGGTTTACATCAAAGAAAGAGAATTTCATGCTGAATCTAAATTTTCATGAGCCGTCATTCTACCTTTAACCGTCTAGGAGAACAAGAAGAAAATATAAAAAATGAACCAAAACTAAAAATTTACAAAATTCCCTTGAAAAATCATGTAACTTTAAGCATCTGTAACTCCAGATACGATGATGTAAAAAAATGGTGGTTTACATCAAAGAAAGAGAATTTCATGCTGAATCTAAATTTTCATGAGCCGTCATTCTACCTTTAACCGTCTAGGAGAACAAGAAGAAAATATAAAAAATGAACCAAAACTAAAAATTTACAAAATTCCCTTGAAAAATCATGTAACTTTAAGCATCTGTAACTCCAGATATGATGAAGTAAATAAATAGTGTTTTACATCAGAAGAAAGAGAATTTCATGCTGAATCTAAATTTTGTGATTCTTCTTCTTCGGTCCTAAATTTTAATGAAGTCATCGTTATTATACTCCTGGCTTAGCCTTATTTCCAAGCACAATTTTACTCTAAACTCTAACATATTAATGCAACACTAATGAACGAATGTGATATCATTCATAAATGCAGAAATATATGCCTAATAAATTGAACTTATGTGTCTGGTACATTACCTTCCATTATTTGGAATAATAAATCAGTCCTATCCTTTTATCTAGAGCCATAAATCTCAATTACACAAATTAAAATTCAAAACGCATCCATGTATATTCGAACATAGGGATTACATAAACTTTTATCCATCTAATCGCATTAAAGTATTAAAAAATGGAATGATTTCAGTATTCTTGAAATATTTCACTACTGGAAAGCGTATAGGTTGATGTATGGCTGATAAGCCAACGTTCGATATAAAGATATTGATGAGTATATGTTTGATGTATTACGTTACATTCTTGAAAAATATAGTTGATATTTTTTATTTTCCTCAAGAAATGGCAACATTTATCAGACGAACTTTTCAATCTTATTTTACAGTTACAAAGATAAAATATACAGGATGTTACAGAGTACTGTTCAATTTTTTAAAGATGTCTGACCCAAATTCATGTTTTTTGGCCGGGTAACAATTTCAACAAACAATAAAACTTACGAAAATTGTAAGAGATATCTACAAATTTATTTCGACTAGTAATTTTTACCTTCCGTCACCTTAGGTAAGGAAGGTATTGTCTTTGGTCAAAAATTAATAAACATATCACGTATATAAATGCAAATTATCCTTTGATTAAATAGGACTATTTTCATTTATAATGCAGAGGGTTCAAATCAAATTATCGTCTTGAATTCAGATCACTAGATCAGTAATCTAATTAACGAAGTAGTCCAAGCCTCCCAAAAAGTAATTCGTAATCCCGGGGGATCTAATTTTTTTACAAACTAAAATGTTATGTACAAACTTACTATCACGCCATTAAAATAATTATTAATTAAGTATGGGTCAAATGTGTTGCAAAAATATTTAACATATCTTTTTACCTTTGCCAAAAAATTAGTCAAAAAATTCGGTGGTGAGTATTTTACGATGATGTATGTGTGTGTTTTTAACGTAATAACTGATACTTCGCTAGTCTTATATATAGACTAGCGATGATCCCCTTATTTTTATACAGGTTTTTACCTGTTTGTGTGTGTGTGTGTGTGTACATGTGTGTGTGACCGCGGTTTCGGCCGCGATATTCCAAAAATTACAATTCTTACGTATTCCTCTTCCTTACATCTATATGCAGACTTTATTAGATTTTGGTTTTAATTGGTCAACCGGAAGTACCCTAATTTGAAGATTTTAACAGTTTTTTTTAAAAAAAAAACGCTGCTAAATATTATTTTATGACATTTAATGTTATTCTTATCTATACGAATTGATTGCATTTTATATTTCATATTCAATGGATATAAAGTTAAAGAATTATAAAGAAATTAAATCTTATAAATCAGCCAGCTACTATATTAAGAAAATATAGTTTGTTTATGAAATAATTTTACTGGAAATATAGGATCTTTTGCGAGTAAATTTATGTATGGAATTTATACATAATACACAGGATTCATGGAAGGTATTATGCTGGCCACTTCAAATTTTTTACCTAAAATAATTAGGGGAGCAGGAAATTCAAGAAAATTAAATATTGTATTTTGCAAAAAATTATAATTAAAGTGACGGGACAAAACATAATTAATTCAAGTATTACGTTTTTCTCCATCTTATCTGTACACAGTTTGAGAAACGTGTTTATCAGTGTTGAAATATTGGGTCTGAGCTTTAAATTATTATTCCAAATTAAACTTCACCAGATAAGACTAATACGTAAAGTCTATGTCAAATTGAGAAGTTACAATATGCTAATATTCCAAGATATGTATATCTTATCGGTCATTTGACATTCAGGAGACGTTAGGGTTAAACCGGAAGACTTGTTATCTTTCCGGCGTTAGGATTGCCAACTGCGTTTCCTGGCGGGAAGATTCAAACGAGATATTAGTCCCAACATGAGGGAGTCGGTTTGAATATCAAAAGATAAAGTATATGGTGTTTCGGAATTAATTTTTTTTTAAATCTGCTACTTCCGGTTGTTCAAACGCTACCAAAACCATTTCAACTCTTCCATTAATATTCGATTGAGAAATACGTAGTTAAACAGATATTAAGTATTATAGTTTTTGAGAAATCGTCCTTCCAACTTCCAATATACACCCACATACACGCACACATACACACACATAATCGTAAAAATGTTAATGATTGTGAAATATGATTTAACTTGAAGTTTGCATTTATTCTTTCAGATTCATTGATTTTTAAAGTAGCTAGGGTAGAAAATCCACTTGAAATTTTAGGGTTAGTTAATGAATAGCTTCATTCTTAATTGTCTTCGCTCAGAATCATTTTTCTTTTCGGAATTAAAAGAGGCACAAGTGTTTTCAGCAAGTATTGATTGCTGCAGAATGTTTTAAAATGAATGTAATTAAATTTTTATTATAATTACAGTTTCATTGTTGTAATCAAGTGATGTATTGTTGTAATCAAATGATATTGTTGCAATATTTTAAAATAAAAAATCTGTTGTGGCCACCACAATACCTTCCGTCATTCTTGTGCTCGTAGTTTTTAAACGGCTAAGAATTTATTACAAAAAGTTATCATTTTTCGCATGTACGTCCCCAAATCTATATGAAGTGATATATTTCAACCATTCTAATTCAAAAAAATTCTCTTCAGCAGTTGTCACTGTTTGAAATATATTTTATCTGCAGACGAGAGTTCTTTTACTTATATCTATTTAACGAGCAAAAATTACTTCAAATAGTAATCATATTTACAATCTACGATGTCGAGTAAACAATTGACATTAATTTACAACAATTTTAAACGTTTTATTTACGAATACCAGAATATGGTATCTAAATGTAGTCGATTATTTGAAGTTTTTTGCTCGTAGTTTTTAAACGGCTAAGAATTTATTACAAAAAGTTATCATTTTTCGAATGTACGTCCCCAAATCTATATGAATTGATATATTTCAACCATTCTAATTCAAAAAAATTGTCTTCAGCAGTTGTCACTGTTTGAAATATATTTTATCTGCAGACGAGAGTTCTTTTACTTATATCTATTTAACGAGCAAAAATTACTTAAAACAGTAATCATATTTATAATCTACGATGTCGAATTAACAATTGACATTAATTTACAACAATTTTAAACGTTTTATTTACGAATACCAGAATATGATAGATAAATGTAGTCATTTATTTGAAGTTTTTTGATCGTAGTTTTTAAACGGCTAAGAATTTATTACAAAAAGTTATCATTTTTCGAATGTACGTCCCCGAATCTATATGAAGTGATATATTTCAACCATTCTAATTCAAAAAAATTCTCTTCAGCAGTTGTCACTGTTTGAAATATATTTTATCTGCAGACGAGAGTTCTTTTACTTATAACTATTCAACGAGCAAAAATTACTTCAAATAGTAATCATATTTATAATCTACGATGTCGAATTAACAATTGACATTAATTTACAACAATTTTAAACGTTTTATTTACGAATACTAGAATATGGTATCTAAATGTAGTCGATTATTTGAAGTTTTTTGCTCGTAGTTTTTAAACGGCTAAGAATTTATTACAAAAAGTTATCATTTTTCGAATGTACGTCCCCGATTCTATATTAAGTGATATATTTCAACCATTCTAATTCAAAAAAATTGTCTTCAGCAGTTGTCACTGTTTGAAATATATTTTATCTGCAGACGAGAGTTCTTTTACTTATATCTATTTAACGAGCAAAAATTACTTCAAATAGTAATCATATTTATAATCTACGATGTCGTATTAACAATTGACATTAATTTACAACAATTTTAAACGTTTTATTTACGAATACCAGAATATGGTATCTAAATGTAGTCGATTATTTGAAGTTTTTTGCTCGTAGTTTTTAAACGGCTAAGAATTTATTACAAAAAGTTATCATTTTTAGAATTTACGTCCCCAAATCTATATGAAGTGATATATTTCAACCATTCTAATTCAAAAAAATTCTCTTCAGCAGTTGTCACTGTTTGAAATATATTTTATCTGCAGACGAGAGTTCTTTTACTTATATCTATTTAACGAGCAAAAATTACTTCAAATAGTAATCATATTTATAATCTACGATGTCGTATTAACAATTGACATTAATTTACAACAATTTTAAACGTTTTATTTACGAATACCAGAATATGGTATCTAAATGTAGTCGATTATTTGAAGTTTTTTGCTCGTAGTTTTTAAACGGCTAAGAATTTATTACAAAAAGTTATCATTTTTAGAATTTACGTCCCCAAATCTATATGAAGTGATATATTTCAACCATTCTAATTCAAAAAAATTCTCTTCAGCAGTTGTCACTGTTTGAAATATATTTTATCTGCAGACGAGAGTTCTTTTACTTATATCTATTCAACGAGCAAAAATTACTTCAAATAGTAATCATATTTATAATCTACGATGTCGAATTAACAATTGACATTAATTTACAACAATTTTAAACGTTTTATTTACGAATACTAGAATATGGTATCTAAATGTAGTCGATTATTTGAAGTTTTTTGCTCGTAGTTTTTAAACGGCTAAGAATTTATTACAAAAAGTTATCATTTTTCGAATGTACGTCCCCAAATCTATATGAAGTGATATATTTCAACCATTCTAATTCAAAAAAATTGTCTTCAGCAGTTGTCACTGTTTGAAATATATTTTATCTGCAGACGAGAGTTCTTTTACTTATATCTATTTAACGAGCAAAAATTACTTCAAATAGTAATCATATTTATAATCTACGATGTCGAATTAACAATTGACATTAATTTACAACAATTTTAAACGTTTTATTTACGAATACTAGAATATGGTATCTAAATGTAGTCGATTATTTGAAGTTTTTTGCTCGTAGTTTTTAAACGGCTAAGAATTTATTACAAAAAGTTATCATTTTTAGAATTTACGTCCCCAAATCTATATGAAGTGATATATTTCAACCATTCTAATTCAAAAAAATTCTCTTCAGCAGTTGTCACTGTTTGAAATATATTTTATCTGCAGACGAGAGTTCTTTTACTTATATCTATTTAACGAGCAAAAATTACTTAAAACAGTAATCATATTTATAATCTACGATGTCGAATTAACAATTGACATTAATTTACAACAATTTTAAACGTTTTATTTACGAATACCAGAATATGGTATCTAAATGTAGTCGATTATTTGAAGTTTTTTGCTCGTAGTTTTTAAACGGCTAAGAATTTATTACAAAAAGTTATCATTTTTAGAATTTACGTCCCCAAATCTATATGAAGTGATATATTTCAACCATTCTAATTCAAAAAAATTCTCTTCAGCAGTTGTCACTGTTTGAAATATATTTTATCTGCAGACGAGAGTTCTTTTACTTATATCTATTTAACGAGCAAAAATTACTTCAAATAGTAATCATATTTATAATCTACGATGTCGAATTAACAATTGACATTAATTTACAACAATTTTAAACGTTTTATTTACGAATACCAGAATATGGTAGATAAATGTAGTCATTTATTTGAAGTTTTTTGCTCGTAGTTTTTAAACGGCTAAGAATTTATTACAAAAAGTTATCATTTTTGGAATGTACGTCCCCAAATCTATATGAAGTGATATATTTCAACCATTCTAATTCAAAAAAATTGTCTTCAGCAGTTGTCACTGTTTGAAATATATTTTATCTGCAGACGAGAGTTCTTTTACTTATATCTATTTAACGAGCAAAAATTACTTCAAATAGTAATCATATTTATAATCTACGATGTCGAATTAACAATTGACATTAATTTACAACAATTTTAAACGTTTTATTTACGAATACCAGAATATGGTATCTAAATGTAGTCGATTATTTGAAGTTTTTTGCTCGTAGTTTTTAAACGGCTAAGAATTTATTACAAAAAGTTATCATTTTTAGAATTTACGTCCCCAAATCTATATGAAGTGATATATTTCAACCATTCTAATTCAAAAAAATTGTCTTCACCAGTTGTCACTGTTTGAAATATATTTTATCTGCAGACGAGAGTTCTTTTACTTATATCTATTTAACGAGCAAAAATTACTTCAAATAGTAATCATATTTATAATCTACGATGTCGAATTAACAATTGACATTAATTTACAACAATTTTAAACGTTTTATTTACGAATACCAGAATATGGTATCTAAATGTAGTCGATTATTTGAAGTTTTTTGCTCGTAGTTTTTAAACGGCTAAGAATTTATTACAAAAAGTTATCATTTTTAGAATTTACGTCCCCAAATCTATATGAAGTGATATATTTCAACCATTCTAATTCAAAAAAATTCTCTTCAGCAGTTGTCACTGTTTGAAATATATTTTATCTGCAGACGAGAGTTCTTTTACTTATATCTATTTAACGAGCAAAAATTACTTCAAATAGTAATCATATTTATAATCTACGATGTCGAATTAACAATTGACATTAATTTACAACAATTTTAAACGTTTTATTTACGAATACCAGAATATGGTATCTAAATGTAGTCGATTATTTGAAGTTTTTTGCTCGTAGTTTTTAAACGGCTAAGAATTTATTACAAAAAGTTATCATTTTTAGAATTTACGTCCCCAAATCTATATGAAGTGATATATTTCAACCATTCTAATTCAAAAAAATTCTCTTCAGCAGTTGTCACTGTTTGAAATATATTTTATCTGCAGACGAGAGTTCTTTTACTTATATCTATTTAACGAGCAAAAATTACTTCAAATAGTAATCATATTTATAATCTACGATGTCGAATTAACAATTGACATTAATTTACAACAATTTTAAACGTTTTATTTACGAATACCAGAATATGGTATCTAAATGTATTCGATTATTTGAAGTTTTTTGCTCGTAGTTTTTAAACGGCTAAGAATTTATTACAAAAAGTTATCATTTTTAGAATTTACGTCCCCAAATCTATATGAAGTGATATATTTCAACCATTCTAATTCAAAAAAATTCTCTTCAGCAGTTGTCACTGTTTGAAATATATTTTATCTGCAGACGAGAGTTCTTTTACTTATATCTATTTAACGAGCAAAAATTACTTCAAATAGTAATCATATTTATAATCTACGATGTCGAATTAACAATTGACATTAATTTACAACAATTTTAAACGTTTTATTTACGAATACCAGAATATGGTAGATAAATGTAGTCATTTATTTGAAGTTTTTTGCTCGTAGTTTTTAAACGGCTAAGAATTTATTACAAAAAGTTATCATTTTTGAATGTACGTCCCCAAATCTATATGAAGTGATATATTTCAACCATTCTAATTCAAAAAAATTCTCTTCAGCAGTTGTCACTGTTTGAAATATATTTTATCTGCAGACGAGAGTTCTTTTACTTATATCTATTTAACGAGCAAAAATTACTTCAAATAGTAATCATATTTATAATCTACGATGTCGAGTAAACAATTGACATTAATTTACAACAATTTTAAACGTTTTATTTACGAATACCAGAATATGGTATCTAAATGTAGTCGATTATTTGAAGTTTTTTGCTCGTAGTTTTTAAACGGCTAAGAATTTATTACAAAAAGTTATCATTTTTAGAATTTACGTCCCCAAATCTATATGAAGTGATATATTTCAACCATTCTAATTCAAAAAAATTGTCTTCACCAGTTGTCACTGTTTGAAATATATTTTATCTGCAGACGAGAGTTCTTTTACTTATATCTATTTAACGAGCAAAAATTACTTCAAATAGTAATCATATTTATAATCTACGATGTCGAATTAACAATTGACATTAATTTACAACAATTTTAAACGTTTTATTTACGAATACCAGAATATGGTAGATAAATGTAGTCATTTATTTGAAGTTTTTTGCTCGTAGTTTTTAAACGGCTAAGAATTTATTACAAAAAGTTATCATTTTTGGAATGTACGTCCCCAAATCTATATGAAGTGATATATTTCAACCATTCTAATTCAAAAAAATTGTCTTCAGCAGTTGTCACTGTTTGAAATATATTTTATCTGCAGACGAGAGTTCTTTTACTTATATCTATTTAACGAGCAAAAATTACTTCAAATAGTAATCATATTTATAATCTACGATGTCGAATTAACAATTGACATTAATTTACAACAATTTTAAACGTTTTATTTACGAATACCAGAATATGGTATCTAAATGTAGTCGATTATTTGAAGTTTTTTGCTCGTAGTTTTTAAACGGCTAAGAATTTATTACAAAAAGTTATCATTTTTAGAATTTACGTCCCCAAATCTATATGAAGTGATATATTTCAACCATTCTAATTCAAAAAAATTGTCTTCACCAGTTGTCACTGTTTGAAATATATTTTATCTGCAGACGAGAGTTCTTTTACTTATATCTATTTAACGAGCAAAAATTACTTCAAATAGTAATCATATTTATAATCTACGATGTCGAATTAACAATTGACATTAATTTACAACAATTTTAAACGTTTTATTTACGAATACCAGAATATGGTATCTAAATGTAGTCGATTATTTGAAGTTTTTTGCTCGTAGTTTTTAAACGGCTAAGAATTTATTACAAAAAGTTATCATTTTTAGAATTTACGTCCCCAAATCTATATGAAGTGATATATTTCAACCATTCTAATTCAAAAAAATTCTCTTCAGCAGTTGTCACTGTTTGAAATATATTTTATCTGCAGACGAGAGTTCTTTTACTTATATCTATTTAACGAGCAAAAATTACTTCAAATAGTAATCATATTTATAATCTACGATGTCGAATTAACAATTGACATTAATTTACAACAATTTTAAACGTTTTATTTACGAATACCAGAATATGGTATCTAAATGTAGTCGATTATTTGAAGTTTTTTGCTCGTAGTTTTTAAACGGCTAAGAATTTATTACAAAAAGTTATCATTTTTAGAATTTACGTCCCCAAATCTATATGAAGTGATATATTTCAACCATTCTAATTCAAAAAAATTCTCTTCAGCAGTTGTCACTGTTTGAAATATATTTTATCTGCAGACGAGAGTTCTTTTACTTATATCTATTTAACGAGCAAAAATTACTTCAAATAGTAATCATATTTATAATCTACGATGTCGAATTAACAATTGACATTAATTTACAACAATTTTAAACGTTTTATTTACGAATACCAGAATATGGTAGATAAATGTAGTCATTTATTTGAAGTTTTTTGCTCGTAGTTTTTAAACGGCTAAGAATTTATTACAAAAAGTTATCATTTTTGGAATGTACGTCCCCAAATCTATATGAAGTGATATATTTCAACCATTCTAATTCAAAAAAATTGTCTTCAGCAGTTGTCACTGTTTGAAATATATTTTATCTGCAGACGAGAGTTCTTTTACTTATATCTATTTAACGAGCAAAAATTACTTCAAATAGTAATCATATTTATAATCTACGATGTCGAATTAACAATTGACATTAATTTACAACAATTTTAAACGTTTTATTTACGAATACCAGAATATGGTATCTAAATGTAGTCGATTATTTGAAGTTTTTTGCTCGTAGTTTTTAAACGGCTAAGAATTTATTACAAAAAGTTATCATTTTTAGAATTTACGTCCCCAAATCTATATGAAGTGATATATTTCAACCATTCTAATTCAAAAAAATTGTCTTCACCAGTTGTCACTGTTTGAAATATATTTTATCTGCAGACGAGAGTTCTTTTACTTATATCTATTTAACGAGCAAAAATTACTTCAAATAGTAATCATATTTATAATCTACGATGTCGAATTAACAATTGACATTAATTTACAACAATTTTAAACGTTTTATTTACGAATACCAGAATATGGTATCTAAATGTAGTCGATTATTTGAAGTTTTTTGCTCGTAGTTTTTAAACGGCTAAGAATTTATTACAAAAAGTTATCATTTTTAGAATTTACGTCCCCAAATCTATATGAAGTGATATATTTCAACCATTCTAATTCAAAAAAATTCTCTTCAGCAGTTGTCACTGTTTGAAATATATTTTATCTGCAGACGAGAGTTCTTTTACTTATATCTATTTAACGAGCAAAAATTACTTCAAATAGTAATCATATTTATAATCTACGATGTCGAATTAACAATTGACATTAATTTACAACAATTTTAAACGTTTTATTTACGAATACCAGAATATGGTATCTAAATGTAGTCGATTATTTGAAGTTTTTTGCTCGTAGTTTTTAAACGGCTAAGAATTTATTACAAAAAGTTATCATTTTTAGAATTTACGTCCCCAAATCTATATGAAGTGATATATTTCAACCATTCTAATTCAAAAAAATTCTCTTCAGCAGTTGTCACTGTTTGAAATATATTTTATCTGCAGACGAGAGTTCTTTTACTTATATCTATTTAACGAGCAAAAATTACTTCAAATAGTAATCATATTTATAATCTACGATGTCGAATTAACAATTGACATTAATTTACAACAATTTTAAACGTTTTATTTACGAATACCAGAATATGGTAGATAAATGTAGTCATTTATTTGAAGTTTTTTGCTCGTAGTTTTTAAACGGCTAAGAATTTATTACAAAAAGTTATCATTTTTGAATGTACGTCCCCAAATCTATATGAAGTGATATATTTCAACCATTCTAATTCAAAAAAATTCTCTTCAGCAGTTGTCACTGTTTGAAATATATTTTATCTGCAGACGAGAGTTCTTTTACTTATATCTATTTAACGAGCAAAAATTACTTCAAATAGTAATCATATTTATAATCTACGATGTCGAGTAAACAATTGACATTAATTTACAACAATTTTAAACGTTTTATTTACGAATACCAGAATATGGTATCTAAATGTAGTCGATTATTTGAAGTTTTTTGCTCGTAGTTTTTAAACGGCTAAGAATTTATTACAAAAAGTTATCATTTTTAGAATTTACGTCCCCAAATCTATATGAAGTGATATATTTCAACCATTCTAATTCAAAAAAATTCTCTTCAGCAGTTGTCACTGTTTGAAATATATTTTATCTGCAGACGAGAGTTCTTTTACTTATATCTATTTAACGAGCAAAAATTACTTCAAATAGTAATCATATTTATAATCTACGATGTCGAGTAAACAATTGACATTAATTTACAACAATTTTAAACGTTTTATTTACGAATACCAGAATATGGTATCTAAATGTAGTCGATTATTTGAAGTTTTTTGCTCGTAGTTTTTAAACGGCTAAGAATTTATTACAAAAAGTTATCATTTTTAGAATTTACGTCCCCAAATCTATATGAAGTGATATATTTCAACCATTCTAATTCAAAAAAATTCTCTTCAGCAGTTGTCACTGTTTGAAATATATTTTATCTGCAGACGAGAGTTCTTTTACTTATATCTATTTAACGAGCAAAAATTACTTCAAATAGTAATCATATTTATAATCTACGATGTCGAGTAAACAATTGACATTAATTTACAACAATTTTAAACGTTTTATTTACGAATACCAGAATATGGTATCTAAATGTAGTCGATTATTTGAAGTTTTTTGCTCGTAGTTTTTAAACGGCTAAGAATTTATTACAAAAAGTTATCATTTTTAGAATTTACGTCCCCAAATCTATATGAAGTGATATATTTCAACCATTCTAATTCAAAAAAATTCTCTTCAGCAGTTGTCACTGTTTGAAATATATTTTATCTGCAGACGAGAGTTCTTTTACTTATATCTATTTAACGAGCAAAAATTACTTCAAATAGTAATCATATTTATAATCTACGATGTCGAGTAAACAATTGACATTAATTTACAACAATTTTAAACGTTTTATTTACGAATACCAGAATATGGTATCTAAATGTAGTCGATTATTTGAAGTTTTTTGCTCGTAGTTTTTAAACGGCTAAGAATTTATTACAAAAAGTTATCATTTTTAGAATTTACGTCCCCAAATCTATATGAAGTGATATATTTCAACCATTCTAATTCAAAAAAATTCTCTTCAGCAGTTGTCACTGTTTGAAATATATTTTATCTGCAGACGAGAGTTCTTTTACTTATATCTATTTAACGAGCAAAAATTACTTCAAATAGTAATCATATTTATAATCTACGATGTCGAGTAAACAATTGACATTAATTTACAACAATTTTAAACGTTTTATTTACGAATACCAGAATATGGTATCTAAATGTAGTCATTTATTTGAAGTTTTTTGCTCGTAGTTTTTAAACGGCTAAGAATTTATTACAAAAAGTTATCATTTTTAGAATTTACGTCCCCAAATCTATATGAAGTGATATATTTCAACCATTCTAATTCAAAAAAATTCTCTTCAGCAGTTGTCACTGTTTGAAATATATTTTATCTGCAGACGAGAGTTCTTTTACTTATATCTATTTAACGAGCAAAAATTACTTCAAATAGTAATCATATTTATAATCTACGATGTCGAATTAACAATTGACATTAATTTACAACAATTTTAAACGTTTTATTTACGAATACCAGAATATGGTAGATAAATGTAGTCATTTATTTGAAGTTTTTTGCTCGTAGTTTTTAAACGGCTAAGAATTTATTACAAAAAGTTATCATTTTTGGAATGTACGTCCCCAAATCTATATGAAGTGATATATTTCAACCATTCTAATTCAAAAAAATTCTCTTCAGCAGTTGTCACTGTTTGAAATATATTTTATCTGCAGACGAGAGTTCTTTTACTTATATCTATTTAACGAGCAAAAATTACTTCAAATAGTAATCATATTTATAATCTACGATGTCGAATTAACAATTGACATTAATTTACAACAATTTTAAACGTTTTATTTACGAATACCAGAATATGGTAGATAAATGTAGTCATTTATTTGAAGTTTTTTGCTCGTAGTTTTTAAACGGCTAAGAATTTATTACAAAAAGTTATCATTTTTGGAATGTACGTCCCCAAATCTATATGAAGTGATATATTTCAACCATTCTAATTCAAAAAAATTGTCTTCAGCAGTTGTCACTGTTTGAAATATATTTTATCTGCAGACGAGAGTTCTTTTACTTATATCTATTTAACGAGCAAAAATTACTTCAAATAGTAATCATATTTATAATCTACGATGTCGAGTAAACAATTGACATTAATTTACAACAATTTTAAACGTTTTATTTACGAATACCAGAATATGGTATCTAAATGTAGTCGATTATTTGAAGTTTTTTGCTCGTAGTTTTTAAACGGCTAAGAATTTATTACAAAAAGTTATCATTTTTAGAATTTACGTCCCCAAATCTATATGAAGTGATATATTTCAACCATTCTAATTCAAAAAAATTCTCTTCAGCAGTTGTCACTGTTTGAAATATATTTTATCTGCAGACGAGAGTTCTTTTACTTATATCTATTTAACGAGCAAAAATTACTTAAAACAGTAATCATATTTATAATCTACGATGTCGAATTAACACTTGACATTAATTTACAACAATTTTAAACGTTTTATTTACGAATACCAGAATATGGTATCTAAATGTAGTCGATTATTTGAAGTTTTTTGCTCGTAGTTTTTAAACGGCTAAGAATTTATTACAAAAAGTTATCATTTTTAGAATTTACGTCCCCAAATCTATATGAAGTGATATATTTCAACCATTCTAATTCAAAAAAATTCTCTTCAGCAGTTGTCACTGTTTGAAATATATTTTATCTGCAGACGAGAGTTCTTTTACTTATATCTATTTAACGAGCAAAAATTACTTAAAACAGTAATCATATTTATAATCTACGATGTCGAATTAACAATTGACATTAATTTACAACAATTTTAAACGTTTTATTTACGAATACCAGAATATGGTATCTAAATGTAGTCGATTATTTGAAGTTTTTTGCTCGTAGTTTTTAAACGGCTAAGAATTTATTACAAAAAGTTATCATTTTTAGAATTTACGTCCCCAAATCTATATGAAGTGATATATTTCAACCATTCTAATTCAAAAAAATTGTCTTCAGCAGTTGTCACTGTTTGAAATATATTTTATCTGCAGACGAGAGTTCTTTTACTTATATCTATTTAACGAGCAAAAATTACTTCAAATAGTAATCATATTTATAATCTACGATGTCGAGTAAACAATTGACATTAATTTACAACAATTTTAAACGTTTTATTTACGAATACCAGAATATGGTATCTAAATGTAGTCGATTATTTGAAGTTTTTTGCTCGTAGTTTTTAAACGGCTAAGAATTTATTACAAAAAGTTATCATTTTTAGAATTTACGTCCCCAAATCTATATGAAGTGATATATTTCAACCATTCTAATTCAAAAAAATTCTCTTCAGCAGTTGTCACTGTTTGAAATATATTTTATCTGCAGACGAGAGTTCTTTTACTTATATCTATTTAACGAGCAAAAATTACTTAAAACAGTAATCATATTTATAATCTACGATGTCGAATTAACACTTGACATTAATTTACAACAATTTTAAACGTTTTATTTACGAATACCAGAATATGGTATCTAAATGTAGTCGATTATTTGAAGTTTTTTGCTCGTAGTTTTTAAACGGCTAAGAATTTATTACAAAAAGTTATCATTTTTAGAATTTACGTCCCCAAATCTATATGAAGTGATATATTTCAACCATTCTAATTCAAAAAAATTCTCTTCAGCAGTTGTCACTGTTTGAAATATATTTTATCTGCAGACGAGAGTTCTTTTACTTATATCTATTTAACGAGCAAAAATTACTTAAAACAGTAATCATATTTATAATCTACGATGTCGAATTAACAATTGACATTAATTTACAACAATTTTAAACGTTTTATTTACGAATACCAGAATATGGTATCTAAATGTAGTCGATTATTTGAAGTTTTTTGCTCGTAGTTTTTAAACGGCTAAGAATTTATTACAAAAAGTTATCATTTTTAGAATTTACGTCCCCAAATCTATATGAAGTGATATATTTCAACCATTCTAATTCAAAAAAATTGTCTTCAGCAGTTGTCACTGTTTGAAATATATTTTATCTGCAGACGAGAGTTCTTTTACTTATATCTATTTAACGAGCAAAAATTACTTCAAATAGTAATCATATTTATAATCTACGATGTCGAGTAAACAATTGACATTAATTTACAACAATTTTAAACGTTTTATTTACGAATACCAGAATATGGTATCTAAATGTAGTCGATTATTTGAAGTTTTTTGCTCGTAGTTTTTAAACGGCTAAGAATTTATTACAAAAAGTTATCATTTTTAGAATTTACGTCCCCAAATCTATATGAAGTGATATATTTCAACCATTCTAATTCAAAAAAATTCTCTTCAGCAGTTGTCACTGTTTGAAATATATTTTATCTGCAGACGAGAGTTCTTTTACTTATATCTATTTAACGAGCAAAAATTACTTCAAATAGTAATCATATTTATAATCTACGATGTCGTATTAACAATTGACATTAATTTACAACAATTTTAAACGTTTTATTTACGAATACCAGAATATGGTATCTAAATGTAGTCGATTATTTGAAGTTTTTTGCTCGTAGTTTTTAAACGGCTAAGAATTTATTACAAAAAGTTATCATTTTTAGAATTTACGTCCCCAAATCTATATGAAGTGATATATTTCAACCATTCTAATTCAAAAAAATTCTCTTCAGCAGTTGTCACTGTTTGAAATATATTTTATCTGCAGACGAGAGTTCTTTTACTTATATCTATTTAACGAGCAAAAATTACTTCAAATAGTAATCATATTTATAATCTACGATGTCGAATTAACAATTGACATTAATTTACAACAATTTTAAACGTTTTATTTACGAATACCAGAATATGGTAGATAAATGTAGTCATTTATTTGAAGTTTTTTGCTCGTAGTTTTTAAACGGCTAAGAATTTATTACAAAAAGTTATCATTTTTGGAATGTACGTCCCCAAATCTATATGAAGTGATATATTTCAACCATTCTAATTCAAAAAAATTGTCTTCAGCAGTTGTCACTGTTTGAAATATATTTTATCTGCAGACGAGAGTTCTTTTACTTATATCTATTTAACGAGCAAAAATTACTTCAAATAGTAATCATATTTATAATCTACGATGTCGAGTAAACAATTGACATTAATTTACAACAATTTTAAACGTTTTATTTACGAATACCAGAATATGGTATCTAAATGTAGTCGATTATTTGAAGTTTTTTGCTCGTAGTTTTTAAACGGCTAAGAATTTATTACAAAAAGTTATCATTTTTAGAATTTACGTCCCCAAATCTATATGAAGTGATATATTTCAACCATTCTAATTCAAAAAAATTCTCTTCAGCAGTTGTCACTGTTTGAAATATATTTTATCTGCAGACGAGAGTTCTTTTACTTATATCTATTTAACGAGCAAAAATTACTTAAAACAGTAATCATATTTATAATCTACGATGTCGAATTAACAATTGACATTAATTTACAACAATTTTAAACGTTTTATTTACGAATACCAGAATATGGTATCTAAATGTAGTCGATTATTTGAAGTTTTTTGCTCGTAGTTTTTAACGGCTAAGAATTTATTACAAAGATATCATTTTTAGAATTTACGTCCCCAAATCTATATGAAGTGATATATTTCAACCATTCTAATTCAAAAAAATTCTCTTCAGCAGTTGTCACTGTTTGAAATATATTTTATCTGCAGACGAGAGTTCTTTTACTTATATCTATTTAACGAGCAAAAATTACTTCAAATAGTAATCATATTTATAATCTACGATGTCGTATTAACAATTGACATTAATTTACAACAATTTTAAACGTTTTATTTACGAATACCAGAATATGGTATCTAAATGTAGTCGATTATTTGAAGTTTTTTGCTCGTAGTTTTTAAACGGCTAAGAATTTATTACAAAAAGTTATCATTTTTGGAATGCACGTCCCCAAATCTATATGAAGTGATATATTTCAACCATTCTAATTCAAAAAATGTCTTCAGCAGTTGTCACTGTTTGAAGTGTCTCTAGACAGATTCCATGATAAACGAACGGGGATATACATTTGAATTTGAAAGACGAGGATTCGGTCGAAAGCCCTGGTCTTGAAAGCTAGAAAGATCCTCCGAATTCGCTATACCCGTAGCAGATACACAGCGTGGGGAGAAATTGTCGCCGCGTTGATTCATCCTGACACTATAATTCTGTCTCGCAGAGATTAAATATTACTATTTTTTTATAATTAAAAAATCTGTTGTGGCCACCACAATAGCTTCCGTCATTCTCGTATATAATGTAAAAATTCCATAATTTTTCTTACAAAAGATTCTAAATTTCCAGTTAAATTATTTCATAAACAAACTATTCAAATTGCACTTGACACTGGCATCTTCTTCTTCTTTAGCTTTTCCCATTCGTTAAGGGTCGCTATTTTTGCATGTCGTTCTCATTCAGTTCCTTTTCTCTCAAATCTTCCGCAATACAGTCCTTCCATCTTATCTTTGGTCTTCCTATGTTTCTTTAACGTACTATTCCTAAACTATTCATTATTGTTCCAATATAATTCTTCATTTCTCTTCATGACATGTTCAAACCAATGTAATCGTCTTTCTTGTATCTTTCTAAAAACTTGTAACACTAGAGTTATTTTCTTATCGTATCTTTCCGTGTATTCCCCAATATCTACTTCAACATCCTCATATCTGCCACATTAATTTACTTTTTATTGATACTAACATCTGTCAATTTGAATTATATGAATATATTACTAGTTCCCAAGTTTGGCATAGCTTGCTGAATTATAAAATTTAATTTCTTTAAAATTCTTTAACTCTGTATCTATTGAATATGAAGTATAAATTGTAATCAAATCGTATAGAGAATAATATATTCTTTAAGTTATAATAACGTTAAATGTCAATAAATCAAATTTAACTGTTAAATCTTCAAATGAGACTACTTCCGGTTGACCAACTATAACCAAAATCTAATCAGTTGTTCTTCTGGATGTATACTTTAGGAATACGAAAAAAATTTAATTTTTGGAATCGTGGTATTGAAGTTATGGAATCCGGAACTTTTGTCACAGACACACATACATACAGACATCATCGTAAAAATGGTAAAATCGTATTATATGGACCCTAAAACATGCTTATTCACTAAATTCATTGAATTTTTTGACCAAAGACAATACCTTCCTTACCTAAGGGTGACGGAATGTAAAAATAGATTTCAGAAAATCAGTTTAATAATAGTATAGAACCTACAGATATATCTTATTTTATATAGTATCAATATTGTAGCTAAGCAATACACCGGGAGCGGGCATTATTTTTGTGCGTGACCATATACACAGCATTGTCAGCATTTTTTTTTCATCAAACACAACATTCTCACCGATTGGAAATTGTACTTGAGATGATATTTGATTCTGAAGGTAATTTGTATTTCATATATTCAAATGATAAATAATTGTAAATTGAGAATTTTATACTAGTAAAGAAAATGAGCAATCACATAAAAAAACTGATGTGGCCAGCACAATACCTTCCGTCAATCCTGCATTAAAAATACGGTATTCCCTATCAGTCTATATGCAAATATGAGAATTGATCATCACCAACAAAGTATGGGAGACGTCTTAGAATTGTAATCGTGGGACCAGAGATATTTAATTCAGAAGTCATTAGAGGCATAACACAGATTGCACGAATTCCACTATTATTGAACCGAATGTTGAATGTTGGTTGGTACCGGCTGTTTGGAATAGGGGGCATATCCTATTAGACATGTGTTGGGACTGATTGAAATTAGGTAATATTTTTTCAGTCCTAATTATCATTGATTCCGGTAGTCGTTATAAAGGGCGCCCAATTAGTATTAGGGAGAGTAGAGGGTGAATATAACAGGTCGGGTTTGAAACTTAAAAATTTTACGCGAGAAACTAAAGCCGATCTAGCTGTTAAAATTTTGACACATGGCAGTTTTTTGCCAAGATATTTATGTTTGTCTAGTTATATTTAAATAGTATATATATTATTCTCTATACGAATTGATTGCATTTTATACTTCGTATTCATAGAGAAGAAGAGCATGTATGAATGCGATTATGAGTGTGGCCGAGGCGAAAGAAGTCTGCTTAGATAGGAATGTGTGGCGAAGGATGATTGTTTCCTAACTATTACTGTATCCGGATGCGGTATTTCGCTACCGAAAATCGGTCACTTTAATATGTTTAAGAGTAAGGATTATGAGTGTGGCCGTGGCGAAAGAAGTCTGCTTAGATAGGAATGTGTGGCGAAGGATGATTGTTTCCTAACTATTATTGTGATTCGGATGCGGTATTTCGCTACCGAAAATCGGTCACTTTAATATGTTTAAGAGTAAGGATTTGTTGTATGATGTTGATGTTGTTCTTATTGTTACCGGGTTTGTGCGAACCCACTAAGTCGGACACGCGTGATTTTATATTATAAAGAGTTGATTTAATTTTGGTTATGATTAATTAACCGGAAGTACTCTAATTTGAAGATTTCAACAATTACTCTTGAAATAAATAGTTAAATGACATTTATTAACATTTAGTGTTATTATATTTTAAAGAATATGTTATTCTCTATACGATGTGATTGCATTTTATACTTCATATTCAATAGATATAGAGTTAAAGAATTATAAATTATTTCACAAATCAGCCAGCTATGCTAACCATGAACCACCAATATATTCAGATAATTCAGATAGTTCAAGCAAATGCTAGGTAAGCAAACGAGACTTGTCTCTACAATACAAGAGAGACACTGTGTTAGTATCTGATTTTACCCTTAATTGGTTTTACATTTACTAATAAACTTACCAATTTTGATTTTGTAGTTTCATAAAATAATAATTATAAATTTTAACTCTAACGTAACTTCTAAAAAACTGTAGTAGTCAAAATAAATAATAATATGAAAAACACGTATTACAATGCTTAATTGTAACACTTGTCTTTCAGTATACTATTCTCGATCGTATTTTAAACCCAGAATAATTTCCATTTCAAGATAAATTATACAGCCCCAAATTAATTGTAAATTTTCTTTCATTTATTTATCGTTAATAAGCCAAAGAATTCCTGTTAATTTTCTCAAGCTAATAAATATTCCTTCCATCGACATACAAATTAAATTCAGTATTTATATTTTCAAATTACTTTAACAAATTGTTAAATGAAAGACCAACCAAAAATGCTATTTAATTACGTTCAATTAATTATCTACATTTAATTAAGGGTTGAAGATCTCTCTTAGTTAAGGGAACATCTTTGTCTGGTACTTGATTAATGCACCGTAGCCCAAGTAGGAATATTAAACAGTTCTGGTGTGCAGTGCGTTTATGCAGCATCGATTTTCGTGAAATTACAGAAGCAGGGAACGCGGTTTTTAAAATCGGTTTCTACCGACATCCAAAACAAAAAAAAATCTGATGTGAATAACACAATCCCTCCCGCCATTTATCTATGGGGTCTCGTTGTCGCGTGCTTGATGTCTGGTCGCGAATATGGGGAATCCGATTCGATCCCGATCAACGCCAAATAATTCGAATTTTAAATGGCATAAAATTAACCCTTGTGGTAAACGCCGGCACAATATAATTTAATATCTTTAAAATTCTTTAACTCTATATCTATTGAATATGAAGTATAAAATGCAACGAAATCGTATAGAGAATAATATATTCTTTAAGTTATAATAACGTTAAATGTCAATAAATTTAACTGTTAAACCTTCAAATGAGGCTACTTCTGGTTCACCAATTATAACCAAAATCTAATCAGTTGTTCTTCTTGTAGTATTGAAGTTATGCGATCCGAAACTTTCGTCACACACACATTATAGGGACCCTAAAACATGCTTATTCACTAAAAACTCATCATTGAATTTTTTGACCAAAGACAATACCTTCCTTACCTAAAGGTGACGGAAGGTAAAAATTGGTTTCCCAATCGGAAATTCAATAAACCTGAATCACTACTGAAAACAAAAGCGTAGCGTTTTATACGTTAAATTATTAATATTTATTTTGACAATCATTATTCTGACACTGATATAATAAAACTCTTTTGTTCGTCTCTTGTTTCTAATTCCATGGCTAATTGCGTGAATTTTCAAATTTTATTTCTGCAGTTATTAAATAGCCAAAATGTTTTTTTTATTGATTCAGATGTAGAAATGTTTGCTTTACAACATACTAAAATAATTAGGGGAGCAATTCGCACGGAAAAACTGATCGGCGTAGCCGAGTTTTCGCTAGTCCTTATACTAAACGATTAGATTCACTATCTCGCTATAGTTTGTTTAATCAAGGACACCGCATTTCATATTTTTCGTATAGCTTTAACGGAGGGAAGTGAATTTCACTTAAAATAAATTAATATTGCCCTAATTGTATGTATGAAACTTACAAAGCATTAAAGCAAAACTAATTGAAACTTAAAACTTAAACTGCTGAATGGAGAAAATTTTAATAACCTAAGTTATTTTTATCTTAAAATGAAGCTGTATATCATCTTCACGTAGACAAGAAAAAAAAAACAACACAAAATGGAAGAAAATATATTGCCTTCATACATAAAGCTATACATCAGTTTGATAAACGTATAATACTGTATATATCTATCATAATTTAATATATATTTACCCACAAAAACTGATAATATACAGTAGGCAAACGTTTTCATCGTCAGAACGTTACAGAAAACAAAAGCAAAACATCTGAAAACTATGAACCACTTTTCTTCATCTCAATAATTGTATTGTAACCCTTGTATGATATTGGACTAAATTATAAACTGAATACACTTACATTGTTAAGCTGATTCTCTCAAGGGTTGTGGTTGGATGGGTGACCAGAAAACATTTGACATCTGATGAAATGTACTACGTAGCTGTCGGAATCTGGAAAGAAAATATATAGAATTAATAGTTATTTAGGGGGGGGGGGTTATGAATAAAAATTACATTGTATATTTATTACTTTCCGTCACCTATAGGTAAGGAAGTGTGTGTGTGTGTGTGTGTGTGTGTGTGTGTGTGTGTGTGTGTGTGTGTGTGTGTGTGTGTGTGTGTGTGTGTGTGTCGGATCGCATAACGTCAATACCACGATTCCAAAAATTATATTTTTTTCGTATTCCTCAAGTTTACATCCAGAAGAACAACTGATTATATTTTGGTTATAATTGGTGAACGGGAAGTAGCCTCATTTGAAGATTTAACAGTTAAATTTGATTTATTGACATTTAACGTTATTATAACTTGAAGAATATGTTATTCTCTATACGATTTTATTGTATTTTATACTTCATATTCAATAGATATAGGAGTTAAAGAATTTTAAAGACATTAAATTTTATAAATCAGCCAGCTATGCTAAACATGGAAACTACTAATATATTCATATAATTTAAATTGATAGATGTTATTATATATAAAAAGCAAGTTAATGTGGCAGAGATGAGGATGTTGAAGCATATGTTGGGGAAGACACAGAAAGATAGGTAAGGAAATAACTCTAGTGTTACAAATTTCTAGAAAGATACAAGATGATTACATTGGTTTGAAAATGTCATGAGACGGAATGAAGACTATATTGGATGAAGAAAGAAGGCCGAAGATAAGATGGAAGGACTGTATTGCCGAAGACTTGTGAGAAAAGGAACTGAATGAGAACAACACATAAAACAGAAATGAGTGGAAGAAGAAAATAAAAAATAGCGACCCCTAACGAATGGGGAATGCTAAAGAAGAAGTACAATTTGCATAGTTTGTTTATGAAATTACTGGAAATTTAGAATCTTTTGCAAGAAACAGATTTTTAATTTATAAAATTTTAAAATCGGCTTGCAGTTAGTTTTCAAGCAATCCTTGAACGTTTTCCATCGTGCGTTCAAGTGATTAATAACTTCCGAAGTTCGGTGTAAATTTTAACCCACTTTCACGTCAGTATTTGATTACAAGTAAGACAAATACTCTACACTAGATTCGGCCAGTTAATCAACGTAACCGAGGAAGGATAGCAGAGTTGGTGTGCTCTAAATCGCTTCAAATTTATCATGATTACGCATCGATTAATCATTTTGCAGAAAGAACAAGCTGTCAAATACATAACCTAACATAACCTAACCTCAATGTAATGCAGACATACATGAGATTGAATATATAATAGTGTAATGGGTAAAGAAAAATATAGTTTTAATTTTAAAGTTATTTGGCTTTTCTCCAAAACTAAATTTTCGTAGTTTGTTTTACAAAAGATGAAAATAGGGTACAGTAAATTTTTTGAAAGATGTCCGATCAAGGTCATCTATATCATGAACGAATTAACAAATTGGCACACATTTATCCCCTTTACCAAGGCTTTAAGAGTGTGCGATAAGGATGGATATAACACGCTTGTCTTTCAAAAATTCATATTGTTTCGACTAAGTTAGGACATTCCATTTTAAAACGATGCTCGTTGTTGATAATACTTTCGCTGCAACGTAAGTTTATATATTAATTCAGATACACTACACTGACATTTTGTCAGTATCTTAATTTTAACATATTTGGCTTTACATTTGCTAATAAACTTACCAGTTGATTTATTTTTGAATTTTGAATGCTGTTATTGTAGCATATATTTTTATAATAATAAAATAACAGTAGTATCTTATGTACCCTCACAAATTTAAGCAAACGACACTACTGAATTTGTCAGAATGGGCGGAGCAAAAATCTGAAGGTCACCTCACAGGCACTCATTGCAAGCGTGGAGAGTGCACCAGGCATTAGTCACGCAGCAACATTATAATTTATAATGCCAAATGTTTCTGTCATTTAATATGCGCATAATTAACATTTACGGCCCCGTGTTTGAGAATTCCGCTTTTAACTTAATTTTTAAATTTGGTCACATAAAATGTAAATTGTAATTCGCTACATTAACAGTGTATATAAAAGGAATTACTGACACATATGGAAATAACATTTTGACTAATAACTCTTTTGATGTGTGTTGGTTTAAATGCAATTTCTGGTAGCACTTTTAAAGTTAATGACCCATATTTTTATGTTAATATACATTGGAAATAGGTCAGCGAAAAAAAAAAATATTTCGAGTGTTAAGAGAAAAGCAAAAATTTTAGACAAAAATACTTCAAAAGATGTTGTAGAGAATTAAATTCTGCACTAGAATTAGTAATAAGATTTTATTTTTGACATTCTATAACCGAGAAAATATATTTTAAATTTTTCTGGAGATAGCTGATTAACAAAATTACGAACAATTGTATGCCATCTTAACTGTCAAAAAAAGTTTGTGTTTGTGATTCAATAACATATTTCTTTGAAAGTATGGAATAGTTTTCTCATGAAGAAAAGCTTCAGATTATAAAATGGTGGACAAATTTTGTTTGAGTTGTTTGGCTATCGTTATAAGTCAGCAATCTTCAAAAAACTTTAGAATTGATTTTCTCGGTTATTAAATGTCAAAAATAAAATCTTATTACTAACTCGGGTGCAGAATTTAATTCTCTACAACATATATTTGAAGTATTTTTGTCTAAAATAATTTGGGAACTTTTGCGTAAGGAAAAACTGATTTGCCTTTGTAAACACCTATGACCCGGTTTTTAATTAACACACTGCATATATATATATATATGAATCTGTGTGTGTGTGTGTGTGTGTGTGTGTGTGTGTGTGTGAGTGTGTGTGAGTTAGACACTCATTCTTACTAAACTTAGTCTATTAGCGCCCTTTGGAACAACACTTCCCTCTATACATAGGGAGCAAAATCAAACCGTTTATTGATCCAAATTTCATTGAAATTTGTACAGGCTCTCTCTGTTTCAGTAGCTATTTCACAACTTCAGTATGGGTGTATTAGAAGTCTATAATAATTGAGTTGGTTATTTCTAAATTATTACTAATTTTACTGTACAAAAAAAAATGTTACAAACATTTGAGATCTGAATTATGTAACCATGTGTAAGGGTTGTGTTTAAAGCGTAGAATCCGGGATTAAAATTATAGATAGTTTATAATTTTATACATAAAATATATAGAAAAAGTATTAATGGAAACCTGTAGAAAATTTAATAATCTTTAATTTTTATATAACATAAATCTCCAAAATCTAATGGCATCTTTCCATAAAAGAGTAAAGTAGAAATACAAGGTTTCAAAATTTTCTGATAGTATGTGAGTTAGAGCGTACACACACACACACACACACACACACACACACACACACACACAAACACACACACACACATCCATACAGACATCATCGTGAAAATGTTAAAATTGGATCCCTATATCTCCCTTACCAAGGGTAGCGGGAGGTAAAAAAGTTTTAATGGCAGTGATTTAGCAACCGGGTGTAACAACAATATTTTTAACCCTTTCATCCCCTGAAAAATGGTGACCTAGTCCAAATATTTAGATATATATCAAATAATTACCAAAAAAACTAATATATATATATATATATATATATATATATATATATATATATATATATATCTTAATTTTTAATTCAATAATATAATAATAACAAAATTATAATTTATTGCAAAATGTTATTTCTCTACTTATTCAATAATAATAGCTATGTATTTTAACACAAAATCAACACATGTTTAAACTATAGTATATAAAAAACAATAAAATACATACCATATCACCAAAGTAATTGTTTAAACAAATACCAGATCACTTATTTTACAAATATTAACAAAAATACCCTTCGCAGATCACTTGAAATATCTAATATAAGTTCATCAATTACAGAAATGACATATAAAACCATTCGTCGACCATATTGTTTAAAGCATAAGCTGAGGTCACGTGATTATTAATATAAAGCTTGATGTAGAATATATGATTTATTGAAATATATTTATTACAATTTGTAAAGCAGTGTTCACAATTGTATAAAATAAAATATTGTGCATTATTTAAACAATTTATTGTGCGTTTTATTGATAATACATATAGTTTTTAAATTTATTTTCGTATTATTAATAAATATACTGTTTCTATAATACTTAATAACGAGGCGCCGAAGAATAGACCAGCAGTACCTCCAATTGAAACTAAAATTATTATTATTATTAAATATATTTTTAATAATATTTGCTTGTATTTATACCAACTAAGTCCAAAGTTGATCTAACAACATTTCTCTTAAATCTCTGTGTTGGTAAATCTTGTAATTTCATGACTATTTCACTTTTTATACCTGAAACGCTTTATAAAATATTACAATTTATTAATATTAACTGCAGTACTGGCCATAAAGATAGCAAATTTTATAAAAAATCAATTCTCAAGAAGGGAAATTTTGAATAAATACAATATTAATGTTCCCTTGAAAAAAGTATTTATAAAATTAGAAGTTCATACCTTCCGTCTCCTCTAGGTAAGGAAGGTATTGTCTTTGGTCAAAAAATACGCAGACTTGATTAGATTTTGGTTAAATTGGTCAACCGGTAGTATTCTCATTTGAATAAATATTAAATAATATTCTATTATCTATACGAATTGATCGCATTTTATATTTCATATTCAATGGATATAGAGTTAAATAATTATAAATAAATTTTATAAATCAGCCAACTATGCTATAACCATGAAAACAGCTACTATATTAAGAAAATTCTAACTGACAGATGTGTGGATGAAATGAAAATGAATTTGGTAGAGACGAGGAATTAAAGAATAAGAGAAATAGCTCGAGTGATACAAGTTTATATAAAGATATAAGAGAGACGATTACTTTGGTTTGAACATGTCATGAGGAGAGATTAAGAATATATTGGAAAGATGAGTAGTTTAGTAGTTGAAAGTGGAAGAAACAGAGGAAGATCAAAGATACGATGGAAGGACTGTATTAAAATATAGCGACCCCTAACTTTGATTTTTGTTTGCTAGACTAGAACAGCATAGGATTTAACGTACCCATTTTGTTTCAAAACAACTTTATATTCGGGTTCAATACAAGAAGGCACACAGTCACATTCTAAACCTGGTTTATCGAATCCTTTGGAATGAAGCCTATTCAAAATTTCTATAAAACAATTAGATGTTCTTTTTATGTTCTGTTAAAAATTATTAGACATACCATAGTTTTCAGTCAAACATTTTAAACCTTTAATATTGCAGTGGTGTTCTGGTGCTATAAAATAACAAAATTAGTAATTGTGGGTAAATTTCTCGACAGTGATGTGCATTAGATGTTAACAAATACTCGAAAGTTCAGTCAAACACCATTTATTGTTACTACCAACGGTTCTGCTCTTCTTCCCTGATTTGATTTTTTTTTAAATTTTGAAGGTAGAGCA
Organism: Harpalus rufipes; assembly: GCA_951394225.1. Taxonomy (NCBI): domain Eukaryota; kingdom Metazoa; phylum Arthropoda; class Insecta; order Coleoptera; family Carabidae; genus Harpalus; species Harpalus rufipes. The sequence continues at coordinate 22,662,867 of OX596290.1, read as the reverse complement.
GAATTACTCGAAACGTATGTTTCTTAAAATATTCAAGAACTTAACAGCGTATATTTGGTGTATTGGAAAAGTTCAAAAAGGAAAAGGCAAATTTCAGGCCAAACTGAGTTTCAATTTTTACATACGACCAATAGGAGTTCGTATCAATGATGTCGCCAGAATCCTTATATAGGATATTTCCGGCTATTTTCCGTATTATTCGGTTGTCGTTTTTTAGAGCAAATGGATGTGTGTATGTTATTTTGTATGTATTTTGTGGTATAATTGTTGTAGACCCTGATAAAAGTGCAAGGGTGCACCGATACGTTGGTAGTAAGAATAAATGCTGTTAGACTGAACTTTCGAGTAATTAACACCTAATAAAATTAGTATTCTAACAAATCCGTTGTTACTTTTAGAAAATACTAACGCATATTGGGCATAAGATGATGAGTACAATTGCAAAATCTTATTTGTGCCTCCGCGTGACATTGCACAACACAAGTAGAGTAACTGTACAGTTTATGTGCCTTTAAGTCATCGGGAGGTTCATCTGGAAAACGGCAACCCCTTTTTCGTACTGGCAGTTGACGAAGTTCGTCATCATTGTCAATTTCTATTACCTATAACGATTAAATTTAGTGACAGATTTAACTGAAGCCAACAATTTCAAAGTTTTACATGAAATTGTTTAACGTATCGTTCTCCTAACATGACGTCATCACGTTTATCTGGATCTGCGTTTATAAATGGTATATCTTCAGGTGCATGAAAAAATACCTGCCAGTAAAAATTGTCTTACTTAATTCATAGCAATTGGAGAATTGGTGTACTTATTTTTTTCCAAAATTTGAAGTGCAAAATTAATTATTGAAAAGTATGTTGTTACCCTATATTTGAGATGTAGATTACGGGAAAAATAAGTAAAAAATTCTTTGATCAACAGTTTAGCTATAAATTGATTTTGGAATTTTTTTTCCAAAATTTTAAAGTGCAAAATTAATTATTGAAAAGTGTGTTGTTACCCTATATTTGAGATGTAGATTACGAGAAAAATAAGTAAAAAATTCTTTGATCAACAGTTTAGCTATAAATTGATTTTGTATTTTTTTTCCAAAATTTTAAAGTGCAAAACTAATTATTGAAAAGTATGTTGCTACCCTATATTTGAGATGTAGATTACGAGAAAAATAAGTAAAAAATTCTTTGATGAACAGTTTAGCTATAAATTGATTTTGGAATTTTTTTTCAAAATTTTAAAGTGCAAAATTAATTATTGAAAAGTATGTTGTTACCCTATATTTAAGATGTAGATTACGAGAAAAATAAGTAAAAAATTCTTTGATCAACAGTTTAGCTATAAATTGATTTTAGAATTTTTTTTCCAAAATTTTAAAGTGCAAAATTAATTATTGAAAAGTAAGTTTTTACCCTATACTTAAGATGTAGATTACGGGAAAAATAAGTAAAAAATTCTTTGATCAACAGTTTAGCTATAAATTGATTTTGTAATTTTTTTTCCAAAACTTTAAAGTGCAAAACTAATTATTGAAAAGTATGTTGTTACCCTATATTTGAGATGTAGATTACGAGAAAAATAAGTAAAAAATTCTTTGATCAACAGTTTAGCTATAAATTGATTTTACAAATTTTTTTTCAAAATTTTAAAGTGCAAAACTAATTATTGAAAAGTATGTTGCTACCCTATATTTGAGATGTAGATTACGGGAAAAGTAAGTAAAAAATTCTTTGATCAACAGTTTAGCTATAAATTGATTTTGGAATTTTTTTTCCAAAATTTTAAAGTGGAAAATTAATTATTGAAAAGTATGTTGTTACCCTATATTTAAGATGTAGATTACGGGAAAAATAAGTAAAAAATTCTTTGATCAACAGTTTAGCTATAAATTGATTTTGGAATTTTTTTTCCAAAATTTTAAAGTGGAAAATTAATTATTGAAAAGTATGTTGTTACCCTATATTTAAGATGTAGATTACGGGAAAAATAAGTAAAAAATTCTTTGATCAACAGTTTAGCTATAAATTGATTTTGTATTTTTTTTCCAAAATTTTAAAGTGCAACACTAATTATTGAAAAGTATGTTGTTACCCTATATTTGAGATGTAGATTACGAGAAAAATAAGTAAAAAAATCTTTGATCAACAGTTTAGCTATAAATTGATTTTAGATTTTTTTCCCAAAATTTTAAAGTGCAAAATTAATTCCTGTATAAATCTGTGCCCAAAATAAAATGATTTAACTATCGCTGTCGAGTTTTTAAAAGGTCCTTATGCCCACATTTTTTAATACATACTCTGACGTCATCAAGGGCTTCAATAGACAAAACCCCAGGTCCTGTGAATCTGTTGGATTTCATCCAAATTTTGCCAAGAGGACTAAAATAAAAAAGATATTTTTTTAATCTTGTTCCTATGACAATTTGTGTAAATTATTATTATACGAGACGGTATAGATAAGTTTTTTAATCATTAATATTATTCTGGTTCTAAATTTTTTTATGCTTTGAAATATACCTCCGATAATTTCAGCCATTTTTGGATGGGTTAAAGATGGAGTAATCTCAATTCTGTTCTTCAAAATACATCATTTTGTATTGTGTGTACAAGAAATGTTTAATTCGTTACATATGCAGATATTGTGCTGCCAACAACAAAATTTTTGGCTAAAAACTTATCAATAACTTCTCGTAGATACACTTACTAGCTATGCATAGAATTAATAGAAAAGCATACACCGTATTCTGTATTTACTGGTAAAAATTTCTCGCAACAATTAAAAGTACTATTCATCCATTTACATTGGCCAAGTACCGCGGAGCATGGTTTTCTATACTAAAATATTAATATTAGATAAGTCTTAAAACAGAAGTAGAATATACTTTTTTTACGACTTCCACCATACTAATGCGTTCGCATTCATTACACTGCTTAGAACAAGCATAGCAACTCCCAGTAAAAAATACTACTTCTGAAATGAATGTTTGCAAGGCACTATAGGGCGCATTAGGCTCCCTAAAAAAAAATTAAATTTTTATTTATATTTTCTCGTATTTGACAAAATATATACGCTGTCCAATAAATGTCTTGATTCATAACTTGGCATATAGATACTGCAGGAAAAGTAGTATTCCAATTTAAATAAGTCGTTTCTGTGACAAAACTAATTGGATTAGTATCATACGAATCATAGGAGGCCAAAAAAATTAATATCATTCCATACATTGACACTATTACAACCAGAAACCAGCATAATCTGAAATACGAGTTCAATATGTAACGTGCGCCCCTGACTTAAGAACGAGCGCCGTCACTGGTGGAATATTCCCAAGGTCTGGCTATTAAATAAGGAGACTGCGCGCGCAGAAGGCGTCCTAGAGGGATAGGGGGGAAGCGAATGCAGCGTTGCATGGCTGTAAGTGTATACTATTCCGGTACGAAAACACGTTTTTGTCGCTGTAGTCGTACATTTAAGGGAAGCATTCGATTATTAAAATAATTTTTAAAATAAAACTCTTTTTCATAAGCAATCTCGTTATTTAATAGTCAGACCACGTATGTATGAATAACCACATTCAAAACTTTATAATTGCACTGTGTATATTTCTGTATTTATATTACCTTTCCAGAACAAAATAACTGCTGTTAGCTACATAACTGATTCCATGAATGCTTGTATTTTCTCCATAAAATTTGAAACGATCCTTCCATTTATCCATACTTATACTGTCCAAATTATGCTTAAAATACTTGTATATGTGTTACTTCTATCGTATATATTTAGGTATTAAGTTATAGAAACATATGAATTATTTTGTTTCGTAGGAGTTTATGTATTTTAATGTTGAATTGTATAGATACACATACATACATTTGTAGATGATCTGATACTGTAGATATGTAATTGATATTTTCTTTGTAATATTATATCCTTTTAAAATTTCGTATTATCGTATAATATGTATTGATGTATTTTGTCTAATGCATTGCTTTCATAATAAATGTTTCTATTATTCTGTTATATTCGTATTTGATCTATAATATTATTTTATACCAAATATAATTTCCATTAAATAAATCGACAAACCATACAATATATACAGATGTACATTTTAAATTTTTACCTCTCGCTAAGAGAGGTATTGGATTCATGCTAAATATCGCATATCCAGATTTAATGATTAGGCATGTTTTAAGGTCCCTACAATCCGATTTTACTATATTTTTACGACGATATCTGTGTCTTAATATCTGTTTAACTACGTATTTCTCAATTGGACATTACTGGGAAGAGCAGAAAAGGTTTTGGTAATAATTGGACAACCAGAATATTAACCAAATATTATTTTTTGTAAATTTTTGTTCTTGCTAATAATTTATTAAATCTTTTATACATTTAGAGATAAAGAAATATAAGCTATATAATAATCTGTTGTAATAAATCTCACAGCCCAAATAATGTGTCAAAAATCTAAAGACATTACTGAAGTTTTTTTCTGGGAAGTACATACATTATATTATTTCTTATTGTATTAATAATTACATATTTTCTTACCGTATCTTTCCGTGTCTTGCCCAACATCTACTTCAACATCCTCATCTCTGCCACATTAATTTACTTTTTATTTATACTGACATCTGTCAATTTGAATTATATGAATATATTAGTAGTTTCCATGTTTAGCATAGCAGGCTGATTTATAAAATTTCTTTAAAGTTCTTTAACTCTATATCTATTGAATATGAAGTATAAAATGCAATCAAATCGTATAGAACATAATATATTCTTTAAGTTAAATGTTTAACTGTTAAATCTTCAAATGAGGCTACTTCCGGTTCACCAATTATAACCAAAATCTAATCACTTGAGGAATACGAAAAAAATATAATTTTAGGAAGCGTTTAGACACCCTAAAACATGCTTATTCATTAAAAACTCATCATTGAATTTTTTGACCAAAGACAATACCTTCCTTACTTGAAGATAACGGAAGGTTAAAAAAGGCTCACGTTAAATTATTAGCAATAAGAACAACATGGAATCATTCAACAAAATTGAATATTTTAGGCCTAAACTGCCAATTTATATACTGGCTCCGAACTACTTATATTAGACGTTATTAGAAATATGTATAACCTTCTAAAATAACGAGTCGACACTGTCTATATTAGCAAATTCACTGTCCATAGTAGTCAGTCAGAATATACTTATTTTTGCATTTAGTATACAGGTAACCGCCAAACCAGACACATGAAAACGGTTCCTAAAAAAAGTAAAAAAAGTGTGAAACTCGTTTCGGTCGATGTACGATTATATTGCGAGAGAAATCATCTGGACCAATAAACCATCAAAAATCGTGTTGTTTTCAATTGTTGCAAAGTGATTGTTGTAATCTATTTTATATATTATATAATTAAATAGTGTCTTTAATTAAAAATGTTATAAACAATTGTTAAAGTTTTATTTTTATAGTGTTTGTTGTGAAAGTGAAACTTTAAATAAATAAATTATTGGTTGTGATTTTAAAATATATATTTAAACAAATTATTAGATGAAGATGAAAATATATATTTCTGAAGATTGCTAAATTTTACAACTAAAATACAAATAGGTAAGAAGAATATACAGGTACTGAAAAATTGTGATTATTTTTTGATTTTCTTGATATATTTGTAAACAAGGTTTAGGGGTTCAAAAGTCATGAAATTTGGCATGAAGGTAGTGCTTCCGGTTTGACCGGAAGTGACATTAACTTTCATATTTCAAATGTAGTGAACAAATATCAATTTAAATTAACGGATAATTGTTAATTGAAACAGAAATTCCATGGCTATTGCTATTTTGGAGTGATTTTTGACATTTTCCTATTTTCTGCCTTTGCAAGGCATACAAAATTAATATTGCTTAATGACTCAGATGTAGAATTTTGTGCTCTACAATATTTATTTGAAGAATTTTTACCTAAAATAATTAGGGAAGCAAGAAATTATTAACAATTTTAGTTCTGTAATCGAAAAACTATAATAATAACAATAAATTTTTAATTATTGTTTTTAAAAGCGTTAAAATATTAATTACTAATTATTTTTTTAACCTTCAAACAGGTTAAATTTTTATTACGTAATAAACTTTTCAAATAAATGTAACAATAAAAATTACTTCTTTGTCAAATATACATAATCTTTTTGTATAAAATCAACAATATTACAATAAAATATAATATTTTAATTCTATTTGCTTGTATGTATCTAAGTAGTTGTTATATATCTGTGGTTATTTCAAAGTGGCCTCAAAAACAACCTTGGAGTAATTAATTGAGAAAGTCAAAGAATTAATATAAATATTTTAAATGTATCAAAATAATTTAAAATGCACTATAAACTATAAATTAGAACCATTGTTTATCTTGTCGAAATTGTGGCATCTGTATATGAAATATACCCTTGGTAAGGATGATATAGGGATCGTGCTAAAAACCGCATATCGAGATTTTGGTAAATGACCATGTTTTAAGGTCCTTACAATCCAATTTTAACATTTTCACAATGATGTATGTGTGTATGTAAGTAGATCCTTTTTACGCTCTAACTCAAATACTATCGTTTACCTCAAGCGAATCTGGGGAACCGGGTTTCGACCCCGACCGACGCCGAATTTAAAATGGCACAAAATTGACCCCTGTGGCGCACTCTCCATAATGAATTACGATGATGGCATATTTGTACCGTGCGGGCGTCACCTCACGAGCACTTATTGCTGGCGTGGAGAGTGCAATATAGGGGTCATTTTTGTTCCATCTCAGTCAATAAAAGTACCTTTTCATTGTCGGATGTGGTGTATATTTGACGTAAATACGAATTTCGTTGTTAATTTTATTAATAAATATATTGTTTACATTAAGGAAAATGTAGAAATTATCAGATAGGTATGTTCTTTTTTGCTGTCCTTGATAAAACAAGTATGTAAAAAACTTAATAATTACATATTTCCTTTTGCAATTTATCATTATTATTCTGAAATTACCAGTATATATGTCGCAAATTTGGAATGGCTTATTAAATTCTTTAAAACCTTGTCATTTCAGAGAAGTTATTATTTGTAATGTTGTTATTAAATTTTTATAATACTATATTTTGAAAACAAGGCAAATTATGTTTAAATGTTTTTTATATTAACACATGTTACATATGATAAATATTATATCATAAATTAAAAAATATAGTTTGCATCAAATAATAGGTACCTATGCAGTAATAAATAATTTTATAGGGTCATTTCATAATATATAACTTGCATTTTTACGTTCCGTCACCTTTAGGTAAGGAAGGTATTGTCTTTGGTCAAAAATACTACGATCCCAAAAATTATAATTTTCTCGTATTCCTAAAGGTTACATCCAGAAGAACAACTGATTAGATTTTGGTTATAATTGGTGAACCGGAAGTAGCCTCATTTGAAGATTTAACAGTTAAATTTGATTTATTGACATTTAAAGTTTTTATAACTTAAATTTGATTTGATTGCATTTTATACTTCATATTCAATAGATATAGAGTTAAAGAATTTTAAAGAAATTTTATAAATCAGCCAGCTATGCTAAACATGGAAACTACTAATATATTCATATAATTCAAATTAACTAATGTCAGTATAAATAAAAAGTAAATTAATGTGGCAGAGATGAGGATGTTGAGGAAGACACGGAAAGATAGGTAAAGAAATAACTCTAGTGTTACAAGTTTCTAGAAAGATACAAGCGAGATGATTACATTGGTTTGATAATGTCATGAGGAGAAATGAAGAATATATTGGATGAAAAATGAATAGCTTAATAATAGGTTGAAGAAACAGAGGAAGACCAAAGATAAGAGGGAAGAACTGTATTGTGGAAGAGAGAAAAGGAACTGAATGAGAACGACACGTAAAACAGAGATGAGTGGAAGAAGAAAATAAAAAATAGCCCTTAACGAATGGGGCAAGCTAAAGAAGATTATTTAGCTTGTAATAAAAATAATGTCATTCGGAATTAATATATTTCAGTCATACGATCCTCTAGGTCGACGAATTTATGTTAAGGTGAAATTATATGTTATATTGAATAACTTATGTCGTGTACAAAATCGTAAAATGAACGCGGGCATAGAATATATTATAGTATACAATAAAACTTATGTAATTGATATGAATTTCTTACAATGCAATTAATAAGTAACAATAAAACGCTGTATGAATTATTGTAAATAAATAAATAATAATTGTGTCAATATTTTGAATAATTTGTAAATATATATTAAATAACTAAAACAACAAAAACAAAGTTAAAAATATATTATCGTTATTGTTATTCGAAAAAATATATAACAATTGTTATCGCTAAACACATATTTTAAACAATTAATGTTATCTTTTTAAAAAAACCAGAACTTAAAAAATATATAATAATTTACAAACCCAGACTATATTATAATATTTACAAGATTCCTTGCCAGTGTATATTTAACTATTAATGCAAGAAATAATATAATGTATGTACTTCCCAGAAAAAATCTTCAGTAATGTCTCTGGATTTTTAACAGACATTATTTCTTTATCTCTAAATCTATAAAAGATATAATAAAATATTTATATGTATCAGATAGAGAATTTACTCTTCTTTAATAGAAACAAAAATTTCAAAAAATATTATTTAGAAGATTTTTTAAGACTTCCGGTTGTCCAATTATTACCAAAACCTTTTCAGCGTATTAATTATTATAGTTTTTGGGAAATGGATATGCGATTTTTAGCACGAATCTAATACCTCTCTTAGCAAGAGGTTCCTTGGCAGATTTAATTTTTCTGAATATAAAATTAACATTCATATTTCGAAACAATTTTAAAATATGATATATTTTCAGAAATGGCCGGAAAATTATACAATGTCCTATCGAGAAAGAAAACAGTGTCAGAGGACGATTTAGGGGAGTCTAAGCTAGCTAGAGTATTAACAATATTAGACCTAACTGCCTTAGGAGTAGGCAGCACTTTAGGTTTAGGTGTATACGTCCTTGCTGGTTCTGTGGCCCGTTCGGAGGCAGGTCCTGCTGTTTGCCTAAGTTTTTTGGTAGCTGCCGTTGCCTCTGCAGTTGCAGGTAAGTTATACAACCAAATTTGACTCTGGTATAATTTTAAATGATTTTTTTTCAGGTTTATGTTATGCCGAATTTGCGGCAAGAGTACCAAAAGCAGGTTCTGCCTATGTTTATAGTTACGTCAGCGTTGGAGAATTTGTGGCATTTATAATAGGATGGAACCTTATTCTAGAATATGTTATAGGTAACATTAAAACATAGAAAATGTTTTGAAAAATTGTCGAATTTTGTTTCAAAAGCATCATTAATTTATTAATTTTGAAGTAGTAACAAGTAACTCGATCGTTTTGTATTAATTCCGTCTTTTCATATTCTTTTAATTTAGAGCTTCATTATTAGAAATAGTTTAATTAATACATATCTACTACACCTTTTTCACCCAATTATAGGTAAATAGTCGTCAATCCAATATTTTAATCCCCAAAAACTTATAACAATTTCACGTTTCGGCGATCGGTCCGATTAAACCATATATGGATGTGCGTATTTTAAGTTCGTATAACTTTTTTCAAAACATTTTCTGCCAATTTTAAAATGGTATATCTTGAAACAACTATTGTGTATACGTTATTGTTTTTTTTTAGGTACAGCTAGCGTAGCCAGGGGTCTAAGCAATTATATTGATGCTTTAACTGGCAACGTAATGCGCGACTTTTTTACACAGTATATGCCGATAGATATAAGTTTTTTATCATCGTATCCCGACTTTTTTTCATTAGTAATTGTCATGTTACTAGCAGGTACGTAAGAGAAAACATCACATATTGTAGTCGAAATTGCAAAGATTATAGCGGTCAACGAAATGAACTTGAAATAAATATTTTTTACCAAGCATATGTGCCCATATTTTTGGACGCCACTGTATACCACATTAATTTTTACTGTCACTAAATTGCAAATTAAAATCTGAAGAGTGAAACTTCCAACGCTGTCTTAAAAAAGAAACTTGATCTTGTTTTTGGGGAATTCCAGCAATAAAAGAAATTAATTTTGATATTTTTTCCAGACTGAAAAGCGATTTCTTGTAATTGTTTGTTTATTTTTGTTTTCCATATTTAAATCAAGTACATGTATAAAGTATTAAGTCGTTGACCCTAATAACTAATATAAGTATCTATTTTAAGAATAAAAAATGACTTTCGCTTTTGTTGATTTCATAGCACCTCTGTCAATCATTATGTCAAGAACAAATGTTTTAATCATATGACAAAGTAAAAGGACGTTAAAAACATTTGCTGACGCAATAAATAAAAAATAATCGCATTTTTATTGATGTCTAATACAAGAATTTTGTTTCAGTATTATTGTCAATCGGAGTAAAAGAATCTACAATATTAAATAATTTATTTACAGCTCTAAATTTGATAACAGTTCTAATTGTACTTGTTGCTGGCTCTATTAAAGGTAAGTTATTTTAAATGAAGAAAATATCAGGGCCGGCGGTAGGAGTGGGCGGTACTTTTTAAGGGGCATAATTTTTTTGAGAAATTTAAATTTGCAAATACAAAGTATTATTTTGAACTTAAAATTATTATTGAGTCTCGTTGCTTCAAAAATAGCAACACTATTTTGGAAACTACACATTCCACAACTAAAAATTATGTTGGAATTAATTCCAACAAACCGTGTGTAAAGTTTTACAGGTTTTTGGAGTTGTCCAGAGTAATAAGTTTATCTAAATAATAATATATTAGAAAATTAACTGGATAATTTATAGAAAAACATTGCTAATGATACAGGGAGTCAGTTATTACCAAATAAATCAAAAGAAAAATATGAATGGACTTATTATAAGCAATTTATGGAATTTTTTGAATTGTAGTCTTGAAGTTATCGTAACACATACACACACATGCATACAGATATCATAGTAAAAATAGTATAAACGTATTCTCGGGACCCGGTAAAAATATATTTTAATTGTTCGCCATCAATAAATGTTTTATTATTTCTTAACAGTTTTTTTTATACTCGTTTATGATGCATGCATTTCGAAATTTAAACGCAACATAAAAATAAATAAAAAATAATTTACCTTTTACCTATTACTTAAAATATTTAAACTGGTTCATATTTTCAAAGTTTATATATTATTTGTAAATAATTTCGTACTTATATAAATAATATGAAGGCTGAATTAATCATCATTTTTTTGTTCGAATAACACGCACAATGAATCAAGTTTTTTACTTTGAATGCAAATATTTAAAATTAGGTAATAGTAATGTAAATAATTTTTTTGTAAAACCGCTATTTTTTCTTTTCTAGCGGATGTGAAGAACTGGCAAATAAAAAAAGAAGATATACCACCTACCGTACTTAATGCAGGCGAGGGTGGATTTCTTCCATTTGGCTTTGGAGGCGTTATGGCTGGTAACACATCATTTTAACAACCCGTAACTTAACTATTTTTGAGAATGTACATTGAAATAAATGAATAAACTCTAAGAAAACAGCACTGTTCAACAAAAACGCATCAACTGGTACTGGCAATTGTTCCAAAGCCTACTGTGTGTGCGTGCAAGTTTAAACAAAATTATTTATTTGGTTTAATAGACTATAAAAATATAGATTCAGCTTAAACTTTGAATATATATTAAAAGATAGGTTTTTATGTATATTAAATTACTTATAAGTATATTTATTTGTGTTTAGGGGCCGCAAAATGTTTTTACGGCTTTGTTGGTTTCGACTGCGTGGCAACAACTGGGGAGGAAGCAAAAAATCCCCAAAAATCTATACCAATTGCTATTGTTTTGTCATTATTAATAATTTTCTTAGCGTATTTTGGAATTTCTACAGTTCTAACAATGATGTGGCCGTATTATGATCAGGTAAAGAACATAATGTTCCGTTTTATTTTAATTTGGGAAAATAACATATCTTTGAGTAACCAATCATATTAAATACTTACATATACGAAGTCTGGCTATTAAATAACGACTGCGCGCGCTGAAGGCATCCTAGAGGGGCAGGGGTAAACGAATGCAGCGTTGGATAGCTGGAAGTGTCTACTATTCCGGTACGAAAACACGTTTTTGTCGCTATAGTAGTATTTTTTCTATAGAGGTTACAAACAAACGTGTTTTTTCAAGGATCAATGTGAAATTTCTCGTTAAATTAAAAAAACTCCGTCTGAGTACTATAAGTTGTTGAAAGAGGCCTATGGTGAGAATTCTCTATCTCGTGCGCGTATTTTCCAATGGTATAAACGGTTTTCTGAAGGCCGAGAGAGCACCGAATATGTCCAACGTTCAGGTCGACCTGTCTGTTTTAACTCCGCAAACAGTGACCAAAATCGTCGTATGAGCATTCGCATGATTGCTGGGACTCTAAACGCCGATAAAGAAACTGTCAGAAAAATTTGACCCCTGACCAAAAGATTCCGAAGATCAAGTCTACCTTAAAAGGAACCCGGTTCGAGTCGTGGAAGAGGTGAAGCGAAAATCGACGCTCTTACAAAAGAAGACTTCCAACATTGCTTTGACCAATGGAAAAAACGAATGGACCGGTTGTGGCGAGGGGAGGGGAGTACATTGAAGGGGACATTCGATTATAAAATAATTTTTAAAATAAAACTTTTTCATAAGCAGTCTCGTTATTAAATAGCCAAACCTCGTATTGGGACGCTCACAAACACATATGTGTATATATCAAAAAATCCTACCTTTCGAAGAAACGCCAAGAAATCATCTTCAAACCCATTGAACTGAATCTGCATTTATTTATTTATAAATTGTTACAATACAACATAAAACATTTGAATTCAAACGATTTTCCCGCCATTTTGCGCTAACAATCTTTGCACAGCCGCATTGACATCCCCAAAAACCGCAGTCAACATTTTGAGGTTATTTTCTTCGTTAGTAAATCCCATAGTCTTCAAATACTCCATTTGCATTTTGTATCTTTCTTCTGGTGGAAGTTTCGGATCAAAATTCGACATGTTTCGTACCATATTTGCCATAAAAGTCGAGAAAGTATCCGATGGTACAGTTGGGCTTGGTGATTCTGAAGTACTGGGGGTGTTTTCAGTGAAATCGTGGAAACTGCCGAGGCCAAGCCCGGCGACCAAGCCTGGGGCATGGTTTTTTAAATTGTCTAAGCCTTCTTGTATTTGGAGTAAGGCGTTGACGGCTTGTTGGTTCGAAACCATGTTGAGTATTTCTGGGTTTTGTAGTTGTGTTACTAACTGTGGCATCATTGAGGTTAGGTATTGTTGCAATTGGGGGTTGTTTTTGTAAAGAGGGTTTTCGTTAATTATAGCACTAGCCATGGAGGGGTCTGATTGAAGGGCTTGCAACATCGCTTGAGTGTAAGGAGCTTGAAGCATATTTTGCATCATTTGGGGTCTTTCGGTCATTTGTTGTAACAGACTAGACATTTGGGGGTTGTTAAAAATTACCCCCTCTTGTCTTTTCTGGCTTTCTTGAACCTTTTTAGTAGCTGTACTTATATTGGGTTCTTGCAACCCTGAATAAAGATTCGGCAAAGTAGTATATGTAGTAGTACTACCATCCATGGGATTTGTACCATCTAAGTTTCTCATTAACTCTTGAAGCATGGATGGATTCCTCGCCAATTCAGCTGTTTGGTGTAGCAATTCTTTATTATTCAACATACTTTTTATCTCCGGGTGCCTGTTCATCAAATCTCTCATCTGAGGGTTGTTTTGTATCAATATTTTCATATTATCAGAATCGTTCATTAATGATTGTACTAAGGGATTCTCTAAGACTCTGCGCAAAAGTTCTGGATTGCCCAATAATTCAGTTTGCATACGATTTTGCAGTTCCATAAAATTGGCGGAACCTAGGCCTAAAGACTCTAAACCAACTAAACCGCCAATGGCACCTAAACCAAATGGTGTTTGGCTTATATCAGCTGGGGGTCGTTCAGGACCGGGTTCCGATGATCTAGGAGCTGTTTTAATAATCAAATGAATAGTCATACCATCTTGAATGTTATGCGTTATTAACGTATCCTCATCTTCCATCATTTTACCGGAAAAAATCAAGCACAAATATTCTGGTTCGCTTGAAAATTTCTCCGCTGCGATAATTTTAATATCTTTAACGCAAGCATTTTCCTCTACTTCAATTGTTTGTTTTTCCTTAGGCGTTTTGATCGTAATATTAATTTTAGGTATAGGTGTTGGTACCTTTTCTGGTTCTGGTTCTGGTTCGGGTTCAACTGGTTCATTTTCCAAAGGGGCTGGTTCGTTTTCTTTGACAGGTTCAGACGATGTGGTTTCGGTTTCGGCTGGGAGAGATGGTTCGGCATTGGTTGGAGCAGGTTCTTCTGGGTTGGTTGGAGGAGATGGTTCTGGTTCTTCTGGTACAACTGGAGATGGGGTTGTTTCCGTGGGTTCTATGGTGTCCATGGTTTCTACGGAGGGTGATGGTATTTCAGACTGAAACAATAAAAAAAATATATTTAGTTTTCTATTTGAATTGTTTTATTTCATTTACATTATTTTTTTATGACATAATTGACAACTTCCATAAGAGGAAATTTTGACAGATAGTTCAGTTGGTAACAGTGATTTGCGTTTGTATTTTGTTCGTTGCTAAGGAATGCAATCATGCCAACCCCAAATAACAAAATGTCACAAGCTACTTCTAACAAATTTTAATATATAATTTTTTTTGAATTTCCCGATTGGGAACTTTTGATGATAAAAAATCTGCTGTAGGCAGCAAAATACCTCTCGTCACTTCCGTTTTTGGTTACATAAGTATAGGGCGCGAGCAGTCATGTGACACTGTTTAGTAATAATGAACATAGATGTCAAATGTCAGAATTTTTCTTTAAATGTTTAAAGTTTTTCTCAATTCATGTAGTTAATTTGTCACCAGGAGTGTGGAATTTACTTATCGAGGAAAATAAACCACATGGAATTGGAAAGTCACTAAATTTAAAATAAAAAATTATATTTGACGTCTATGTACAGAATTACTAGCTATCATTCTGACACGGCCCCCATATCTGCTTGTCAAGGCCAACAAAGGCCTATTGTATTCTACACCAAATCTATTTTTTATATTTAGATTTTTAATTTTAAATTCATTCTATGAAGTAATTTCCTTTTCTTTCTGGGAAGTACATATATATACCCTTCAAAAATACTGTCAATCCCGACAATGAATTGGATACATTTCGATAAATTAGAAGAGTAGGACAAAAAAAATAGATGTAAGTAGAATTTTTGGTGAGTAGGTATATAAGAAATGTTAAATACAATAGGACGCGAGCAGTCATGTGACTTTGTTGTCCTTGACAAGCAGATATGGAGGCCCGTGTTTGAATATTAACTAGTAATTATTTACATAGATGTCAAATATCATAAATTTAGTGATTTTCCAATTCCATTTAGTTTATTTTCCATTTCAGAACCCAGATGCCCCATTTCCATATGTTTTCGACAAAGTTGGTTGGCCGGTTATAAAATGGATCGTAACAATAGGTGCAATATTTGCTTTATGTACTAGCTTATTAGGGGCCATGTTTCCGTTACCTAGGATACTATACGCCATGGCAAATGATGGTCTGTTGTTTAGATTTCTTTCGAAAGTACATCCGAAGAGTCAAACGCCAGTTATTGCTACATTATTATCAGGCCTTTTAGCAGGTAAGTTAGGTCCCTGAATTCTGATGTAGGTAATTTCATTGACTACCATTTTTTAGGAATAATGGCTGCCATTTTCGATTTGCAGCAACTTATTGATATGATGAGTATTGGGACACTACAAGCATATACTATAGTGGCTATATGTGTCCTTATATTAAGGTAAGAATATATTTTTCATTTTGCATACGAGTTGTATTGTACATACTTAAATTCTTGCATTTCAGATACGAACAAGATATTGGGTACAATTACCCTCAAATAGACAAAGACGACAACATATCAGTATTTCGAAGTTTGGTCCAATTATTTAATTTACACATGAACAAATACCCGACACAATTTTCAGAAAATGTAACCAAAATTGGTATTATAATCTTCAGTAAGTATTGAGTTGTACGAGGATTACACTAGGATTGTTGAGTATAAGAAAATTCAGCTCAATAAATATATATATTTTATTTTTCTACATAGTCTCCTGAGGTCAACACACTTGGCCCAACGTTTTTCTAACTTTTCGATTCCCTCCCGAAAATTCTTTGAGATCCTCAAAATAAGCATTTACTGCTTTGATGGATTCTTCGTTGAGCCAAGCATCAGTTCGGTCAATTTTTGAATGAGCTAGCGCATTGTTGTGGTGAAACAATTTTCTTTGCCATTCCCGGGCGTTTTTCTTGAATTGCTGCTTTCAGCTTGTCTAAAAGTGTGGCGTAGTATTATCCAGTTACAGTTTTTCCTCAAGATAAGCAATTAGCAGAATGCCTTTGGTGTCCCGAAAGACTGAACTGAGTTCGCTTTCTTCGGGGCCAACACAGCATGCCTAATCCACGCTTTCGACTGAATTTTCATCCATGACTATGAAACGTCTTTGGTTGCCAACGAACACCCCAGAAAAGATTGTACCCAATTTGTCTCTTTACTTATTGAATGACCCTCGTAATTCTCGTGTAAACCTTTCAAATACCATACCATTTCTAGAAAATTGTATCTGATGAAAATATCTTTCAGGCTTGTTATCAATCGCCTTTTGCGGTATAATAATCTTCGGAATAAATTTATTATTAAATACAGAAATAATTAGTATCACATCCTTAGCAATAATTGGTATTTTATTGGTGATACTAATTATAATTATTGGTCGTCAACCCGTATCTTCAGTAAAGCTATCATTCAAGGTAAGTGTTCTAATCTGAAGTAAATAAGTTATTGTCAAATGTTACATTTTTTGTTATAGGTTCCATGGGTACCTGTAATACCGTGCTTAAGTGTACTTATCAACTTGTATCTTATGCTAGAATTGGATGCCCATACTTGGATAAGATTTTGCGTCTGGATGCTTATTGGTAAATATACATATTTTTACCTTTCGCTAAGCAGATCCACATTTTAGAGAATAAACACGTTTTAATTTCCCTAGAATCCGATAATAACATTTTTACAATGATGTTTGTGTCTGTGTGTGTGTGTGTGTGAGGATGTTGGAGATACGATTTCTCAAATTCTAAAAGACTAAAGACCTGTGTAACTAGGGATTCCTCAATCTTACAGTAATGGGAAGAGTTGAATAGATTCTGGTAATATATGGAAAACCGGAAGTAGTAGTATTTTAACAAAAAATTACCTTCTATAGATTTAAAGATATAGATGTATAATCTATAAAATAATCTGTTGTAGTAAATCTCACAGCCTGCTCACAGCCCAAACATCTCCATGGTAACTACTTGAGAAATTAAAATGTCTGTAATTGACAGATGTCACTAATGTCAGTGTCAAAAAATCAGAAATAGTACTGAAGGCTTTTTCTGCGATATTTAATATTTCTGATTGTATTAGTAATTATATATTTAAAATTATAGAAATACCGCCAATCCCGTTAATTGGAATTTTTTTGTGTGTACAAGAAATGTTAAATACAATACTTATATATACCATAATAGAAAGGGCGCGAGAGGTGTTGTGATGGCCACAACAGATTTTTTTTATAACTTCACTAATTGCACTAAAATCGATCAATACATAAATATAAATTTTTATATGTTTTGCAGGGTTTGTAATATATTTCTTCTATGGCCTACGAAACAGCGAAGAAGGAAAGAAGAATAAGAAGAAGCATCATAAAACGAAAAGATCTTCATCTAATAACTCTTCTTTGAAGAGCAAAAATGGTGAAAAAGAAATCACCCGATTTTAAAATGTTCCAATTTATTAATAATTTTAATATATTTTTATATATACTTATATATTATATACATATGTACATTGTGTCAATTTTTTATTAAAAAATGAATGTTTACATCTACACAAATAATTGAATGTATTTTCTATAAATTCCAATTGTAAAATATTTCCAGTAAAATTATTTCACGAATATTTAACAATAAAGCTAATATTTTCAAAATTCTGTATATGTATATAAATAAAAAGAAAAATGTATATATTTCTCATATTTCGTAAGTACTCCGTTTGAGAGTTTATCTCAAAGCAATAAAATTATCTTATAATGTAATCGTTAACCTTGTAAAAGAATTTATAAAAATTATAATAATTTACATCATTCTTCTAAAACTATTTTGACGAAATTATATAAATGTTTTTTGTCCAAAAGCAATATGTTGCAATAATTGTAGGCAATATTAGAAAAACCGTCTTTGCAATAGCAAAATACACAATATAATACCAAGAATTAACCAAATTATCAACACACAACGAAACACAAATTACTCACACCAAAATCACCCTAATCATATGATTGACAGATTGACAATAATTCAAATATTTGAAGATATTTTACCGCGGTTATAATACCGTTTCTATGAGTGTACTACCAAGGTGCTAGATAAAAACTTAGCAGTTCTTGCATCAGAAATTGGCGACGTGGAGATCAACTCGGAGATATAGAGTATATGTGTTTTTCTCTAACAAAATTTTTTTCATCATTGCGTTCGTCTTGCCATGGCCAATACCCAATTGTGCCCTAAATGCCAAAACAAACTTAAAAAATATTTTGGCGCATCAGAGACTATTCCTTGGCCTCTGGCGTGTATATATTCATCGTCGATTTCGCTGAAACAACTGCACATCATCTTTGGCACATCAATTTTTAGACTTTTCGATTCAACAAACATGAAACATATACAAGAAGAAATAAACCGATTTGGTAGAATCTTCGTGTGTATCTTTGTACATTATTTGTTAAAGGATTTGAACCCAAGTCTGTAAGGTAAATAAAGTGATTACGGAGACAATATACCTGTCTTTAAGAATACAATGTTTTTAAAAGATTTTGAGATATGCGAAAAATATACAAGCTTTGTGAATCGAGATAAAATAGATTTTAACTTGATTAGATAAATTAATTGTATTTAAAGATGTATCCTTACAGTTTCTTTCATTCTTAGTTTTGTAATAGTGTAGTGTAGCAGGTATTTTTGTAAGACATTTAAGACATTGGTAAGTATTATTCTATAATATTTTATACAAGATGTATATGTTGTACCCCTGAAAAAAGTAGCTATAAGTGTCTTTCTTTATCTCAGAAGTATAGTTCTGAATCAAAGTCATCAAAAGTTAAAAATTGTTTCCCTTAAGGTAGTATACGTGCGAATTACGATTCGTGAGAATAAATATAATTAAAGACAGTACTTTTTGTACGTTTCTTATATCAGGCCATAATAAATGAAGACATCTCAGCAACATTTTATTTAAATTCCTACAACTTGCTACATTATTATTGGTGTACAGGCGACCAATAGGAGTCTGTATCAATCACCAGGATATTTCTGGCTATTTTCCGTATTATTCGGTTATCGTTTATTAGAGAAAATGGATGTATGTAATCTCATTGAAATTTTTGTACGATGTTTATGAGTGTGGCCGTGGCGAAAGAAGTCTGCTTAGCTACGAATGTGTGGCGAAGGATGATTGTTTCCTAACTATTATTATGATCCGGATGCGGTATTTCGCTACCGAAAATCGGTCACTTTAATATGTTTAAGAGTAAGGATTATGAGTGTGGCCGTGGCGAAAGAAGTCTGCTTAGATAGGAATGTGTGGCGAAGGATGATTGTTTCCTAACTATTATTGTGATCCGCGGTATTTCGCTACCGAAAATCGGTCACTTTAATATGTTTAAGAGTAAGGATTATGAGTGTGGCCGAGGCGAAAGAAGTCTGCTTAGATAGGAATGTGTGGCTAAGGATGATTGTTTCCTAACTATTATTGTGATCCGCGGTATTTCGCTACCGAAAATCGGTCACTTTAATATGTTTAAGAGTAAGGATTATGAGTGTTGCCGTGGCGAAAGAAGTCTGCTTAGATAGGAATGTGTGGCGAAGGATGATTGTTTCCTAACTATTATTGTGATCCGGATGCGGTATTTCGCTACCGAAAATCGGTCACTTTAATATGTTTAAGAGTAAGGATTATGAGTGTGGCCGTGGCGAAAAAAGTCTGCTTAGATAGGAATGTGTGGCGAAGGATGATTGTTTCCTAACTATTATTGTTTGCGCTATATTTTACAAATTTTGGTACTTAATAGGTATAGGTAAAATAATAATTGTTTATTGTAATTTTTAATAGGTGGAAACCCTTATAACTTACATTAAAAAATACAAAATCTCGAGAACTTTGATAACTCAAATATTTCTCTCACGTAAAAACGTAGTCTTATCGATTTTACTAAATTTGCATATGTAACTAGATAATAGGTTCCGTCCGGTATTATCTGAAAAATACGATTTTACGATAACACTGTTTTCGTATGATGAAATTTAAACAAGAACTAAAATTTGCCAGTTTAACAAACTTTGATAACAGCTGGTCATAACAAAGAATATTTTTGACCTAGAAACATTATCAGAGTTATTATATTGAAGAAATATGTAACGACTGATTCAGTATTGATGTCAGAGTGTTTGTGTTTAGTTCGAGAATGGTTTTATAATATGGACAACATTGAAGGTAATATTTATTCAATTGTCGATCCTGTGTATTATGTAAAAATTCCACCCATAAATTTTCTTGCAAAATATTATAAATTTCCAGTAATTTAATAAACAAACTATGCAAACATTTGACTGTGAAATCTTTAACTTTTCCCAATCAGGGGTCGCTATTTTTTATTTTCTTCTTCCATTCATTTATGTTTTGCATGTCGTCCTCATTCATTTCCTTTTCCCTCAAGTTTCATCTATCTTCCAATATATTCTTCATCTCTCCTCATGACATGTTCAAACCAATATAATCGTCTCGTATCTTTCTAGAAACTTGTAATACTAGAGTTCCTTACAGTATCTTTCCGTGTCTTCCCAATCATCTACTTCAACATTCTCATCTCTGTAAGATTCGTTTACTTTTCATTGATACTGACATCTGTTAATTTGAATTATCTGAATATATTAGCAGTTTCCATGGTTAGCATAGCTGGCTGATTTATAAAATTTAATTTCTTTGTCATTCTTTAACTCTATATCTATTGAATATGAAATATAAAATGCAATTCAATCGTATAGAGAATAATAATTTCCAATAAATGCTAAGTTACCAATAATTATCAAAATAAATTGAAATATATCTATCAGTGTCTTAAGCCGTTTCCTGAATCCTGGCATTATTTTGCTACGATTATATTTAAAATAAAATATGATGCATATGTTTTCTCAATAATTTTAGCGTGTGTTATGTATTGTTTTTCGTTGCCATGGGAGCTAATAAACTTCATAATTATTTAATGCAACAATGTATTACAAATTAATACTAATCTTTTAAGAGTAATATACAATGTTTTTAAAGAAACGTTTATATCAAATAGGAATTAACTTAATGATCCAATTTTATCTAATATTAGAGTGTTAGTTCATACCGCTTATATGTAGTAATAGCCCAACCATTACACATAATGATAAACAATTAAATCATTTAAAATATCATTCGACTAAGTTTATCGAAAAAAACATTTACTTTATTTAGTAGTATTTGGTTTATGTGGTAGCTAGTGTGTGTTAGGTAAGTACTAATACTGAGTGTGGCAAACTGTATTGTTTACAGGCACTCACTGCTAGCGTGGATTATGCACCACAAGTGTCACTTTAGTCACCTTTAGGTAAGGAAGGTATTGTCTTTGGTCAAAAAATTCAATGAT
Organism: Harpalus rufipes; assembly: GCA_951394225.1. Classification (NCBI taxonomy): domain Eukaryota; kingdom Metazoa; phylum Arthropoda; class Insecta; order Coleoptera; family Carabidae; genus Harpalus; species Harpalus rufipes. The sequence continues at coordinate 22,640,971 of OX596290.1, read as the reverse complement.
GAATTTTTTAGGGAATAAGTACGTTTTAGGGTCCATATAATACGATTTTACCATTTTTACGATGATGTCTGAATGTATGTATGTTTGATTGTGTGTGTGTGTTATATTTTTTCATATTGCTCAAGTTTACATCCAGAAGAACAAATGATTAGATTTTGGTTATAATTGGTCCACCGGAAGTACGAAATTTTTAACAGTTTTTCTTGAAGAAACAGAGAAAGACCAAATATAAAATTAAAGAAATGTACTGTGGAAGACTTGAGAGAAAGGGAACTGAATGAGGACGACACGCAAAACAGAAATGAGTGGAAGAAGACAATAAAAATAGCGACCCCTAACGAATGGGAAAAGCTAACGAATGTAAGAAAATTTATGTATAGGGCGCGAGCATCAACTTTGCTGATCTTAAATCGCTCCATTAACTAAGAACGGCCATGCACCACCACCCACTGAATCAAGAAAGAGCTCTCAATCTGTCAATCCTTCCAGTGTCTGAGCTGGTGAGGTTTCCCGTGTTGAGTCAAATTAAGCCGCAGGCTCCACTCCTGGTGGTGCCCTTCCGTGAATTCCTTGCAAGCAGATATGGGGGCCCGTGTCAAAATAACAGCTATTAATCATGTCCATGACTGACAAATATAATTTTTCATTCCACATAATGCTTTAAAAGGATTACGATTACGTATCTGGACTAGAAGTTCTTTGGCACTTGTTCATCTATTTTTAACAACGTACATAAATAATATTTTTGTGTCTTAATAATAATAAATATTTTGATAATATACACAAAGAATGGGAAGTATGTTGACCATCTTAACTCTTAGTTTGTAAATAAAAAATACAAATAAACTTTGAACTATTATAACCAGATTTTTTATGAAAATACTGTTGTTGTTGGTAGCGTCAATGATTTTATCTAATCAATAAATTGTTTATATTGTATCTTTTGTTTTGAATATGTTTACTAAAGATTTTCAACGATATATATAGTCAAGGCTAGGAACAAATATCCTTCAAATTCTAGAGATATATTTCTCGACCGATAAACAGAGAACTTAAATTACAGTATGTCTCTATAAGTAAGGTATTGTATTTGGTCAAAAATTCGTATGTGTGTGTACGTGTGTGTGATTATAATTTTATTATAATAACCAGAGGTACCCTTACCTAATGGTTTTAACAGTTTTTCTTGAAAAACGCAGTTAAATATTTTCACATTTAATGTTATTATAAATATTAAAGAATATTTTATTCTCTATACGAATTGATTGAATTTAGAATGAAAAATTATGATATTTGACATCTATGTACGTAAATACTAGATATCATTCTGACACGGGCCCCCATATCTGCTTGTCAAGGCGAACAATGTAACATGACTGCTCGCGCCCTATTGTATTTAACATTTCTTGTGTACCTGCACAGTACACCAAAAATTCTACTTACATCTATTCTTTATATTTAGATTTTCTAATTCATTGTCGGGATTCACAGTATTTTTGAAGAGTATATGTAATATACCACTAATTTTAAATATTTAACTATTAATACAATAAGAAATAATATAATGTATGTACTTCCCAGAAATTGGTTTCCTTGACATTATTTGGGCTGTGAGATTTATTACAACATATTATTATATACCATATATTTCTTTATCTCTAAATCTATAAAAGATATAATAAAATATTTATATGTATAGAGATTTTAATCTAACAATAATATTTAGAAGATTTTTTTTAAGAATCTTTTACTTCCGGTTGTCCAATTATTACCAAACCTTTTCAGTTCCCAGTAATGTCCGATTGCGAAATACGTAGTTAAACAGATATTAAGACAGACATCATCGTAAAAATATTAGGATTGTAGGGACCTTAAAATCTGAATTTGCGATTTTTAGCATGAATCCAATACCTCTCTTAGCGAGAGGTACAAATACAAGCCAAAATGTAATTTTATGTTCAAATAAAAAAGTTACCAATAGTAAGCAATCTTTTAGAGACATCACTGTATATACACCAATATCAACCGATTATTTCATCAATATTAATTTGGAGCCAATTTAATTTAGACTACGGCGTTTAGACCTCTTCAACTGTCATTAGTTGCCTTGAGAATAGTTTAACAATCGTATGTTATAGTATCTGTTTAGCACAGTGTAAATTTTGTTGTGAGGAATAATACAAGTTGAAGAATGATTAGTGAATGAATGGTGTATGTATAAGACGTTCATTCATGTTCAGATTAAAAAATAAGTCTTTTCGGAATAAGCAAAATAATTGTACTACTTCCAAAAGTGTAAGTTGTCAGTATTTATAGGTAATTAAAAGTAATAATATATAAAATTTATCGGACTGCCGCCATCTAGATAAGGGATGATGCTTAAAAATTGAGATTATTTTTGGTCATATAAAATATCTGTTGTGGCCAGCACAATACCTTCCGTCAATCCTGTGTATTATGTATAAATTCCATACATAAATTTTCTTGCAAAAGATTCTGAAATAAACAAACTATGCTAATTGCACTTGATACTGATATCTTCTTCTTCTTTAGCTTTTCCCTTTCGTTAGGGGTCGCTATTTTTTATTTTCTTCTTCCACTCATTTTTGTTTTGCGTGTCGTCCTCATTCATTTCCTTTTCCCTCAAGTTTCATCTATCTTCTTCCAATATATTCTTCATCTCTCCTCATGACATGTTCAAACCAATATAATCGTCTCGTATCTTTCTAGAAACTTGTAACACTAGAGTTATTTCCTTACAGTAACTTTCCGTCTCTTCCCCAACATCTATCTCAATATCCTTATCTCTGCTACATTCATTTATTTTTCACTTATACTGACGTGTGTCAATTATCTGAATATATTAGCAAGTTTCCATGGTTAATAACCTTTATTTTGTAATTGTTTTTGTAATATATTTCTTTGTAATCTTTTGGAGTTTGTCAATAAAGTTATTTATTATTATTAATATTATTTAACTGTTTTCTCAAGAAAAACTGATAAAATATTCAAATGAGGGTACTTCTAGTTGACCAATTATAACCAAAATCTAATCATTTCTTCTAGATGTAAACTTGAGGAATACGAAAAATTATAAAAAAAAGTTATACGAACCGAAACTTTAATTTTTTATTATTCCGATGCTTGGTCCATCAACATAATGTTTTTTTTTTTTCAGAGTACAACACACACATCCAAAATGAGTATAGGGCGTTCCATATATCGTATTCTTAGTAGAAAGAAAATAGTTACTAGCGAGTTACTAAATACTACGCAACTAAACAAATGTCTAACTACACTGGACTTGACTGCACTTAGTATAGGCAGCACATTAGGTGTAGGGGTGTATGTCTTAGCAGGACAAGTATCAAAAAATTTGGCAGGGCCAGCTGTGATCCTATCGTTTTTGATAGCAGCAATCGCTTCAATTTTCGCAGGTAAGATATGATTTAATTTTATTTTGGAAGCTGAGAAGGTTGTGGTACGAACGAGGCGGGTTCGGTTCTACTGTCAAAATGAACTTAAAATCAAGTGCTACAATAAAGTAATATAAATTATCATTATTACAAACAAAGTAATAAATGTCTTAAATTATTTAGATGTTGAAATTTATTTCTTTACAGCTTAAATTTGTTTAGATTTAGATTATTGTTAACTGTAACAATGTATGAATTATAAAAATCTTACAATTATAAAAATTGATTTCTTATCAATCCAGAAACAATAAAAAACTATATCTTGATATCAAAAACTTTGACATAATTTAATATATAAGTAAATTTATTTTAAAAAAAGTTTTTATACTTTTGGTACTTGAGATTTATAATTAGAGATTAATAATATAATTTTTAGATATAAAATTGGTACAAACTTTCAATTTATTAATTAAAAAATCTGATATGGCCTACACATTACCTCTCGCCATTTCCATTTTATGTTACATGCGTAGTTTTGTTTTACTATTAATTGTTAATTTATTATATCAAATGAACCTCCCTGCTTATTAACGAGCCCCCTGCTTATAGTAGTGTTGTTATATTATGAAAGTCACGCTACTTACATAATTAACACACATGTGCACAAAATAAATCGAGATTATCATTTCATTATATTAATATGATTATAAGTGAATTATTACTAATATAAGGTTCTTTTAGGGCTCTGCTACGCAGAATTCGGTGCCAGGGTTCCCAAAGCCGGTTCGGCATACATCTACAGCTACGTCTGTTTAGGGGAATTTGTAGCATTTATAATAGGATGGAACCTTATTCTAGAGTACGTTATAGGTACGTCTAAATAGAGAAATAAATACTTTCACCAAATCCACAAAAAGTTCAATAAATCATTAAAATAATTTGAAAATTTGTATACTAAATAAAATATGCCGAATCTAAATATTTTTACAGAATTGAATTATTTTTCTTCGTTTGGAAGTTACAGCTATTTAAATAAAATATGAAAATCACTTTTTGCGAATACATTGTAAATTGACGTAATTAATTTGTCACTAGGAGTGTGGAATTTACTTGTCAATATGGAATTGGAAAATCACTAAATTTAGAATATTTGACATCTATGTACATAATTACTAGCTATTATTTTGACACGGGCCCACATATTTGCTTGTCTAGGCCAACAAAGTCACATGACTGCTCGCGCCCTATTGTATTTAACATTTCTTGTATACCTACACTCTATACCAAAATTCTACTTATATCTATTCTTTATATTTTTTAATTTTAAATTCATTCTATGAAGAAATTTTGTCCTAATTTTTCGAAATGTTGATTGATAGTATTTTTGAAGGATATATTAATATACCTATAAACTATTAATGGAACAGATTATTATATACCTTTTTTATCTATAAAAAATAATATTTAAAAGATTGTCCAATTATTACCAAAACCTTTTCAGCTCTTACCAGTAATGTCCGATTGAGAAATACGTAGTTACACAGATATTAAGTATTACACACACAGACATCATCGCAAAAATATTAAAATCGGATTGTAGGGACCTTAAAATGTATTTGCCTAAACCTAGGTGGTTTTTAGGTGCAGCAAGCGTCGTGAAAGGTATGAGCACATATCTAGATGACCTAATAGGCAATAAAATGTCTGCCTATTTAAATGAAACGATGCCTATGAGGATAGACAATTTTTCGGAGTACCCAGATTTTTTCGCGTTTGGTGTAACAGTATTATTTGCTTGTAAGTATAGATAGAAATAAACCTTTACAAAAAGAATAAAAAATTGATTGATACATACATACATAAAATCACGCGTGTCCCACTTAGTGGGTTCGCACAAACCCGATAACAATAAGAACAACATCAACATCATAACAAATCCTTACTCTTAAACATATTAAAGTGACCGATTTTCGGTAGCGAAATACCGCATCCGGTTTACAATTAGGAAACAATCATCCTTCGCCACACATTCCTATCTAAGCAGACTTCTTTCGCCTCGGCCACACTCATAATCGCATTCATACATGCTCTTCTTCTCTTCATACTTGGCAACTCTCTCTCTTTAAGCACCCTACCAACCACATCCATCCACTTACACCCTGGTCGGCGACGCAATCGAAAACCCTCAAGCAAGATATATACGCTTAACAAGCCGTTCACTCGCCATTCTCTCCACATGCCCAAACCATCTCAACTGACTCACACCAACTCTCTTAATCACATAGTTCCTAACCATACATATACACTAAATTATTCCTCACGCGATTCCGTCTGACATACCCACATACACCACGCAAATACCTCATTTCCACGGCAGTCACTCTCTTTATGCTTCCCCGTCCATATATCAAAGCAGGCACTAGCATTCCATTATATACATTTCGAGCATCCCTTGATACGTTAACGTTTCGTGCAAACGTACCCAGAGCACCCATTACCTTACATCCCGCACTCACTCTCCTTTCTATCTCTCGATCAATTCGACCATCCCTCGACATCATGCTACTCAAATATACAAACTCATTTACCCGCTCCAGTTTCACTCCATCCACCAACACGTTGCACTCAGTCACCAATTTACTCCTTTCAAATACTAACACTTTAAATTTATCAACATTCAACATCAGATTCATACTTCTTCCAACTACATGTTTGATTATATTATTTATATTTCAGCTGCTGTAGCATTTGGGGCCCGAGAATCATCGTTAGTAAATAATATATTTACTTTAGTAAATTTATCGGTGGTGGTGTTCGTAGTAATATCAGGGTTCATAAATAGTATGTACATTTACTGATTTGCGCTACAAAACACAAATGCATTATTTCTGGTTACAGTTAAGCCAGAAAATTGGAGCATCCCAGAAAAAGACGTCCCTGCCCAATGCGGTGAAAAAGAAAACGAATCTTGTGGTGTGGGTGGTTTTGCACCATATGGTATAAATGGCATAATCAAAGGAGCAGCCACTTGCTTCTATGGTTTTATTGGATTTGATGCCATTGCTACTGCTGGTAAATGGTACAAATTGTATGCATATAAACAACTCCTAACTTATGGTATGTTGTAGGTGAAGAAGCAAAAACTCCGCAAAAAAGTATACCAATTGCAACTGTAGTTTCATTGTTTATTATATTCTTGGCGTATTTCTTTATTTCAACTGTTTTAACTATGATGTGGCCCTATTATGATCAGGTATGTACACTCCCAAATTATGGTACGCCGTGATATACGAGGTCTGGCTATTAAATAACGAGACTGAGTTTTATTTTAAAAATTATTTTATAATCGAATGCTCCCCTTCAATGTACTCCCCTCCCCTCGCCACACACCGATCCATTCGTTTTTTCCATTGGTCAAAGCAATGTTGGAAGTCTTCTTTTGTAAGAGCGTTTAGGAGCTCTTCACCTCTTCCATCGACTCGAACCGGGTTCCTTTTAAGGCAGACTTGATCTTCGGAAACAGAAAAAAGCTAATCAGGCGTCTTGTTTGATTACTGGAGTGCTTCTAGCGGCTAAATAACGCCGTTGCTTACGAACTCGTTCTCGCAGTGTTGCCAAAACTTTCAAATAGTAAGTTTGGTTTACAGTTTGACCCTCGGGAACCCATTCAGTCATCACGATGCCGTTGATGTCGAAAAAAAGGATTAGCATGGCTTTAAATCTTCGGTGCTCTCTCGGCCTTCAGAAATCCGTTTACACCATTGGAAAACACGCGCATGAGATAGAGAATTCTCACCATAGGCCTCTTTCAACAACTTATAAAACTCAGTCGGAGTTTTTTTTTAATTTAACGAGAAATTTCACATTAATCCGTTGCTCGTGTTTTTCGTCACACATTGTTATCGGCACGAGAAAAAAATACGTTCGTTTCTAACCTCTATAGAAAAATACTACTACAGCTATCCAACGCTGCATTCGTCCCCCCCCCCTGCGCCTCTAGGACGCCATCTACCCGTGTAGTCTCGTTATTTAATAGCCAAACCTCGTATAACCCTGTATTTTATACCATTTCAGAATACCAAAGCGCCCCTACCATATGTCTTCGAACAAATTGGCTGGCCAGTTGCCAGATATGTAGTCACTGTTGGTGCCATTTGTGGTTTATGTTCAAGGTAATACCTGCACCATTTTTTGGGAGCTGATATTAATTGGTGTTTTTTGCAGTTTATTTGGAGCGCTTTTTCCGTTACCACGAATCATCTATGCATTAGCAAATGATGGACTCATTTTTAAGTTTTTGGGGAGGGTTCATCCCAAATTCAAAACACCATTAGTTGGGACTTTATCGGCTGGGCTATTCACAGGTAATTAGATACATTTTATTTTTCTCTGAGATCAACCCACTTGGTCCAACGTTTTTCTAACTTTTCGATTTCCTCCCGAAAATTCTTTGAGGTCCTCAAAATAAACATAAATATTTTTCGAGCGAGGAACGTTTTGAGTTTCGGGAAAAGATGGAAGTTTTGTTGAGTAATACGACTTTGTTGTGGTGAAACAAGCATTCCCGGGCGTTTTTCTTGAATTGCTGCTTTCAGCTTGCCTAAAAGTGTGGCGTAGTATTGTCCATGACAGTTTTTCCTTTATTAAGATAATCAATTAGCAGACTACCTTTGGCGTCTCAAAAGACTGAAGCCGTCTTTCTTTGGGGCCGAAGCATTTACTGTTTGGCTTCTTCGTTGGATCGAAATCTGTTTCCAGCGAGGAACCTTTAGAGTTTCGGGAAAAGATGTAAGTCCGACGGTGGGTGGAGGACGAATTCAAACCTCAGGTCGGTCAATTTTTGTTGAGCTGACTTGAATGAGCTGGCGCCTTGTCGTGGTAAAACAAGATATTTTACATTGCCATTTCCGAGCGTTTTCTTGAATTGTTGCTTTCAGCTGAATTAAATTCGCTTCTTCTATGGCTTCTTCGTTGGATCGAAATCGCTTTCCAGCGATTTCAAACCTTAGTCCGGTCAATTTTTGTTGAGCAATACGATTTGAATGAGCTGGCGCATTTTCGTGGTGAAACAAGGATTCCCGGGCGTTTTTCTTGAATTGCTGCTTTCAGCTTGTCTAAAAGTGTGGCGTAGAAGCAGAGTGCCTTTGGCGTCTCAAAAGACTGACGCCATCACCTTTCCTGTCAATTGAACTGACTTCGCTTTCTTCGGGGCTGACTCACCATGTCTAATCGACGCTTTCGAAAGAATTTTCGTCTCTGGAGTATAATGGTGTACCCATGTTTCATCCATGATTATGAAACGTCTTTTGAAATTGACCGAATTTTTCTAAAACAACTCCAAATTTCGGTTGAAGTTCGGCTACGTATGCGTTTTTGCTCCGAACAAAGAACCTGTCGATCTTCCAGAACCATAATCGTGGACTTTATACCTAATTTCTGGTGTGGTAGGCGATTTTGGTCGATCTGAACGTGTTTCGTCACAGGTGTGTCCAACCACTCTTAAATTCCGAAACCCAGAAACTCACAGATGGAAAAGGAAGGTGAAGCATTCCTAAGGACAGCATCCAACTTGGTTATGATCTCCATTGCTGTCTGTCCTTTCAAATGAAAAATCTTGATCACCGCACGAAGTTCGTTTTTATCTGTTACTGATTTAACTCTAGGTAGATCGATACAAACACTTGTCACGATTAGACCGATTGACAATTTCGTGTTTTGTGTACTAGTTCCCTTTTAATAATGATCAATTCAATTGTTATTACGAGGGTCATTCAATAAGTAAAGAGACAAATGGCTATAGCTCAAAAACGGTTTATTTCAATTTTTCAAAATTAAGGCTATTTTTCAACATAATCACCCCCCACAGTTATGCACTTGTCTCATCTTTCTTGCAGCTTCCTAATTCCCTTGGCGAAGAATTCTTTCGATTTACCCCGAAGCCACTTTTGCACCGCTTCCTTAACTTCCTCATTGTTAGCAAATCTTTTTCCACGTAGGGCGTCTTTGAGTGGTCCAAACAGGTAAAAATCAGATCGGGCGAGATCGGGACTGTAGGCAGGATGAGGTAAGACCACCCAACCCAATTCTTGAAGCTTATCACGGGTCAGCTGGGCTGTATGAGGGCGGGCGTTATCGTGCTGAAGAATGACTCCTTTTGACAAGAGTCCACGGCGTTTGCTCCTGATACCTGGTCTAACTTTGTGTTCTAGCATCACAGAGTAGTATTGGCTATTGATAGTTCGCTGATCTTCACCTGGACCCTGTGAGTCCCAAAAGATGGTCAGCATCACTTTACCGGCGGAAGGTTGAACCTTGAATTTTTTGCGAACTGGAGAGCTAGTGTGTTTCCACTCCATACTCGGTTCATACAACTTTTACCGTACTGTATTAACATTCTAGAAAAAATTTCACTTTGTTTTACACCTTCTGCGACTAAAAATCTAATGACTGAGCGCTGCTCTTCTAAGGTGCAATATTCTAGTGGACTTGCCATGGTGAACTGAAAATTTTGAGGTTATGTTGACATAAAATGATGAAACAGCTGATCAGAGCATATCCCAAGGTTGCCAACTAACACCCCTGAAAAGATTGTACACATTCATTGAATAGTTTTAAAATTATAGAATTTGTCTCCTTACTTATTGAATGACCCTCGTATTTTTAGGTACTATGTCATGTATTTTTGAACTGGAACAATTATTCACAATGATGTCAATTGGCACACTTATGGCATACTCTATGGTAGCTGCTTGTGTATTAATTTTAAGGTACGTTTAATTCCTTATAAAAAAAAAACATAATAAACGCGTACCTGCTAATAATACGAATTATTTTCATCCTAAATTGCAGGTATGACAATGATAGCGACTTATGCGAAAAAGACATGGACAGGTCTCTTACAGTCGCTGAATTCATTGGTCAAATGTTTAACTTTAATTCTAAAATATCCACCAGAGCTTCGGCAGCAGTTGTTACCTGGGAAGTCGCGTTTTACAGTATGTAATGAGCAATGAATCATATATACTTGAATATAACATATTTTTTTAGGTCTTATGTGTCTGTGTTTCGGCGCCATCTTTAGTCAAATGGGAGACGAGGTGGCCAACGGAACACCTTGGGTTATTGTGGTAACTTGTATTATTGGAATATTACTGATTGTCACTTTGTTTTTGATACAAACTCAACCTGTATCAACTATCCAACTATCATTCCAAGTAAGTATTATATGAGGCAAGTCGTGCAGTTTTTTATGGTAATAAATATTTATTAAGAAACAATATATGGAGGGTGTGGTAATATTTCCCAGCCAAGTTCACAATTTTTATCGGGTCAATCTTGCGGTTGCTCACATTAAACCTTTATGCAAGCTCTAGGCACGTTTTATTGGAATTTGCCTCCACAACGTGTTTAAGATCCTTTCGGTCTCCCAGAGCGTGCTTCATCTTCACTATTCTTGAACCACTTCTGCGCTGTTCGAGAACTTACAGCATCATCTCCGAATGCGGTACTGCAGCTTTGGTACCAAGTTTGTACTCATAAACAACCTCGAATTAAAGTTATATTCGTTGTCATTTTCAACTATTCAAATTAGGAATTAAACAATTGTCACCAAATGTGTATGTATCCGACAAATAAGGATTCATATTAAAGTAGATGCAGATAACAAACAAGTGCTATCGATCAACAACTGAAACAAAAACCGCACGAAATTATTGGGTTGGCTAATGTAATAGAAATAAATATATTCTATTTTGTTGTCAATGCACAAAATTGTACCATTTATGTGTGGTATTAAAGTATACCAATTACAGGTACCTTTCGTCCCCTGGATTCCTGGACTAAGCATAGTAATCAACTTATATCTAATGACAATGTTGGATTATATGACATGGATCCGATTTGTAATATGGATTGGATTAGGTATGGACCATTTAACTATTATAAGTAGGTGTTTCCTTTAAGGTAGTTGTCACTCGAGTGTACCTATTCAAAAACTTGTTCTGTTCAAAATAAAAATTAATCTAATGCAGTTTATATTTGCAATAACTTATATTTTTAACATTATATACACAGATTGCATCAAAATAGTTAAAAGCTAATATCAAACACTGTAACAGATGAATTTTCTTTATTTTTCCGTAGAATTTTTAACTGTACCACTCGCACTAACACATACACAAGTGTCGTATTTCAATATTCTCACACTAAAGTATGAATGTTGAAGAATAACTGTGGCAACGTCGCACCTAGACATTTATTGGTACATTCGGGTATAAAAGTAATAAGGTATTTTGAGATATAATACTAATTCTAAACTACAAATGTACATCTGAAAAACTGCAAAACAAATTAATATATTTCCTTCGAATGTACATCTGAAATTCCTATTTTTTAAATGGTACTATATATGTACAATTTTTTAGCTCAAATCCCAATGCCTGGTGTCCGTAGAAAATAGCGTCTAATAAAAGAACACGCCCATATATAATTTTTTTTGTGCAGGTTTAGTGATATACTTCGCCTACGGAATATGGCATTCGAAGCAACGTCTTCGACTAGACAACGAAGAGGAAACACAAATAAATCGAAGTATGCACGGCGAAAACAACGTAGGTTACGTCGAAGACTTCGACAAACGGACTATGTACCAGTGAAGTGAAAAATGTGCTCATTATTATCATTATTTATTCATTAATAAAATAATCATTTTTGTAACTTTGTAACTTGGAAGAAATTTATTGTTCACCTTATACCTATTAATGGGTGTGCCAATTTGCTTTAAATGTTTTATAAATTTTTGGAAAAAAATATTGGATAGTTACAAGTTACATTATGAAATATTCTTAAAAAAAATAAATTATTGTAAGTGCTAATGTATTACAATTTTGTAAAAATGTATTATTAATATTACTAGAAATAAAGTTATAATTAAATATGTATGTATTCGTTAGGGGTCGCTATTTTTTATTTTCTTCTTCCACTCATTTCTGTTTTGCGTGTCGTTCTCATTCAGTTCCTTTTCCCACAAGTCTTTCGCAATATAGTCCTTTCATCTTATCTTTGGTCTTCCTCTGTTTCGTCTACCTTCTATTACAGCTATTCATTCGTCTTCCAATATATTCTTCATCTCTCCTCATGACATGTTCAAATATAATCGTCTCTCTTGTATCTTTCTAGAAACTTGTAACACTAGAGTTATTTCCATACAGTATCTTTCCGTGTCTTGCCCAACATCTACTTCAACATCCTCATCTCTGTCACATTCATTTACTTTTTATTTATACTGACATCTGTCGATTTGAATTATCTGAATATATTAGCAGTTTCCATGGTTAGCATAGCTGGCTGATTTATTGAATTTAATATATTTATAATTCTTTAACTCTATATCTGTTGAATATGAAGTATAAAATGCAATCAAATCGTATAGAGAATAATATATTCTTTAAGTTATAATAATATGTAACTGAGTTATTTCAAGAAAAACTGTTACTTCAAATGAGGGTACGAAAAAATTATAATTTTTGGAATCGTGGTATTGAAGTTATGGAAACTTTCGTCACACACACATACATACATACAGACATCATCGCTAAAAACTCATCATTGAATTTTTTGACCAAAGACAATACCTTCCTTACCTAAAAGTGACGGTAGGTAAAATTCATTCAACTGTACGTTCCGTTTTCCTATATCCTATTGTACACACAATTCTCTAGAGTTGAACGGTATACTTCTACTAGTACTGTTAGTAACACAGAATTACTTTCACTAATATAATATATCCCCACCATAGTAGAGTAATAATTATACACAATTTCACATTTGCTAGTTTTCGTTTAGCGGAAATGGTCGCTATCTACAATTCTGTTGGTATTTGAAAAAAATATCTGATACGAAACAAATACATACAAATAAAATGTATTTTTAAAAACCAGTGATACAGATTTTTATTTGTGTATCTAGTTTAATATTTTGTTATATATGTCAAATATTTAAAATATAGTGTTTTGTGTTCAGTTAAACAAAAGGAATATTAGTTATCTAAGAAAATAGTAAGTTTTTTTAATGTACTAATTTAAAATGTCTACAATCCGATTTTAATATTTTTACGATGATGTCTGTGCGTGTGTTTAACTACGTATTTCTCAATCGGACATTACTAGGAAGAGCTGAAAAGGTTTTGGTAATAACTGGACAGCCGGAAGTAGCAGATTCTTAAAAAAAATTCTAAATATTATTTTTTGAAAATTTTTGTTCTTGCAAGTATTAAATAACATTAAAATCTCTGATACATTATATATTTAGAGATAAAGAAATATATAAAATAATCTGTTGTAATATATCTCACAACGCAAATAATGTCATAAAATGTAACTGACAGATAAATGCCAGTGTCAAAAATCCAGAGACATTACTGGAGATTTTCTGGGAAGTACATACATTATATACAGAAATATTGACAATCCCGACAATGAATTAGAAACACGTCCAAAAATATAATTATTGTTCCATTTACTATTTTTTTTAATTGAGATGATTAGTGTGTTGAGAGTGTCATATATTTGTCAGTTACATACATTTGAGATTTGAACTGTGTAACCAAGAAGTGTTTAAAGTGTAGGCTCCGGGATATTATAGATAATTTTATATATATTTATCCATAAAATATACAAAAAAAATCTGTTGTGGCCATAAATTCCACACATAAATTTCTTTATAATTCTTTAACTCTATATGTATTGAATATGAAGTATAAAATGCAATCAAATTGTATAGAAAATAATATATTCTTTAAGTTATAATAACGTTAAATGTCAATAAATTTAATTGTTAAATCTTCAAATGAGGCTACTTTCGGTTCACCAATTATAACCAAAATCTAATCAGTTGTTCTTCTGGATGTAAACTTGAGGAACACGAAAAAAATATAATTTTTGGAATCGTGGTATTGAAGTTATGCGTTATACATACAGACATCATCGTAAAAATGGTAAAATCGTATTATAGGGATCCTAAAACATGCTTATTCACTGAAAACTCATCATTGAATTTTTTGAGCAAATTACCTTACCTATAAAGGTGACGGAAGGTAAGAAGTATTAATGCAAACCTGTAGAAAATTTAATTTTTATTGTCGCTATCCAATACTGAACATATATATGTATGTAACTATGTCTACTTTCTTTTAAATTTATATAACTATATTTTCTATTTTTTGAAAATTAATAAATATGTATAAATTTAAAAACTATGACTAAATTCTTAACATATATAAAAGTCAAACGATTAACACATGTTCTATGAAAAGTCATGTGCTTGTGACTAAATACATGTACACACACATACATCCACAATTATACCGTAAAATTGAGGCGTGTTATATTATATTATAAATGAGTCATAGAAAATCCAGTATTGTATAGTGAACAAAAAATGACATTGAAACTATTCCTATAACGTACGCATAACAATAAACAATACAGTCGGTTCTTATCAGAAAAATATGTGACACAAAATCAGTAAAATTCAAAAATTAATAACAATTTTATCAAAAAATGTATATACCGGCTTCTAATCAACAACCTTGGCCTAACTTGAAGTGTAAAACACCTTTTATATAATATAGTTGCCCATATTTTTTACCTACCGTTACATTATAGGTAAGATACTTTGTTAAAAAATACGTTTACACTTATGCATACCATATGGAAACTAATTCGCTGTATTGAGGACCTTCATTTTCGCAACTCCTACCTCACAACGAAATGACCGTGCATCTTAATAACTTTAAATTAAATCCGTTTACTACTCCTTCTGGGGTCCCACAAGGATCAAACTTGGACCCACTATTATTAAACTTCTTCATTACTGACGTGGTGGACTGTGTTCAACAATCTCAAATACTTTTGTATGCCGATGATATAAAAATTTATAAAACCATCAACTCTATTAATGACTGCATTCTCTTACAAATGACATCAACATTTTAAAATGTGTTTACACTTATGTATATCACATGGAAACCAATTCGCTTGAGAAAGTAACTCAGTTTAAGGATCTTGGGATTATATTTGACATAAAACTAAGATTTAATGTACACATTGAGACTACCGTAAGATCATCCTACAAAAATCTTGGATTTGTAATTAGAAATTGTCGGTCTTTCTATAAAACTACACTAAAAAGCTTGTATTGTGCATTTGTCCGCTCTAAGATAGATAATTGTCTACAAGTCTGGAATCCAATATATCATAAATATATATCTAAGATTGAGTCTGTCCAGCATAAATCCATCAAATATTATTTTAAAATACATGGACAATATCCTAACTTTACCCATGATTATTCTGTTTTGCCTGAAGTGAACTTGGTGCCATTAAGTACGAGGGTCATTCAATAAGTAAAGAGACAAATTCTATAATTTTAAAACTATTCAATGAATGTGTACAATCTTTTCAGGGGTGTTAGTTGTCAACCTTGGGATATGCTCTGATCAGCTGTTTCATAATTTTATGTCAACATAACCTCAAAATTTTCAGTTCACCATGGCAAGTCCACTAGAAGATTGCACCTTAGAAGAGCAGCGCTCAGTCATTAGATATTTAGTCCCAGAAGGTGTAAAACCAAGTGAAATTTTTTCTAGAATGTTAATACAGTACGGTAAAAGTTGTATGAACCGTGCGAATTTTTACAAGTGGGTTGATCGGTTTAAAAGTGGCCGAACAAGTGTAGTTGAACCCCGATGTGGACGTCCAGTGGAAGTTTCCAGTCTATTGCGATTTCCTTGAAGATCAGCGAACTATCAATAGCCAATACTACTCTGAGATGCTAGAACACAAAGTTAGACCAGCTATCAGGAGCAAACGCCGTGGACTCTTGTCAAAAGGAGTCATTCTTCAGCACGATAACGCCCGCCCTCATACAGCCCAGCTGACCCGTGATAAGCTTCAAGAATTGGGTTGGGGGGTCTTACCTCATCCTGCCTACAGCCCGACCTCGCCCCATCTGATTTTTACCTGTTTGGACCATTCAAAGACGCCCTACGTGGAAAAAGATTTGCTAACAATGAAGAAGTTAAGGAAGCGGTGCAAAAGTGGCTTCGGGGTAAATCGAAAGAATTCTTCGCCAAGGGAATTAGGAAGCTGCAAGAAAGATGGGACAAGTGCATAACTGTGGGGGGGGGTGATTATGTTGAAAAATAGCCTTAATTTTGAAAGATTGAAATAAACCGTTTTTGAGCTATAGCCATTTGTCTCTACTTATTGAATGACCCTCGTACATTGTAAATCAGTGTTCAAGATACTTGAATAATTTCTATATCTATGTAATCTGGAAACGTCATATTCCAGATATTTCTTATCAAAAATGTATTTTCATTGTGATCTATAAAATATTCGTTATCTCTCTTATCAGTACGTTATCATTTTAATTAGGACTGACTCAGTTGACAATGTCTTACCAAAGAATAAGGTAAAATTATTTATTAAATTCGCCAAAAACTATGGAATATTTAAATGTAAAATATTTGGAAACAAATTCTTAAATTTTGTGACAACTGGTGACAGTGACATCTATCAATTATTATTTTTAAAATAAGGCAAAAACGAAGGTAACTATAATATTATTTTTGTTGTAATTTTTGACATATCCATACCGAATTTATGCCGTTACAAAGCATAAAAATTTAATTGTGCTTATTTATTCAGATGTAGAATTGAATCCTCTATAACTTTTTTAGCTAAAATAATTAGGGATGCAAAAAATTTTAAATTATATATCATCCGCGACACACTTGCCAAGTGTACGAATTCTGTTCAAAATGTATTGAACCTTTGGCCGGCAAAAATACAATTAATCTTTCGAGATCTAGAACCAACCTCCTTCTAAATAGTCTCCGTGAAATGGTGTTGTATTTTGCATGTCTTTTTTGACTTAAATCGGTTTCTTTTCAACTTAGGGAATAGCCAAATATCACCCTGACGAATGAGGGATTTGTGTTTAGTTATTTTGGTCAACAACAGTATAATTTTGGCTTGTTGAGAGCGATGTTCGTGGTATCGTCCCCAAAAGCCTGTTGATTTTCCAAATGGTTTTCGCTTTGATTTCGCCAAACTTTTGGCAATATGCAACACCGCTGTCCATGTCGTTTCATCCACTTGATTTTGTCTCTGTTGTTCATACATCAAACACGAGGAATATATTTTGCTGTAGCTCTATGCACGTTCAATTTTTCAGTCAAAATTTCATTGCAAGACCCAGTTGAGATCGCTTCTTTGGCGTTGTCATGAAGCAAAATGATATTTTTGACAGTTTGCGTTTTCTTTTCCGTCGATAGGACAATTTTGCGGCATCCAGTAAGTTGCAATAATATTGCGCATTAAATGTGCGTTGATCATTATGCGTTTATCATTCTACATTAGATTTCGAACCGCCCCGATGTTGACTTTGGTAACGCACGGTCCTTAAAAACGTGTTGTCCCCACACTGGGCCTTCAATCTCCGCAAAATTTCGGTTGGACTTACCCTCCTTTAGCCAAAAACTTGATAATAATCCGTTGCTCTACGGAGACTCGCCCTTCTTGTTCGCTCATGGTTTTCTTTAATACTAAACGAGACCTAAGCGAATGGGGGTCATGTCTACCTCCTTCCTAACAGCCCAAGCTACCTGCTAATCAACTCTATACGAGTCTATGACCCTCAGGAATTATAGTGTACTCATATTTTTGTACAATAGGGCAGTAAACCTAACTAAATATAATTCTTTTTAGGCACAAAAATGTCAGTCTGGCTCAGCATCTTATGTCGAAAGAAACCTATCCCTCAAGCAGATCCACAGAACCCAACTGAACCTAATTCTTCAAATACATCTCAACTAGCAAGAGTACTAGATACTTTTGACTTAACGGCATTAGGTGTAGGGTCAACTTTAGGTGTAGGTGTTTATGTACTAGCAGGACATGTAGCTAAAGATGTCGCAGGACCTGCAGTGATTCTCAGTTTTTTTATTGCTGCTGTGGCTAGTGTCTTTGCAGGTAGACAATATACAGTGTTTGAAATAAGTTGCTAGTACATTTTTAATCATTTTAGGTCTGTGTTATGCGGAATTTGGAGCCAGGGTTCCTAAGGCCGGTTCAGCATACGTCTACAGCTATGTATGTGTCGGGGAATTTATTGCTTTTGTCATAGGTTGGAACCTTATACTGGAATACGTTATAGGTATGTTTTCCTATGTACGAAAGTGGATTGAAAAGTTTTCGGAACCATTGAGAAGGCATCGGTTTTTATTTTTATTATTTTTAGGATCCGCCAGTGTTGCAAAAGGATTGAGTTTATATATTGATACATTAACGAATAACACATTCAAGAATGCTTTTATTGATATAGCCCCAATCGAATCTACATTTCTGAGCGAATATTTTGATTTTTTTTCATTAGCAATAACGTTAGTGCTAGGGGGTAGGTACACAAATTTCAATAATTGTAGATAAGATAATGATTTTTATCTTTATTTATTTTTTAGGTGCACTTGCGTTTGGTCTAAAAGAGTCAACAAGAGCGAACAATATATTTACTTTTATCAACATAGCTGTTGTGATATTTGTAGTAGTTTTCGGTGCTACGAAAGGTATGTGTTTTTTTTCTGTATTTTACTAGAGGATTCAAATATGATGAAGAACTAAACCGAATGTAATAGAAATAAGAATTTAAGAATTCGTCGACAGCAACAACATTTCTTA
Source organism: Harpalus rufipes (assembly GCA_951394225.1). Lineage (NCBI taxonomy): Eukaryota > Metazoa > Arthropoda > Insecta > Coleoptera > Carabidae > Harpalus > Harpalus rufipes. The sequence goes on along the minus strand of OX596290.1, from coordinate 22,621,815 downwards.
AAAACTTTTTTGACAAATAAATCGATTAATAATTATTATAAAAGTTATAATCAGTAAATATGCCTGCCTTTATGGATAGCGAGTATACAGGCATTGTGCTTGGAACGTTTTCATCTTCTAAACGTTCGCACTTTTGTATATGTAAATAAAATAAATCTCCGAGATCATGAGGCCTTTAAGCCTGCTGGTCAAGATTGTGGTAGAACTCGCCCTGATCAAAGAGAATATTGAAGAGGATGTTTTGGACTCAACCAGGGTCTAGTACTCGAAGAATAGCACTACTCCTTCAGTATTGTTTTGACAATGATGGTTGCCAACTTGAACATTTATTGAGATTTCATTTAAGTCTGCACCTTTATGCGTTTGTTGATCCGTCATTTGTAGAGTTGTTTTTGGCCCACTGCATCCTATATATGTCCTGTCATTTTTGGATTGTCTAAACTCTAAACTGTTGTAACATAAAAATTTGATGTATGATTTGTTTTGTTATCTTAGTCGAGGGATTCTATTCTATCTCTTATCTTTCCCGATTTGTGTATAGTTTCATTTTCTGGTGTATCTATCAATCTATTCACCAGTTTGTAAACATTCTTTCATTTTTTGGGCATTATGCAACACGGTCTACTTTTCAGACATGCAATTTTGCAGTTGTTACGAGGGTCATTCAAATATAAACGAGCCTTTTGCAAAAGAAAATTTATTTTACATTTAGGCAGAAATCACACTTTATAATTATTTTTCTATATAGTTCCTCTCCTTAGTTATGCATTTTTCCCACCGAACAGGTAATTTTTTTATGCCCGTTCAACTTCTTGACCGTTCGCAAAACGCTCTCCTCCAAGTGCTTCCTTGAGAGGTCCAAACATGTGAAAATCGCATTGTGAAAGATCAGGACTGTAGGGAGAGTGGTCAAGTGTAATCCAGTGCATTTCAGCTAATTTTTGGATTGTTAGGACTGCAGTGTGGGGTCCTGCATTGTCATGCAGGAGCAGGACGTCTCGGATGGGCTGACGGCGCCTTTTTGACCGATTTGCAGCTCGTAACTGGTCAAGAAGGTCACAGTAGTAGGCAGCGTTTATTGTGCGAAGATCGTGAAGAAAATTAACGAGTAAAACTCCTTGAGAATCCCAAAACACAGTTGACATCACCTTCCTGGCTGACAAGCGAGTTTTGGCGTCTTCGGTGACTCACATTTTCTACTTTTTCACGCCCTTCTTTGAACTCTGCACACCAGGCTTGCACTCGTGGCCATGAAAGTGTATTCTCCCAGAACAGTGCACGCAGTCGGTTCCGAATTTCGCCTGGTTTAACGCCTTCCTTTGTTAAAAACTTTATAATTATGAGTTGCGCAATCGACGGATGAACCTCTCTTTCGCTCATTGTGAGGACAGCTAACGAAATCGGTCGGGCGGTCAGCTGGGCCTTGAGTCATCTGGAGCGGATCCCCCCCTGCCTTTTCCGATGGCTCGCCTACCTCCGACACACTTACTAGACCCTCAGAAGTAAAAGGCTCGTTTATATTTGAATGCCCCTCGTATTTTATTCAACCATAGGCGAGTAATGAAATTTGTGACAAAACTTTGAAGAATTTTAACTCAATATCTAGAAGATTTACAAGAAATATTGTTGCATCCGACGAGTTCTATCACTGGATAAATTTAATGTACTTATTTCTGTTGATAAACCAAATATTTCATATCTTAGGTGACACCAAAAACTGGTCTATTAAGAAAGAAGACATTCCCCCGGAATATAATGGAGGAAATGGTGGATTTTTCCCTTTTGGTTTCCAAGGAGTTGTAACAGGGGCTGCCACCTGTTTTTATGGGTTCGTAGGGTTCGACTGCATTGCTACCACTGGTGAAGAAGTTAAAAACCCTAAGAAGGCCATCCCATTTTCTATAATAATGTCGCTGTTCATTATATTTTTGTCCTATTTTGGTACCAGCGCTATTGTGACTTTGATGGTACCATATTACTTAGAAGTAAGTATTACAGGGTGCGGCAGAACCAATTAAGCAGTTTTGAAGAGTTATACTGATTAATTATTAAAAATGTCTTTAAGATGGCGGACGTTAGCTGCAATACATTGCTAGAGCCGATATCTGAAGTTTTGAACAGCCCGTTGACACATTTCCTGCTTCCTTAGCTCTAGCAGGTTTTGGGGGCGACGTTTAAACACTTTTCCTTAAGATATCCCCAAAGAAAGAAATCGCATATGCTTAAATCGGGCGACCGCGCAGGACACTAGACGTCCAGGAAACATCTCGCGTTTAGAGAATTTCGGGCTGTGTAGCCCCATTCTGTTGGAACCAAAAGTCCCCTAATCCCTCTTATTCAACAACCACTTCCAGTCGGGGTTGCAGAAAAATTTGCAACATTGAAACGCCCGGAATTCACGGTCACAGTCACGTCTCCCTCTTCAAAAAAGTACGGGCCTATAACGCCAAATTGTGATACGGCACACCACACCGTTAGTTTAGGAGAATGCAGCGGTCTTTCGTGAACAATTTACCAGTAGCGAAAATTTTGTTTATTCGCAATCACGCTTAGGTGAAAATGTGCCTCGTTGCTGCTGAAGAATGATGCCTCAGGAGCTGCAAGAATTTCCTCACACAGATTTTGGCGGTTGGCGTAGTCTGCTGGGTTCAATTCTTGAACCATCATTATTTTGCAGGGATGGAAATTCAAATCTAAATGCAGAATCTTCTGAAACCCCCAATGCAATAGCGTGCCTTCGAGCAGAACGTCTTGGCGATTGTTCGACTGCTTCTCTCACTAGCTCCACATTTTCTGGTGTTCTGATGGATCTTCGTCGGCCATGTGTACCTATTCTTAGTGTGCTACCAACTGCCGAATCCAGGACCGAATTGTGTTCGCAGTAGGAACAGCATTATTGCGCGGAAGGTTGAACCGTCACAGAAAAGCTCTTTGCGTCGCAATCACAGATCGGTTGTTTTCATAAAACGCACGCACGGCAAAGCCACGATGTACTCTTGCCCCTCCAAACTGTTCAATTGGTTCTGCCGTACCCTGTATTATATGATGAAGACCACTGGTTTTTTATTGGATAACTTTCAGATTTTTTTTAGGACCCTGATGCACCAATTCCTCACGCGTTTTCTGTCGTTGGATGGGAGTGGGGAAAATGGATCGTTTCTATTGGTGGAATCTTTGGATTGTTCGCCAGGTAATATAAATTGTTTCTAAATTTAAATTTCCCGCATTTTTTAACACTGTATTGTTACAGTCTGTTTGGAGCAATGTTTCCCTTGCCAAGAATAATATATGCCATGGCGAACGATGGGCTGATATTCAGATTTTTGGGACGAGTCAATACAAGGTTTAGCTCCCCAGTAATTGGTACAATTATAGCATCAGTATTAACAGGTATTTACCATAAATGGGACTCCTAAAATATGGTATAAACGGTATACCATTTTCCAGGTTTGATGTCGGCGTTGTTCAACTTAAAACAACTAGTCAATATGATGTCGATTGGTACGCTTATGGCATATACCATAGTAGCAGCTTGTGTGATAATACTGAGGTAACTATACCATTCCATATGTGTACGTTTAAACGTGTCGAAACTAGCTTATGTCAAATGTATGTTTGTTTGCTCTTGTGCATGTGTTTAGATACACTAACACAGAAGATAATATCGCCGAATGCAGATATTCTTTACTACCAGAAGACACTGAAGATGAGTAAGATTTGTACCATAAGTTGGGGACATTTGGTTGTGGTCAATAAACTCAATATACCGGGGGTGTATCAGGAATAGGCGTTTAACATGGGAAATCAGTTTTTCCCCAAAAGTGGTCATATAGGTCATGAATTACCCATGTTGGACGTGTTATCCTAGACACCTATATAATGAATTTTCTTTTAGAAATAATAATTATATATACCCATTTGTTATTAGGTATTCAGATTTGGGCCAAAATCTTGAAGAGTACGCCGAAAACTTGAACCTAATTCCACCAAAACAAGACGTAACCATGGCAACAGTTTTTAAATCAATGTTTGATTTTTCGAAGCGAAATCCGACGAATCTATCAGAAAAACTAGTAACTATTCTAGTATTTATATTTTGTAAGCACTACTTTTGAATTGAGGATTTCTTGAAAAAAACAACCATAGTTCAAATATTGTAAATGAGTTTCATACTGCGATATATATATTCATGGATGCCAAACAGTTTGGTAAAACTGTATTTTAGTCGAAAGATGTTTGCATTTTAGTTATTTTAAAAAAAATCTGATGTGGCCAGCACAATATCTTCCATCAATCCTGTGTATGATGTATAATTTCCATACATAAATTTTCTTGTAAAATATTCTAAATTTCCCATTTTTGTTTTGCGTGTCGTTCTTATTCAGTTCCTTTTCTCTCAAGTCGTTCGCAATACAGTCCTTCCATCTTATCTTTGGTCTTCCTCTGTTTCTTCAACCTTCTATTACTAAAGCTATTCATTCTTCATTCAATATATTCTTCATTTCTCCTCATGACATGTTCAAACCAATGTAACCGTCTCTTTTGTATCTTTCTAGAAACTTGTAACACTAGAGTTATTTCCTTACCATATCTTTACGTGTCTTTGATACTGACATATATTATGTTATAATAACGTTCCGGTTGACCAATTATAACCACAATCTAATCACCTCTTTTTCTGGATGTAAACTTGAGGAATACGAAAAAAAATAATTTTTGAAATAGTGGTTTGAAGTTATGCGATTCGAAACTTTCGTCACACACACATACATACATCATCGTAAAAATAGTAAAATCGTATTATATGGATCCTAAAACGTACTTATTCACTAAAAACTCATCACTTAATTTTTTGATTAAAAACAATACCTTCCTTACCTAAAAGTGACGGAAAAATGACTAAGGTTGTTTTTGCAAAAAATTACTCAATTATTTATCGGTTGTATATAAGTTCAAATAATGAATGTATGTATATTTTTTTAGGTGTTCTATGCCTAATTTTTGCATGTATACTGTCCTACCTTCAAAAAGATATAGAAAATGGCGAATTATATGCCATCATTCCATTGGTGATCACACTTTTATTTATGATTATTGTCATATTGAGCATATATGCTCAACCAAAAGTAAATGCAGTATTATCATTCACAGTAAGTATGTTTTAAAGTTTAGGCTTATTTTCAAAATTGGCGCCAACGTTTTAGTCCGCGAGCCAGGGTACAAATTTGGTCAATCATTTCCTCTCGGGCGATAACTTGTAAAATGCTTCAGAGAGTTGTATCATGAAGCTCCGTGAACGTCAGCTGCGGTTCGATGGGTGGGTTAAGCAGCGGTAGCCTCCCACGCACGTTGAAAAAAAAATGAATTTTAGTCATTTCCTCCCGATTGAAAATTTATCAAATTATAGCTAATCCAATATCTTAAAGAAAAAAAAAAGTCAGCTGACTATAAAGTGGTGAATAATACGTAAGATGGTCACACGAACATGATAAAAAAATATATAAAAAAGATTATATCTTTCAGTTAGAGCATGAAGCATAATGTCGAATAACTTTAGATACGTCATTTCCTCCCGGATAAAAATTTGTAAGCTGATAGTTAATATGATCCTGTAAGTAATAAAAAAAAATCAGCTAGCAATATGCCGAGGGAAAACTCGTCTGCTGGTGCATTTATATAGGTAATAGATGCTCCTGTCTGGCTCCTGCGTTACACCCTTCAGAGCATAAGCTGACAATCTTCCCACCGATATATAGCCACCTGACATGTTTATTTATTCACAATGTCATATAAACTGTCATCTGATAAATTTTCAATTGAGAAGAAATGACTGAACATATATATTTTTTATCATGTTCGTGTGACCAGCTGACGTATTATCCACCACTTTATAGTCAGCTGACTTTTTTTTTCTTTAAGATGTTGGATTAGCTATAATTTGATAAATTTTCAATCGGGAGGAAATGATTAAAATTCATTTTTTGTTCAACGTGCGTGGGAGGCTACCGCTGCTTAACCTACCCACCGAACCGCAGCTGACGTTCACGGAGCTTCATGATACAACTCTCTGAAGCATTTTACAAGTTATCGCCCGAGAGAAACTTGGTCATGAAAATCTGTTGCTGGCTCGCGGACTATTTGACCGTTACACTTATTTGATCTATTATCTTACATGTACAATAATTATAAGATTACCAACAGTGTGGTTAAATCGTTGTATAATGGATCACTTTAGTGACGATAAAAATAAATTATATATTATTATTATTATTTCAGGTTCCTTTAGTCCCAGCTATACCAGCCCTAAGTATTTTAATGAATATATATTTAATGCTAATGTTGGATAGTAATACATGGATTCGTTTTGCTGTATGGATGGCAATTGGTGAGTTTTTTTGTTGTTATAACGAATTAACCAATGAAATAGGCGCTTTTAAACGAGGACGTAGCAGATGTTAATCCATATACCTATAACTAATATAATGCGGAACGCATGCTCCCCGTGTAGTCTTCACTAAAACATGGAAATATCATTGCAGCATAAGTTCTGATTATTGAAGACTAGCGCAAACTTTAAAACCTGAGAAATTAAGTAATGTACCTACTATTTATTTTGTGTTTAAATTCTTCAACATAAATATTAGTAATAATAAGTAACAGGCCCAGGAGGGCTAGCGGCGTTAGCACTTTGTATAGCTTATGCGCGTTTCCATTGTGGGAATGTGTGTAAACAGTCAAACAACGCTGAAAACAATGGAGTAGCACTTTTTTAAAAACGTACAACTATTATAATTTAGGAATCTACCTAGGGGAAGTTTGGCGTAGCCAAGTTTTCGCCACTATATCTACTAATTGAGTGACATAGACATATGCAGCAATGATATTTCTATATTTCAGTCAAGGCTTCAGCTAGTCTCTACGTAAAAGATAGGAGCATTAGCAATATATTAGTTAATACGAAGTCTGGCTATTAAATAACGACACTGCGCGCGCAGAACGAATGCAACGTTGGATAGCTGGAAATGTCTACTATTCCGGTACGAAAACACGTTTTTGTCGCTATAGTAGTATTTTTTCTATAGAGGTTAGGAACGAACATGTTTTTTTCTCGTGCCGATAACAATGTGTGACGAAAAACACGAGCAACGCGGATCAATGTGAATTTCTCGTTAAATTAAAAAAAAAAACACCGACTGAGTGCTATAAGTTGCTGAAAGAGGCCTATGGTGAGAATTCTCTATCTTGTGCGCGTGTTTTCCAATGGTATAAACGGTTTTCTGAAGGCCGAAAGAGCACCGAAGATGACCAACGTGACCAAAAGCGTTTAGAGTCTCAGCAATCATCCGAATGCTGATACGATGATCTCCGCGCACAATTTTGGTCCCTGTTTGCGGAGTTGAAACAGAGACAGGTCGACCTGAACGTTGGTCATCTTCGGTGCTCTCTCGGACTTCAGAAAATCAACTTATAGTACTCAGTCGGAGTTTTTTTTAAATTTAATTCGTTGCTCGTGTTTTTCGTCACACATTGTTGTCGGCACGAGAAAAAACAGGTCCGTTTCTAACCTCTATAGAAAAAATACTACTACAGCGACAGAAACGTGTTTTCGTACTGGAATAGTAGACACTTTCAGCTATCCAAAGCTGCATTCGTCCCCCCCCCTTCCCCCCGAGGACGCCTGCGCGCGCAGTTTCGTTATTTAATAGCCAAACCTCGTAGGTCTACCGACGAAGAAATCTTTTTAAGTGTCAAAACCGCCTAATTCATTGGCTTTTTTTATATTTCTCGCACGATCGCATGGCTTAAACGCACTCCTTCAGGTCTGCCTATATACTTCCTATCTGCTTGTATATTATACCAACACAAGCCTACTAATAATAAACAGAACGAACATGCAAAAACAAATGGCAAACTTACCATTCCCGAAATAATAATCGATCCGCCAAGTAGAGTCAATTCTGAAAGAGAAAATAATACAATTAGAAACAGAACACTATCTATAGATCTAACTAATGCTGTAGCAGATTTGGACAAAGTATTAGACGAAAATGATTTCGACGATTTTGAAGCTATCAATCCAGAAAACGATTACAAAAACAGCACCATTTTAACCAGAACATTGGACAACAATTCTCCAAATATAGATGATGATAATATATCAATTACCTCATCAAATTTAAGTTCAGTTCATAGTAAAGAACATCACATTGAAGTCTTAATTCACCAGGAAGATTCAGACGAAAATAACGAGGAAACTACAGCCGAAACTCATCACGAAACCGATGACGAAAACGCCCTAAATATGGTACATATAACAGACGAAAATTTAATACAATCTGGCACAAAAACTGACGAAAATATAGTCCCTGAAAATGGTACAGAATTTGACGAAACTTTAGAAGAAGATTTGGACAATACTGACGAAATTGTTGTTGGTATACTGGACCAAATTTTGGACCAAATACCTGACGAAATTTCTGACGAAACCACTAGCATTACTGCCGAAATTTGCCAGAATAATGGTATACCAATTCCACCTCCTATGGGTCCATTATTGAACCCAAGTCCTACCCATTCTCCCAAAATAGTCCCCTTATTTGACCCAACTAAAGTCATTCTAAGACCTGTCAAGTCCATGCCTGTTATTCGTCATGAAAGTACAAGTTCAGAAGGATCAAACGATAACCTAAAAACTGGTAGTCAACAAATGGACAAACTCAAATTGAAATTAGAACATGTTTTGCAAAAACAACGCACATTAAACATATCTGTCCCTAGATATTTAGAGGATAAAATTTCATCGCCTACTGTAGAAAAAGATTTGGAAATTCCTGATAAAGATCAATTTGATAACACACCAGAAGTGCCAGATAATTTCAGAAATACGAAAGAATTTAAAGAGCAACTTGCGAAAGTGTTACAAAAAAGAAATAGCATTATAGTTGATAAACCAACATTTGAAAAAAAAGTTGAAACAAGCAATGATGAATCCGAGAATCAAAAAAACAATCTTCAAGGTTTTATATTAAGGAAGACTGAAATTCTACAAAACGAAGATGAAGAAAATAACAACAAAGAAAAGAGAAAAGTACCGACAAAAATAGATTTAGATAAAGAGAAAGAAATACATAAACGGTTAATGATACAAACGTTACGTCATATAAAACTTAGACGAACTGGACTGAACCTGAATGATGATAATAATGATATTCAAAATGATTATACAAGTACAAACACGAACACAAATAGATAACTGCTTGTACTCATATTCAAAAACACCTGCCATCTGCATTTTATATTTTATTTTTATTGGTGTTCTTGAGGTCGTCAAAATAAGCATTTCTGCTTCGATGGCTTCTTAGTTGATCGAAATATCTTTCCAGCGATAAACGTTTTGAGTTCGGTCAATTTTTGTTGAGCAGTACGACTTCAATGAGTTGACGCATTGTCGTGGTGAAACAATTTTCTTTGCCATTCCCGGGCGTTTTTCTTGAATTGCTGCTTTCATCTTGTCTAAAAGTGTGGCGTAGTATTGTCCTTTATCAGGATAATCAATTAGTAGAATGCCTTTGCCGTCCCAAAAGACTGACGCCATCACCTTTCCTGCCAACAGAATTAGCTTTGCTTTCTTCGGGTCCGACTCGCCATTCCCAGGCGTAGTATTGTCCAATTACAGTTTTTCCTTTACCAAGATATCAATTAGCAGAATGCCTTTGGCGTCCCAAAACCTTTCCTGCCGATTTTCGTGAAACAATATCGTTTTCTTTGCCATTCCCGGGCGTTTTTCTTGAATTGCTGCTTTCAGTTAGTCTAAAAGTCTGGCGTAGTATTGCCAAGTTACAGTTTTTCCTTTATCAAGATAATCAATTAGCAGAATGCCTTTGGCGTCCCAAAAGACTGACGCCCTCACCTTTCCTGCCGATTTTCGTGAAACAACATATTTTTCTTTGCCATTCCCGGGCGTTTTTCTTGAATTGCTGCTTTCAGCTTGTCTAAAAGTGTGGCGTAGTATTGTCCTTTATCAAGATAATCAATTAGCAGAATGCCTTTGGTGTAGTGGTGTACCCAAGTTTCATCCTAATCAATTAGCTGAATACCTTTGGTCCCAAAGTTTTCTCAGTGATTTTGGAAACATTTCAATTTACCCTAATATATAATATAATATGCAGGTGGTCGAACATTTTTGAAGAGTGATATACATCCTATAAACTTTATTTAACTGTTTAATAAATGCTCATTTTTTGCACGATGATATTTATAAATACTCGGCATGATTTAACAAAAACTAATACACACATATTGTATAATATATTTTCATATACACATATTGCACCTTATACTAATATCATGTACATAATAAACAATTATTTATATCATTTTTTTGTTATTTTTTACCTTTTATTATTTTTATTACAGGATTTGCTATGTATGGTTGCTATGGGTTACCAAATAGTTTACGATCTTACACCAGAATTGAATAGAATCTCTATATACTAGTCACATTGTATGTTATATATTATATATTTTTAGTATTAAATGTATTTATATGTATATGTCAAATAAATTAACAGTATACACCAATTTTCGTTGTTTTCCAAATTATGATACAAGTAATCCTTCAAAATGTTTCTACGAGGGTAATTCAATAAGTAAAGAGACAAATTCTATAATTTTAAAACTATTCAATGAATGTGTACAATCTTTTCAGGGGTGTTAGTTGGCAACCTTGGGATATGCTCTGATCAGCTGTTTCATCATTTTATGTCAACATAACCTCAAAATTTTCAGTTCACCATGGCAAGTCCACTAGAAGATTGCACCTTAGAAGAGCAGCGCTCAGTCATTAGATTTTTAGTCGCAGAAGGTGTAAAACCAAGTGAAATTTTTTCTAGAATGTTAATACAGTACGGTAAAAGTTGTAGGAACCAAAAGTCAGAGTATGGAGTGGAAACACACTAGCTCTCCAGTTCGCAAAAAATTCAAGGTTCAACCTTCCGCCGGTAAAGTGATGCTGACCATCTTTTGGGACTCACAGGATCCAGTCTATTGCGATTTCCTTGAAGATCAGCGAACTATCAATAGCCAATACTACTCCGAGATGCTAGAACACAAAGTTAGACCAGCTATCAGGAGCAAACGCCGTGGACTCTTGTCAAAAGGAGTCATTCTTCAGAACGATTACGCCCGCCCTCATACAGCCCAGCTGACCCGTGATAAGCTTCAAGAATTGGGTTGGGAGGCCTTACCTCATCCTGCCTACAGTTCCGACCTCGCCCCATCTGATTTTTACCTGTTTGGACCACTCAAAGACGCCCTACGTGGAAAAAGATTTGCTAACAATGAGGAAGTTAAGGAAGCGGTGCAAAAGTGGCTTCGGGGTAAATCGAAAGAATTCTTCGCCAAGGGAATTACGAAGCTGCAAGAAAAATGGGACAAGTGCATAACTGTTGAAAAATAGCCTTAATTTTGAAAAATTGAAATAAACCGTTTTTGAGCTATAGCCATTTGTCTCTTTACTTATTGAATGACCCTCGTATTTTGGTCATTTAAAAAAGGCGTTATTTTTATATAAATGATATTTTCACGCTAAGTGCTAAGTATTCATAAGTTTTATGATTGGTTCGCAAAATATGGTACACACTTCTGGTATTCGGATCAAACAAGCTTTGGAAAAAAATGAAATTGTCAATATGTCAAACAGTCAGTCAAATTAAATTTTTGTTGAGTTATTATTTCGAGAATTTATCCATTATAATATAATTATTAAATTTTAAATTAAGATGTGTGCTTCAAAGTCTAAAGTATCTGTAAAATCTAGAGCTTCTAGTGTTAGGAGTAGAAGGACTACTGCTGCAGTTGCTACTACAACTGATGATGTCTACGACAAATGGCGGCCGCCGCCAGGAATAAGGTAAGTCTATTATTTTAAGTGTAGATATTTTCTCATTGTAAAATTAATAATTTTCGTAGTACCGAAGCAAGTACTACATAAATTATATCTTTTTCTTTAGGTACCAATTATCTCAAACAAATGTAGATTTTAATGCAGTAGTACCCCGATTAAATTTAAAATATACTACAGTGGAATACGAACCAGGGCAAGATTTAACGGTAAAAGAATCTGCTGGAGTCAAGTAAGTAAGAAATAAATTTTATTTGACATATATGTATATAATTACAAGCTATCATTCTGACACGGGTCTCAACAAAGTCACATAACTGCTCGCGCCCTATTGTATTTAACATTTCTTGTATACCTACACACTACACCAAAAATTCTACTTATATCTATTCTTTATATTTAGATTTTTTAAATTTTAAATTCATTCTAAGAAGAAATTTTCTATTCGAAATGTTTCCAATTCATTGTCGGGATTGACAGTATTTTTGAAGGGTACATGTAATATACCTATAATTTTAAATATTTAACTATTAATACAATAAGAAATAATGTATGTACTTCCCAGAAAAAATCTTCAGTAATGTCTTTGAATTTTTGACACTGACATTTATCTGTCAGTTAATTTTTCAATTGGTTCCCAAGACATTATTTGGGCTGTGAGATTTATTACAACAGATTATTATATAGCTTATATTTCTTTATCTCTAAATCTATAAAACACACACACATACTCAATTTTTGTAGGATTCTATATATTGTTACAAAAAATGATCATTTTGTTACCATTCGTAATTTTACGTAGATTCCAAATATATAAAAATATGTACGGTGTCTTATTCAAAACATGAAAGTTAACATCATTTCCTGTTAAACCGGAAGCGCTATCATCATGCCAAATACCATGTCTTGTAAGCCTCTAAGCTTAGTTTGCTATATGAAGAATTAAAAAATAATTATAAACAAATATATATTTTGAGTGTCACCCAGTATATTTAAATTATAAATACGTAATATATTGTAGTCGTTAGGGATATTTAAATATAAATATTATAGTTGGTATTAATTTTATTTTTTAAATTCAATCTTTGAACGCAGTTTTACTTGTATTAACAGAACGTAGAATCATCTGATACTCGAAAAAATATTGAAATATTTATTAAAATGAAGTTCATATTCACAAGGTTTGTAAACATTTATAAATATATTTTATATTATTACAATTTGCAATAAAAGTGTATATATTTCTTAAAAGTTTTGATATAAATATATGTATTTTTAAACATGTGCTTTTGTTAATCTGTCAAACAAACATTGTTTTGTATAACATAATATTAATGAATTTTTTTTAGTATCATGATTATTGTTGTCGCTTCCATTGGAATTGTTGCTGGTATTATTGAAAGAATTATCAATAAAACTGCTAATGCCTTTTGTATACCTATGAATAACAGAATTGCCAGAAGAAATTCTGTAGTAGAAGAAATAATATGTTAATATTGTATATTATAAATTTTTATTTTGTATTATTGAAAATATGTGATTTTTAAAAAGTATTTATTGAATATTTAAAAACTTTAATAATGTATATAAAATGAAAGATTAAAGTATATATTTTAATTTTAAATTTATTTAGCACATTCTCCTACTCTAAATAGATAACCATTCCTATATTTCATTTGACGATCAAAAAATCTGATGTGGCCAGCACAATACCTTCCGTCAATCCTGTTATGTATAAATTCCATACATTCCAGTAATTTTATAAACAAACTATAAAAATAATTCAAATTGTATCTATTCTTACGTTCATTTTGTCTTTTATGTTTGAATATTCAATGTTTATATCGTACCGTTATTGTACCGGAATAGTTCCGAGATAGCAATAGTAGACAAAATATAATGAACACCCTGTCTAATATTTTCTTTAGATATGCAAGACCAAGAGGCAGAGGACCAGTCTTCAAATTCCAAGACGAAATATTGGCCGAAAGGGCCAGACTTTATAATGAAAGAATTATGAAATTAGTATTGGCTAGAGTTCAAAAAACCAGAAAATGCGAGAGAACTGCTAGTACGTATTTTTTACTTTTATTTTATTTGAAATCGTTCATGCCAATGCAGTGTTTTCTTACATTTTGTATTCGAAACAAACTCTTCAGTACCTTGATACATAACTATTTATTATTTTAGTAAAGGCAATGCATGATACCTTAATATACCAAATTGGTCCAACTTGGTTTCACGAAATGTCACCTTTACAAATGGAAAGCGCCGATTCCCTAAAAGCAGCAATGGCAAAAGACACAAAATTCAAAACAATAATCAATACCCAAGAAGCTTTGTGTAGTCTTGGTTTAGTGTTATGGCCAAATCACACAAAAATTGAATATGCGTTGAAGAAATATAACGAATGCCCAGTTGAGTTTTTGTTGACATTATTTAAACTTAACAGACCGAAAGAACCAGAAAAAGGTATTATATTTATCGTTAACAAATCAGACTTTATATAATATACATTTACAGAAAATGATTATACTTTAAATGACAGAATATTGTTGTCGGCAGTAGTACATTTGTCAATAAGAGAAATTTTTAGAGAGTTACATTTGAGACTACCATCGCCACCTACGAAAAAAGAGCCCCCGAAACCATTCAGACGTAAATATGTTTTTAATCCACAATTTTAATACGAGGGTCATTCAATAAGTAAAGAGACAAATGGCTATAGCTCAAAAACGGTTTATTTAAATCTTTCAAAATTAAGGTTATTTTTCAACATAATCACCCCCACAGTTATGCACTTGTCCCATCTTTCTTGCAGCTTCCTAATTCCCTTGGCGAAGAATTCTTTCGATTTACCCCGAAGCCACTTTTGCACCGCTTCCTTAACTTCCTCATTGTTAGCAAATCTTTTTCCACGTAGGGCGTCTTTGAGTGGTCCAAACATGTAAAAATCAGATGGGGCGAGGTCGGGACTGTAGGCAGGATAAGACTTCCGAACCCAATTCTTGAAGCTTATCACGGGTCAGCTGGGCTGTATGAGGGCGGGCGTTATCGTGCTGAAGAATGACTCCTTTAGACAAGAGTCCACGGCGTTTGCTCCTGATAGCTGGTCTAAATTTGTGTTCTAGCATCTCAGAGTAGTATTGGCTATTGATAGTTCGCTGATCTTCGGAAATCGCAATAGACTGGACCCTGTGAGTCCCAAAAGATGGTCAGCATCACTTTACCGGCGGAAGGTTGAACCTTGAATTTTTGGCGAACTGGAGAGCTAGTGTGTTTCCACTCCATACTCTGCCTTTTGGTCTCAGGGTCGTAGTGATGGATCCAGACCTCGTCGCAGGTCACTATTCTTTTAAAAAAAGCGTCTCCTTCAATCAAACTTCGTTGCTTTAAGTCTTGACTAATGGAAAGCCTTGATTCTTTATGAGCGTCAGTAAGCTGTCTGGGAACCCATCTGGCACACGTTTTTCTGTACTTTAAATTGTTCTGAGTGACATTGTAAACAGTTCCAACACTTACTTGAACTTCCTCAGCTATCATTTCAACAGTAATTCTTCTGTTATCACGAATAAGTCCGTCAATTATCGATTCCAACGAGGGACCAGAAACTTCCACTGGACGTCCACATCGGGGTTCATCACCTACACTTGTTCGGCCACTTTTAAACCGATCAACCCACTTGTAAAAATTCGCACGGTTCATACAACTTTTACCGTACTGTATTAACATTCTAGTAAAAATTTCACTTGGTTTTACACCTTCTGCGACTAAAAATCTAATGACTGAGCGCTGCTCTTCTAAGGTGCAATCTTCTAGTGGACTTGCCATGATGAACTGAAAATTTTGAGGTTATGTTGACATAAAATGATGAAACAGCTGATCAGAGCATATCCCAAGGTTGCCAACTAACACCCCTGAAAAGATTGTACACATTCATTGAATAGTTTTAAAATTATAGAATTTGTCTCTTTACTTACTGAATGACCTAGAGCGCCGGATTTAATTTTAAAGAAAAACACATTTATTTTTTGAATTAAGCAAACATTTTTATTTCAACATAAAGAAAAATAGTTCCGATTAAACGTGAAATATAAATGTGGCTGTATTTCACCAATAACGCGCCGTATTTACTCTTTAAGATGTTCAACTGTTTCAGTTAAAAGTAGAAGAAAGAAACGAAAGAAAAAATACCCAAAATGGAAGAAAGGAATGTCTCCATACTTAAAGCCCTTCATATGCTTGGAACAGAAACACAAAGAAGGCGTTTACAAAAATAGGCATAAGGAATATCCTTCTTTGGATTATTTTGACTACGTAGATGATATGGTATGCAAATAATACATTATATAACCGATTTAATGAGACCAAAATATCTTAAAATCGCGGAAGAAGACGGGATCGCGTGAGGAATAATTTGGTGTATATGTATGGTTAGGAACAATGTGATTAAGAGAGTTGGTGTGAGTCAGTTGAGATGGTTTGGGCATGTGGAGAGAATGGCGAGTGAACGGCTTGTTAAGCGTATATATCTTGGTTGAGAGTTTTCGATTGCGTGGCCGACCAGTGTGTAAGTGGATGGATGTGGTTGGTAGAGTGCTTAAAGAGAGAGAATTTCCAAGTATGAAGAGAAGAAGAGCATGTATGAATGCGATTATGAGTGTGGCCGAGGCGAAAGAAGTCTGCTTAGATAGGAATGTGTGGCGAAGGATGATTGTTTCCTAATTGTAAACCGGATGCGGTATTTCGCTACCGAAAATCGGTCACTTTAATATTTTTAAGAGTAAGGATTTGTTGTGTTGATGTTGTTCTTATTGTTATCGGGTTTGTGCGTACCCACTAAGTGGGACACGCGTGATTTTATGTATGTATAAATTTTGTCTCAATTTTTAGTACAACGTCAAAATAATAGACGATCCAGATTCAGTGAAAAAAAGAAAAATATCTAAAAGCAGCAAACAAAACAAATGGACGTGGCCTCCTAAGATTCCAGTACGTTACGTCGAGTCCAAAATGAAGAAGAAAAAAATTTACGAATTGAAAAAGCCTTCTTCATATGAATCTCCTTGCAAAATTGTACTTAAAGTAGAAAAAGAAGAGCCCAAAGAAATAGTTATAGATACAAATATAGACTTAGATAATGTTTGTACTTGTGCGCCAAAGACGTTTAACGCCAATACAGCATTTAATTTGAAGATTAAAATCACAACTAGTGACGAAGAAATTTTTCTCACTCAAAAATTATGTCCGTATAAACTGACAGACAATATAGGTGATTTAAATTTAGTAGACCAAAAAAAGATAAGTAGAACTATTTCTGATGAAAAAACTAGAAGACCCATAAAAAGAATTGACTATAGGTATACATTAAATACGTGGGTCATTCAATAAGTAAAGAGACAAATTCTATAATTTTAAAACTATTCAATGAATGTGTAAAATCTTTTCAGGGGTGATAGTTGGCAACCTTGGGATATGCTCTGATCAGCTGTTTCATCATTTTATGTCAACATAACTTCAAAATTTTCAGTTCACCATGGCAAGTCCACTAGAAGATTGCACCTTAGAAGAGCAGCGCTCAGTCATTAGATTTTTAGTCGCAGAAGGTGTAAAACCAAGTGAATTTTTTTCTAGAATGTTAAGACAGTACGGTAAAAGTTGTATGAACCGTGCGAATTTTTACAAGTGGGTTGATCGGTTTAAAAGTGGCCGAACAAGTGTAGGTGATGAACCCCGATGTGGACGTCCAGTGGAAGTTCCTGGTCCCTCGTTGGAATCGAGGATTGACGGACTTATTCGTGATAACAGAAGAATTACTGTTGAAATGATAGCTGAGGAAGTTCAAGTAAGTGTTGGAACTGTTCACAATGTCATTCAGAACAATTTAAAGTACAGAAAAACGTGTGCCAGATGGGTTCCCAGACAGCTTACTGACGCTCATAAAGAATCAAGGCTTTCCATTAGTCAAGACTTAAAACAACGAAGTTTGATTGAAGGAGACGCTTTTTTTAAATGAATAGTGACCTGCGACGAGGTCTGGATCCATCACTACGACCCTGAGACCAAAAGGCAGAGTTTGAAGTGGAAACCCACTAGCTCTCCAGTTCGCAAAAAATTCAAGGTTTAACCTTCCGCCGGTAAAGTGATGCTGACCATCTTTTGGGACTCACAGGGTCCAGTCTATTGCGATTTCCTTGAAGATCAGCGAACTATCAATAGCCAATACTACTCTGAGATGCTAGAACACAAAGTTAGACTAGCTATCAGGAGCAAACGCCGTGGACTCTTGTCAAAAGGAGTCATTCTTCAGCACGATAACGCCCGCCCTCATACAGCCCAGCTGACCCGTGATAAGCTTCAAGAATTGGGTTGAGAGGTCTTACCTCATCCTGCCTACAGTCCCGACCTCGCCCCATCTGATTTTTACCTGTTTGGACCACTCAAAGACGCCCTACGTGGAAAAAGATATGCTAACAATGAGGAAGTTAAGGAAGCGGTGCAAAAGTGGCTTCGGGGTAAATCGAAAGAATTCTTCGCCAAGGGAATTAGGAAGCTGCAAGAAAGATGGGACAAGTGCATAACTGTGGAGGGTGATTATGTTGAAAAATAGCCTTAATTTTGAAAGATTGAAATAAACCGGTTTTGAGCTATAGCCATTTGTCTCTTTACTTATTGAATGACCCTCGTATATTAATTTTTCTTTTAAACATATATCTTTTTTCAGTTGTGAATGCTGCATTTGCGGGAAATCTGTCAACATTTCTCCAGATAATGAAATAAATGTAAAGAAAAGTTTGAATAATGAATTTATTGAGGGCCTGGGCACGATTCCAGAGTATGGAGAAGATGGTGAAGAAGAAGGAGAAGATCTTCCAGAAGTTAATATCAAAGTATGTCCATGTCGAACTCCAAGTACGACCAGTTCAGAAGATTCAGATGATACATATGCTTTATGTACATGCCACTCTTCAAGGTAAATAGTTGCCGAAACGCTTTTATATTTTCGGCGTTTCTGCCCTCAAAAGATATATTTATTTGTAAAAAGGCTGAAAGGGTACTCATAGATTCTAGCATGAGACTAAGATCCCTAGACGAACTATACTATTACTACTATTTATGTTCAAGAATTTACACACGAAATAAATAGTAGATACTAGCGAAAACTCGGCTACGCAAAGCTTCCCTTAGGTGGATGTTTTATGATTGTTTACATACATTCCTAAATTAAAATAGTTGTACATTTTTAAAAAGTGCTACCCCAGTCTTGAGCGTTTTATGACTGTTTAGACGCATTCCCACATTGGAAACATGCATAAGCTATACAAAGTGCTAACGCCGCTTGCCCTCCTATTTTTCAAATTATCTTTTTTGCCTAGTATATTAATATTTTTTCTTTATTACAGTGACAGCTGTACTTGTTGTATATGCGAACAAATGGATAAAGATTTCTTATTACATATTAAACATTTCAACGACGCATTTGGTACCAATCACGCACCATGTACTTGTAATTGTAAATGCAAAAAGAAGAAACCGAAATCATTGTGCGACGGACCCCAACCTTGCAAATATTGTTTCTGTACTAAACCGAAGGAAGAACTGGAAGAAGAGGAAGTAGAAGAGGAAGAAAAAGAAGTAAAGAAAGAAGACCCTAAAGATAAAGATGACAAAGATATTAAAAAAGAACGTAAAACAACAAGTAAAGTAACAATTTCAAAATCTGCTCCATCGGGAGATTTAGGCAGCGATAAAATAAGTATTGCGGAAGAAAAATGCAAGTGTGTTGAATTATACACAAAATACCTCGACGCACATGGCAGCTGTTTAAGTCTGTTTACACATTATCAACAAAAAATTCAAGAAGACATTGAAGAATATATGAGGGACTTAAACACAAACAGGTACATTATAAAACGTGCCCCAACTAGAGCGCCGGATTTAATTTTAAAGAAAAACACTTTTATTTTTTGAATTAAGCAAACATGTGAAATACAACATCAGGCAAATGGCCACCACGAAACCTCTGGCACAGGGTTATTCTTTTGTTGAAATTTTGAATAACGTTTTCACATAAATATGAATAACGCGCCGTATTTCCTCTTTAAGATGTTCAACTGTTCAGGCTTATTCGCATACACCTTTTCCTTCACATAGCCCCAAAGAAAAAAGACCATCGGTGTTAGATCGCACGATCTTGGTGGCCAATGTTGATCGCCAAATCGAGAAATGACACGGCCTGGAAACTTGGTCTGCAGTAACACTATTGTTTCACGTGCTGTGTGGTCCCTTGGCTTGATTTCTTGGACCAGTTGAACCTTATACGCGTGTAAATGCAGATCTTTTACCAAAATTCGTTGCATAGTGCTTCTGGAAATGTTTAATTCTTGACCACGATGCCGAATGGAAGTTCCTGGATTCTTGGCCAGAGATTCCCTTACTGTGGCTATATTTTCGAGTGACCGACGACGAACAATGATCTTCTCATACATCAGCGTAAATTTGGTCTCAAATTTTGTAATTAAACGCCTTACTGTCGATTCATTTGGCGCATTATTGCGACCGAAAACTTGACGTAATTGGCGAACTGTTTTCGCAAAACTTTCACTATTTTAGTAATGTGTTTTTACAATAATTAAACGTTATTAGTTTGAATACTTCTCCATATTATTAAATCGCGTGGTCTTTACGTGACAACTGTCAAAAAAATTAACCTTACAACTCGTATTAACAAAATGGCGGCATATTTAAATCCGGCGCTCTAGTTGGGACACCCGCTATTTGTTTTAAAAATTTCAGGGCTGTCTACACCCATTTAAAATACAAGATACGAGGTTTACTTTTTAAGTTTTTACAAAAAGAGAAACAGAAACGAACAAATTCGAAACAAAGTGGTTTATTGCTGTTCGAAATATTCGTCTTTTAGGTCTATACATTTTTGCATACGCTCAAACCAATTCTGGAAACATTTTGTCCACTCTGAAGCTGATATCGTAGAAACATGGTTTTGAAAGTCTTCAATAGCTTCTTGAGACATTTAGTTCAATGTTTTTCTCCTTCAAATATTCAATTGTGTGCTTTATGGGAGCTGGCATTGTCGCGATGAAGAATTATGCGACGTTTTTTGTTGTTTTTCCTTATTTCATCGAAGACCGTTGGCAAATAAATTGTTGTATACCATTCAGCAATAACAGTTCTTCGGTCCTCTAAAGGCAAGGTTGCGACGTGAACCCAATCCCACTAAAGTGCTCCGTGAGCGAATAACTTTAGTGGGATTGGGTTCATCGTCAAACAACTAAACAGTAGACTGTTGTTTGCTTTTAGGTTCATATGAATATACCCAAGTTTCGTCTTCTATAACAATGTTGTATACGGACTTTGAACGTCGAGCCTTTTTTTGCTCTTGGGTCAAATTATGCAGAATCCATCTGGAACAAATCTTTCTCACACCTAAATGTTCATGCAAAATCGATTGTATTGCAGTCTGCGACATGCTAAGACACGCCTCTATCTGTCTGTAGGTCACATGCCGATCTTCTTTAATCACGTTTCTCGGAATGACAACCGATTTTGGCCGACCTTCTCAACGGACGCACGACCACGACGAAATTCTGCAAACCAATTGTATACAGTCTTCTCTGATGGTGCTTCGTCAATTTCTAAGTTGCCACAACTCATTAACGCCATCTGTTGTTCGATTGTAAAAACTTAAAACTTAATTTGATGGTTACACAAAAGTATTTAGACTAGCGATACAATTAACTATTATTTAATAGATGTACCTGTGGCGACTCAATAATTTCGGACAAAGAAGGAAACTATGATACGGAAGAACAAGAACAACAAATAAAAGATCTTCACGATATTGCTTGTAATTGCTGTAAAGATGATCCATACGCCGGATGTACCTGCGACGCATTTGCCGGTAATTTAATTAAAAATTAAATGAGAGAAACAATAATCATCAAAACCTTCTTCAGGTTGTGGTTGTCGCCAGGGTAGTACCAGTTCATCTGCAAACGGCAGCTCAGACAGCACAGACAGTAGCTCAAACCCATGTATGTGTTCTTGTACATGTGGCCCGTGTGAATGTTCAAAGTTTGTCGAAAAAATCCAAATGAATATAGACTTAAAGTCTAAATCCACAATACCAAGTGGAAAAAGTACTGGGAACTTACAACATACTAGCTTGACATCAGCTAGACGAGAAAAGTCGAAATCCGCAGTAGTAAGTATGGAAGAAGAACAGGAAGAAGAAGATCCAAGAATATACCATTTGGAAGAGTTTCCTACAAATCGAAACGAGCAAATGGATTTGCTAAAGGTAACACAAACGAGACGGAATTTGAATATCATAGAATTAATGTTTTCTTTTTTAGAAAGTTCTAGATGATCTAGCGGATGAAGGCTATCCAATGGCACTTCTACCCCAAGTTTATAGGTTACCCCATTTTCAAGTATGGTTAGATAAACGATCTGGAAAATATGTATCTATGGCAGATAGGGGTAAGCTCATATTTGTTTTCTAATAGCGTTTTACATTTATAAATTTAGTTTTGCACTTAATGCAACTAAAGACACTTCTGACGAACCATGTTCAGCTGGACCAAAATCGTCTACCACACTGAAATTGTGGTTCTGGAACCACATGAATAGGAAGCCATAGGATCTCTTATGAAAGTGTGTATGATAAAGGGTTTTCCAATAAGAGGTGTTATTTTGAATAGCCCGCTATTTCGGTAGATGTCGCTTTTGAAGCTGTCATTTTTTGACATTTGACAAGTAGAAACTACGCCATTAATAAAAATGGAACGATACACGCTTCAACAACGCATTGAAATTATTAAAATTCACTATAAAAATGGTGAAAATTTGGCAGAGACGGTTCGTAAAACTCGACAATTTTTGGGTCGTCGTGAAGCACCTTGTCGGACCGCAATACAGAAATTGGTGGAAAAATTCGAGCTGTTGGGACAAGTTAGTGATGTGAAGAATAAAACCCGTGCACGTCGCTCAAGAACAGCCGAGAATATTGCTGCTGTAGCCGAAAGTGTTGAAGAAAACCCAGGTTTGTCCATTCGGTGAATGGATTGCGCTATCGAGAGATGATTAACGATTTTTTATGGCCGGAATTGGATGGTATTGATCTGGACAACGTTTACTTTTAACAAGACGGCGCTACGTGCCACACAAGCAACGAAACCATTGATCTTTTACGGGAAAAGTTTCCGGACCGTGTTATCTCTCGAAGAGGTGATCACAATTGGCCACCGAGATCTTGTGATTTAACACCTTGCGACTTGTTTCTTTGGGGCCACGTGAAAGAGAAGGTCTACGCCAACTGCCCAGCGTCGACTCAAGACCTCAAAGATGGAATTCGTGAGGCTATCGAGGACATAGGACAGCCACTTTGCGATTTGGTTATGGAAAATTTCATGAAAAGGATATTGTCCTGTCAGCGTGGTCGTGGTGGTCATTTGCCTGATGTTATTTTCCACTATTAACGGCATACCTTCCTCTTTATAATGAAATAAACATCCGATCATTTATATTAAAAAATGGCATTTTTCTTTGAATATCAAAATAACACCTCTTATTGGAAAACCCTTTATTTTACACAATTGGTGTTGCAATTTTGCTGTTTATGTTGGTAAAAGAACTGTGACTGGACAATACTACGCCACACTTTTAGACAAGCTGAAAGCAGCAATTCAAGAAAAACGCCCGGGAATGGCGAGTCGGCCCCGAAGTAAGCAAAGCTAATTCAGTTGGCAGGAAAGGTGATGGCGTCAGTCTATTGGGACGCCAAAGGCATTCTACTAATTGATTATCCTCATAAAGGACAATACTACGCCACACTTTTAGACAAGCTCAAAGCAGCAATTCAAGAAAAACGCCCAGGAATGGCGAGTCGGCCCCGAAGAAAGCAAAGCTAATACAGTTGGCAGGAAAGGTGATGGCGTCAGTCTTTTGGGACGCCAAAGGCATTGTACTAATTGATTATCCTGATAAAAGACAATACTACGCCACCCTTTTAGACAAGCTGAAAGCAGCAATTCAAGAAAAACGCCCGGGAATGGCAAAGAAAAAGATGTTTCACCACGACAATGCGCCAGTTCATTCAAGACGTATTGCTCAACAAAAATTGATCGAACTCAAAACGTTCCTCGCTGGAAAAATATTTCGATCCAATGAAGAAGCCATCGAAGCAGTAAATGCTTATTTTCAGGACCTCAAAGAAAATTATTTTCAGGAGGGTATCGAAAAGTTAGAAAAACGTTGGACGAAGTATATTGACCTTCGAACTTATTATGAGGGTCTAGTACGACTTTATAAACGTCCAGGATTTGCAGCTGGATAAAAAGCGTTTCCCTAATTTTTCCTACACAAAACAACTATAATGGGACTCAAGCTAACTGGACTCAAGCTTTGAAAATATAATCGATTTTGGGAGTTACTTTGATTGCGGTGTTCCAGACAAATTTTAGACACATAGAATTCGTAGTTTTAAAACAGAACTCAAGAACTTGAAGAACTGGGACAATAACATGTTTCGCTAGTCACATTTTAGAACAAAACAACCAAGAAACTTAAGCCCTGAAATTCGAACCAAAAAGTTCACTTTGATTGCAATTTTCTAAATTTAAGGCCACAGAACTCAACCTATTCAATAAATTTCTCCAATAAAAATGTCATATTTTTTTCAGAAACATTAATGGCGATTAGTAAACTATGGTGGAATCATATAGAAATTTGTGCTAGAGAATGTCCTCTCCCATCAGATGGTGTATCGAAGAAAGAGAAAAAGAATTTAACATGGGGCAGGATTAAAGCCCACCAGAGATTGGTAAGTACAGTATTTTTTACCTTCCGTCACCTGAAGGTAATGTATATGTATGTATGTGTGTCTGTGTATGTGACGAAAATTTCGGATCGCATAACTTCAATACCACGATTTCAAAAATTATATTTTTTTCGTATTCCTCAAGTTTACATCCAAATGAACAACTGATTAGATTTTGGTTATAATTGGTGAACCGGAAGTAGCCTCATTTGAAGATTTAACAGTTAAATTTGATTTATTGACATTTAACAGATTCATAGTGTGATTATTTAATATTCCTGTACATATTCCTTACAAATAAATAAATATATCATCACGGCATATTACCCATTGCTGGGTGTGCCAGTCTGCTATGTACAGATATCGGTAATGATGAAATATTTGTACCGTGCGGGCACTTTGCTGGCCTGTAGAGTGCACCACAGGGGTCATTTTTAGGACATTAAAATGCGAAGTAATTTTTGGCGTCGGTCGGGATCGAACCCGGGTCCCCAGATTTGCGACCAGACAGTAACACGGCCACGAGACCCCATAGGGAAAATATAGGGAAATAAATAATCAGTATGTTTGACATTGGCCCGCTAATGGCGGCGATCTTGCCCCATGGACAGTTGTGCCAACGTAGCGACAAAAAAAATGTATGATGAATGATAAAATGGATATTTTCAGTTTTCTTATGTTTTTCATACCAATTGTTTTAAAATTTGTGTAGATTAAAACAAAAAAAATGTTACAGCGATATTATTAGTAGTTACCATGAATATATTTTTTAGGTATTGGCACTACAAACCGATTTTTGGAGACGTTTAAAACAAGCCAACATAGACCAAGCCCAAGAATTTTTTCCATCGATGTTTCACTATAAACTACCAAATAAAACGTTTAGAAATGTGTATTTTGCATATTTCCCTGCCGACGAAAATCATTGTCAAGCATTCAGGCCTTGGAAAACACACGAAATGAAGAATATGAAAACACGAAAACCTTGTTGTTAAGTTTTTGTTTATTGTATTTGTCTTGTATTTTGTAAATAAATATTGTTTTGTTTGTATTATATTCGTATTTTGACGTTCCAAATAAACGACGTATCATATTATCTTTCATCAATGAACGGTTATAATTTGTCAAAATATTCCCCGGATGCTCGTGGTACATAAAAATTGCCTTTTGGTTCCCAAAATTCAAGAATTTTATACATATATTTATATATAGAGCAAATAAGTACATTACTACAATATACCTGCATTTTATTATACATATTCACCCGGCTTATTATAAGGTTAGGTTTCAAAACATGCATCATATATTTCTATTTTATATCTATCATAAAAGTACCAATAAATCTTACCTTCTATGCAGACAAATTATATAAGAATGGTCCCAATTTCAGCAGAAAAAAAACACAATTATAAACAACACTGACAACTGAGAAACGTAAACAAGTGACAGTCGATGCTATGAGCAAGCATGAGCACATGCGCAGTTTTGCAAGTGGATGCAAAACAAAAGACGGTTGCAACTGTTGAAAATATGTATTATTTTATAGCATTCACAAAGAAAATTGTGTTTATTTCATAAATAATTAATAAATTTTGTGGAAAATATATTAATTTTATATAAATATTGTTATAATTTGATTATATTCTGAGTTCACATTTAAAATAAGGCGCCTAATCATTCATACTGTATTTATTCATGCTAAAAATCGCATATCCAGATTTTAATGATTTTAAGCACGTTTTAAGGTCCCTACAATCCGATTTCTCAATCGGACATTATTGAGAAGAGATGAAAAGGTTTTGGTAATAATTGGACGTTCTTGCTAGTATTAAAGAAGAGTAAATTCTCTATATGATACATATAAATATTTGATTGTCTTTTATAGATTTAGAGATAAAGAAATATAAGATAATAATTCTTACAGCCCAAATAATGTCATGGAAACGTTATATTATTTCTTATTGTAATAATAGTTAAATATTTAAAATTATAGGTACATTACAGATACCCTTCAAAAATACTGTCAATCCCGACCATAAATTGAAAACATTTCCAAAAATTAGAAGAGTAGGACGAAATTTCTTCATAGAATGAATTTAAAATTAAAAAGCTAGTAATTATGTACATAGATGTCAAATATCATAATTTTTCATTCCATGTGGATTATTTTCCTTGACAAGTAGGTAAATTTCACATACCTGGTGACAAATCAACTACGTAAATTTAGAAATCTTGATATTTTTAATGAAAAATTCTGACATTTGACATCTATGTACATAATTACTTAACAATGCCACATGACTGCTCGCGCCCTATATTTATGTAACCAAAAACGGAATTGGCGACAACAGATATTTTATTAGGAGATTGTCTCCTATTTTTCAAACCCTTTCTGTCGCCTACAGTGGTTGGTATAGTAGTCAAAACTATCTTATTTTAAAATATAGTCATTTAATAAGAATATATACAAATTTCACAATATATAATATCAGTTATGAGTTAGTATTAACTTGTACCTATAAATTTGGTATGAGTACCAGTGACTAGCAAGTCTCCAGTTTTTTTATTTTTGATTTCAACTTCCATAAAACCTAAATTTTTGCCAGTTTTAATGGTTTTGGCTTCGACTAGAATTTCATCACCTATACATGCACCTTTCAAATACCTAAAACGAAATAAATACGTTGAGTTTATTTGTAATAATGAAAGAAAAATATGTTAAATACAAAATATTTGTGAAATTAGTCGCAAATGACAAAACGAGATCGTAAGTGATATCTGCTTAATTCCACTGGGGTCATGGACCCGTATGGAGTTGATTAGCAGGTAGCTTGGGCTGTTAGGAAGGGGGTAGACATGACCCCAATTTGCTTAGGTCTCTTTAGTATTAAAGAAAAGCTTGAGGGAACAAGAAGGGCATGTCTCCCTGGAGCAAGAACAGAATTGGCTAGGAAACGTTGAAAAATCCGACGCGGGAGGCCATCATTCGACGACGACCGTGCGATGGAGGAGTTTGTGCCCCAATGGCCCGCTACTTTCTACGATCAAGAGATTAAAAAGCTTCCAATTTGTCGGGAAATATGCGTTTCTAGGGCGGGGGATTATGTATATATTTGATTTATCCTCATACTGGGTGCGTCAGGGAAACTTGCTGATTTGAAAGGTCAATAAAAGAAAAAGTATTTCACATATCGGTTTAATTCTTTTTTTATCGTATTGTACACATCCTGAATTTCCGTCTCAAGTTGTTTTTTTTAGCGTTTTTTGAAGTTTCGCTCCACTCTTTCGAGCATATCGACGGGAATGTTGTCCTTCAGGTGTTGCAGGGTCCGTGGTTTGTCATTGTAAACAATGGATTTGAGATATCCCCATAAAAAAAGTCACAGGGAGCCAAATAGGGGGAGCGCGCCAGCCACAGTACGTCACCCCTCAAGGAGATGAGGCGCTCGTGGAAGTGTTCCCTCAAGTTTTCCTGAATGCGTCCATTCATGAAACGATCGATTGCCGGCCAGGAAGGCACGTTGGGTGGCGACCACCGAAGGGCCATTGGAAAAGTAGGCCTCGACGGCGAACGCACGCTCCTCTTTTGTCCAACGCATGACGACAACTGGCTTGAGCGGAAACAAAACTTCAGGACCCCCTCTTTCGAATGAGACCCTCCGTACCCCTTTCTGACCACGCCACGCTCATTGGCGCCAAATTCAAATCAGCAAGTTTCCCTGCCGCACCTTGTATATGTGACAGAATTGGCAAATCTGTGTGTAGTTACAGATGTACGAATTAACAGTTGTACAGATGATTGCCATGAAGTAAATCTCAAAGATTTGATGTTACTCACGTCATATTTATACTGATTGATACACCAGCTCCACCCTTGTCATGACTGAGTAATGCTATTCCTGAAACTATATCTACTAGAGTAGCTGAATAACCACCGTGCAGGTTTCCAAATCCGTTAGTTTGACTAGAATCGACAGTAAATTCAGCTTTGGCAGAACCGTCCCCAAAAGATAATATATTTACCTATAAAGAACATAAAAGTGAATAGCGAACAGTTGATGACAGCATTGTTTCTTCTGTTTATAGTCTACGATTTTTTAAAAATGCGGCTCGATAAAGCTACAGCCTATACGGTGCGAGCGATTTCCGTGATATTTGTAGCAAGTTATAGGAAAATATTGATACTATAAATGAACTGATTCACCTAAATCAGGGTTGTCTAACATAAGAAATGAAAGATTTTGAGTAAGTTTCAAATTTACCACACAATTGCAGCAGAATTCGAAAATCGATTTAGCGACTTTAAAAAAATCGAAAGAAAGATTTGTTTTTACTCTGCTTCTTACAACTGGAATTGTGTGATTTGCAATCCTTTTTACCAAGGAAGAACTGAAACTGGATGGACTTTTTCAAGTTGTTGACAGAGCGATACCCCAACTTGCGAAACTTAGGGTTTACACTGGGCTCAATGCTGGGAAGCACGTATCTTTGCGAAAGCAGTTTTTCCAACATGAAATTTATAAAGTTAAAATATAGATGTTCCGTCTCTGATAAGTCACTTACTTAGTTGCTTACGAAGTATTTTATAATGCGGCCCTCCAAATCGTATTTTTTAAAGCGGCCCTTGGGGCACTTGCAGTTGGAAAGCCCTGATCTAAATGAACTGATTTTTTTTAGAGTAGTTTGATATGAGCCAAGTGGACAATGGAATATGCCTTTAAGTACAAATAATCTGTATTTTTTTATACGTATGTATCTATTACTTACATTTTTAAGGACATGTTCAAAACCCACTCCATATTTCAAATATTTTAAATACCATTTTAATATTTGTGATCTACTTATATTAGCTGCCATTTCGTGGTATATTTGAAAAATTTTAAGTCTGCTAATAACAACAACAACAATAATAATGAGAAGTTTTGAGGAAAATATATTGTTAACTATATATAAATATATACTGATTTTACTTGTATATGTATATGAAGAGTTAACCTATATATTTTATACACATGTATATTTTACTTACATTTTTAAGGACGCTTTCAAAGCTTTGCCCACACTTTATACATTTTAAATACTCCTTCAATATTTGTAATCTGGTTAAATTATTTGCCATTTTGTTGTGGTTTAAATTATTTAAATAATGAAATGACCTTTGTTGTTGTTCTTATTCTTATTACAAAAGTTTGTGCGTTTTATATTACAAAATTATCTTTTAACATTAATATTTAAAAATATTGAATATTATAAGTTCGTAAAATATAAATGTATATACATATATTTCTTGCTAAATAAATACAATGAATTTATTGGTTATGCATACAAGTGATTGTCAATCTTTTGTGATTAAACACATTTTAAGGTCCCTAGAGTCCGATTTGGTGTCTATAAATCTGCAGTATTTTTTAATATAGCATATGAACCGGTGTTGCAGTCAACACCCTGTATATATGTATTTAAGTACGCAATTACTTGACTTAGTATATCTTCAGATATATTTATGTATACATGTGTACTTACATGTTGGATGACTTTTTCAAAGCCCTCCCCAGCCTTTATAGATTTTAAATACCATTTAAGCATTTGGGCATTAGTTAAAGCCCTAGATGCAATGAACCGTGACATTTTTCGTATCAATATTAAAAAATTAACCCTGAACTTTGCTTTTATATTAATTGTCATCATATTTTATTCTTATCAGCAATAGATTGTGACGACGCAATGAAGGTGAATTCTACAAATTTTTCATTAAAAATTTCAAGATTTTCTAAATTCACGTAGCTAATTTGTCACCAGGAGTGTGGAATTTACTTGTCGAGGAAAATAAACCACATGGAATTGGAAAATCACTGAATTTACAATGAAAAATTCTGACACGGACCCCATTATGTGCTTGTTAAGACCAACAAAGTCTCGCGCCCTATTGTATTTAACATTTCTTGTATATCTACACTCAATTTAAAGTTTTTTGAAGTTAAATTTTGAAATTTCTTTTCAAATATTGGAGAAAATATATCAAAAACGACCAGAATGTTACAAGTATAGACATCTGTTGACAATTAAGTCAAAACATAAATGTAAACTAAAAGTTTGTTAACAGATGGCAATACCAGTATTGTTTTAAAAGTTTATGGTATATTTTTTAATTTTTTAAAAAAGATATTTTAATATTTAACTTCAAAAATTTGAAATGTACGCCATTAGTTTATATTTAAAGCGTATATTATTGGAAAAATAAGTAAAAATTCTTTGAACACGTGTTTTGCAAAAAATTCGTGATATAAAATACTAATAAAATTTACATTTTGCATATAATTAAATACAAAATTGACAATTATTTTATAGTTTTTGGAATATATTTATAATTTAATAAAAGATATAATAATATATTTATATGTATCATATAGAAAATTTACTCTTCTTTAATACTAGCAAGAACAAAATTTTTCAAAAAATATTTATAAGATTTTTTTTAAGAATCTGCTACTTCCGGTTGTCGAATTATTACCAAAATATTTTCAGCTCTTTCCACTAATATCCGATTGAGAAATACGTAGTTAAACAAATATTAGTATAATGCTTGGAAATATACAAGTTTCAGAGGTACTGGTATATAAGTTCGACCCTACAGAGAGTGCAAAATATAATATAGTATATATTGGTACATAGAGTATATAATATATATGTATACATAAAAATATTTAAATATATACATAATTATATTTAAAATATAGTCCAGGACGTTATAAACGCATACACTTAATAAAACAATGTTTAATAAAGAAATACACTCACAATTAGTATATATGGTGCGTCAGCCATCTTGATGATGTCATACAAACATGTTTATATCCATATATCTCAATTATTATTGAATATTTTGCAATAAAAAATTGTATTTATCAATAAGTAACAATATAAAATATTTTTTTAATATTAAAAGTTCAAAATTTAAAAATATTTTTTTGTAAGGGTGGTTTATACTCTACTCTAAAAATATATATTTGTGGACAACCCTTACGTCAAATTGAGAACAAATATGGCTGCTTATGCATTTTATGGCAGTTGGGAGGTAGGAAAATCATATTAAATTTAGTGTTTTATGGGTTTATTACTTTATAGTTTTATTATACTAATGTCATCTTTAAGGGATACTTGATAAGTTGTATATATATTTTTTTGAGTACACTATTCCCTAAACCATATTTTAAATATTTTTATTTTGTTATGACAGTATACAATACCTGTCAATATATTTTTTCGAAATAATTTTTATTTCAATACCAAATAAAATATAAATATATTTTTGTTTTTTAGGTAGTGGCAGTACACACAAATCATAATGATTCTACAGGACTTGAAGGGTAGATTAAATATGCTATACCCTTTTTTTAAACCCAGTTGAAATATTAAAAAATTACAGTATTAAAAGACAGAAAATATTAATAATTGAAATTATTGAATTTTCTGTCTCAATAATACAATATTGTACAATTACTTTATAAGTATTGTTGTTGATATATGGAGGGTGTATGGTCGCATGAACGTCGAGTGTGTAAGCGTATGGGTGTGATTATTAGTGTATAAAAGGAAAAAGTATTTAACGAATAAGGAATATCACAATTTTTGAGATTTTGGTAAATGACCACGTTTTCAGGTCCTTAGAATATGATTGTAACATTTTGACGATGATGTGTGTGTGTGTGTGTGTGTGTGTATGTGTGTTTTGGATTCTCGTTACACTCAAATACTATCGGCCACAAGATTTTGGAGTAAATCAGATAACCAGAAATGTCGCTTTACTAGAAGCTCAAAATAGTTTTTACTCAATTATTTTAGAGTTCGTTTCCGATTGGATGAAAGCGGAGACGTAACTTGGAT
Organism: Harpalus rufipes; assembly: GCA_951394225.1. Lineage (NCBI taxonomy): Eukaryota > Metazoa > Arthropoda > Insecta > Coleoptera > Carabidae > Harpalus > Harpalus rufipes. The sequence continues at coordinate 22,589,188 of OX596290.1, read as the reverse complement.
CATGTCTGAAGAAGTCAAAAATAACCCTTTATTCAGTTGTGAGACATACGAAATATATAGTACTTCAGTATTAGGTGTTATTTTGAGATTTGGAGCGTATGCAGGCCATATTATAGAATTTAAGGTATGTACATAAAAAATCCTCAAATATGATGTAATCTCTGCCAATTTTCCAAAAAAAAAAGTTAAAGAAAGAACAATCGAAAAAGAAAACGAATAGTTATTGAAACCTTTAGTGCTGTTTTAACAAAAATTAATGAATATTTTATTTTAGTCGGATCAAATCGAACCCAGAGATTCTGTTGTTTTAACATGTGAGGGTTGGTGTATTGTGCAATGCAAAAGAATAACAGAAGAACCAATTGAGCCAATAGTAAACCCAAGTTTTTCATTATTACCAGCCTTAGAAGACGGCTATTTTCATGATCTGATAATCACTGCTGCCAACAAAAAACAGGTATAGCAAAAAAAACTATATAATAGAGGACGTAACAGAAATAATTCTTAATAACTTTTTTTCGAAATCTCATTTTTTTTAGCATTTTTGTTGGTCGACTGCATTTTATAAATGTTTAACAGCTTATTCCTGTGGTAATTTGAGCCAAAAATGTCATATGAACATAGGTCCTATTCCTTCTAGTTACCAAAATACAAGAGGTTGAAGTTCTATAAATAACAAATTTTTGTAATCAAGGTACTTTCGGAAAACAAGAGTTATTATTGAAAATTCATACCTTATTTGTATTAATTAATTTTATTTATTAATATTAACGAATACGATTTGGACAACAAAACATACGATGACACAATTATTAAATAGACAAATAAATTCTAAACACAGAACAACATAGAATAGGTTAACACAATATGAAATAAGATAACAAATTTTAAAAAAATTACAGCAAGTGCTCAAAATGCGCGCCTTGAACTTGTATGCATGCTTGACATCGGCGAATCATAGAATCATGTACACGATAAATTACATTTTGATCTTTACGAATGGCAGCAGCATTCATAATTCGTTCAAGTAACTGTTCACGCGTTTATTTGTACCCTATAAACTTCTTGTTTCAATTGTCCCCATAGTTAGAAATCAAGAGGATTTAAGTCTAGAGATCTTCCAGGCCAAAAGTTTGGGCCTCCACGTCCAATCCACCTATTGGGAAAGTTTTGGTTTAACCACTCAGTTACTTGTCTACCATAGTGAGGAGGAGCACCATCATGCTGGTACCACATCTGTTGTACAAGAATTTTTATTTAAGACAATTAATTAATTAATACAAATAAGGTATAAATTTTCAATAATAACTCTTGTTTTCCGAAAGTACCTTGATTACAAAAATTAGAAAATTTCGTGTTATTTTGTATTTTGGTAACTAGAAGGAATAGGACCTATGTTCATATGACATTTTTGGCTCAAAATGAACTCAGGAATAATCTGTTAAAGTTTGTTACACTAGTCCTGAAACACCCTGTATAATAAATGACTTTGTATTTTCAGTTTCGGGTTCATTCAACCATTTTACAACTCCACGGGTCCGACTTAGCCTGGCTAAGTCAACCACCTCCATTTCATGGGTTACCCGAAGAAGTATTAGGTACCATACTGCACTTCCTATATGCGGAATGCTTACCACCGGGTTTAACAGAGGGCACTGCCAGACAGGTAGTCAACGCAGCCCAACAATATCCATGTTTGTCTCGATTAGTAAATATGTGTAGGGCGTATTTAAAAAATATGGCACTCAAGCAACGTAAGTAAAAATATTTAAAAAACTTGTTCAATGTTCAAAATAAAAAATTGCAATAACATATTTTTTAACAGATGAATTTTCTTTATTTTACGGTAGAAAAGTTTTTTTTTAACTGTACCACTCGCACTAACGCATACACAAGTGTCGTATTTCAATATACTCATACTACAATAAAATATTTTGAGGTACAATAATTCTAAACTACAAATGAAAACTGCAAAATAAATTAATATATTTCTTTCTTAAAATTGCAAAAGTAGTATTATACTATTTAAGGTTTTCATGCTTTTCACGTAAAATACCAATTTAAAATTTCTTAAAATTCCTTTAATCAAAGATCACCTCTTATTCGCTTATACCAAGCGGGCATTGTGGAACGCTTGTACATGGTTGTCAAATCGTATCTTCAGATTATAATTTTCTAGAGGCAATAAAATTAAATCTGGATGGTAATAATTTTCAAATTTTTTACATAAAATCCGTTAATTCTTCAGGTGTTAAAAAGGCCAAATTTAATTGCAAATATCTCAGGCACCGCGTGGTCAATTGTTTTAAAACTTGGAGAGCAGGTAGATGTACTTAAAATTTCAATTAATTCTGGGTAAAATGGTTTCACGATATAACTACGTTAACTATGTATTTATTTTTTATCGCCATTCAAAAATAGTGTCAAATTTTAAATATTATATTTTATTGCGAGAACAATAATAATTATTTAAACTATTGTTAGTATAATAATGTAAACTGCACTTACCTTTCTTACCTTAAAACGGGTGTAGATAGTTATCCCATAAAATTGTTGACAAAACAATTAAAAATGGAAAAACAGTTTTTTTCTCATATTATCTGTTCCGTTAAATTTTGTGAATTTCTATACATTATTTACAATATTTTATTTATTTAATAGTCACGGCAAAAATTAATCTAGTATGCTCTGATATAAAAACTGAACGTTGCTTATTTCGATGTTCACTTGTTTTAAGTGCATGATTTTATTTTGATTTAACCCAAGTTAACTCTGTTAAGAAAAATGTAAATTAAAATATTTTGGCATCAAAATTTTATACTTTAAAATTTTATATACAGAATGCCCGGATTTCAAAGGCCCCCATTGGTAAAAAAGAAGTAAAAACCAATTATGGATTCCATTTAAAAAAATTACCAATAAAAAATATTTTCGTACGCCATTGGATAGACAACATAAATATGTAACTTTTTATTTGAAACATTTTTCTCGTTTACTTATAGCATCAACCAAATTAAGTTTCCCGCCGTTATCTAACCTAAGCAGATCTAAAATGGCTCCCAAAGGGCCGATGTATTATGGTTCCCGAGATCTCGAACGGGACAGATATTTGAAAAAAACTGTTTCCCATTATTAAAAACAACAATGGACACAATGATTACAACAATGATATTTTGATAATAACATGCAACATCTTAAAAATGTTTTAAAATCTCCAAATATATATAAAAATACTGAACTTTTGTTTAAAAGAAAACTAATAAATAATAAAACATTGATTGCAATGATCATTAAGTTGATTAAAATAATAAAAACATGATTTGTTTTGTAAAAATAAGTTTAAATTACTTTAAATTTCAAATCAAATAAATATAATAAAATAAAACATACCACACCCAAATGGTATTAACTAAAACACATTTACAATGCTAAGTAACAAAATTATGACTTATTTTGAATAACAAAAGACAAACACGTCAAATTACTAACACTTCCACGTTGGAAGTGTACCCTACGCACATGCTCCAACTTGTAACGAACGTTTTACGCAAAATCTCGCGCAGCTATAGGGTAGGGATGAGAAATAGTTATTTTTTCCGCCACCAGAGTAGCAGCACCATCGGGAGCGCAGATATGCAACTACAGTAATATATAAAATAAAGGGAAAATGTAATTCAATATTGATATTAGTTTTTGCGTGTATTAAAAATACAATACCTAATTATTGTTTAAAAGAAATGTACCTATAAAAATATCAATTATTTTTTGAAATTGGCTGGATTCCAGGCTACCTACCACCATTGAAATTATATTTTGTTGTTGTAATGTCTTCTTTTAGATAAAATATAACAAAAAACAACATTAGAACGCCGAGAGGCAGATATTTATATGTTTTTTGCAAAAATAAAGTCAGATTGAATGGTTATCTTTGAGATTCTCAAAATAAGCATATACTGCTTCGATGGCTTCTTCGTTGGATCCAAATCTCTTCCAGCGAGGAACGTAAAAGATGAAAGTCTTCAGTTCAGTTAATTTTGTTGAGCAATACGACTTGAATGAGCTGGCGCATTGCCGTGGTGAAACAATTTTCTTTGCCATTCCCGGGCGTTTTTCTTGCTGCTTTCAGCTTGTCTAAAAGTGTGGCGTAATATTGACCAGTTACAGTTTTTCCTTTATCAAGATAATCAATTAGCAGAATGCCTTTGGCTTCCCAAAAGACTGACGCCATCACCTTTCCTGCCAAATGAACTGACTCCGCTTTCTTCGGGGCCGACTCACTATGTCTAAAGACGCTTTCGACTGAATTTTGTCTCTGGAGAGTAGTGGTGTATCAAAATTTCATCCATGGTTATGAAACGTCTTTTAAAATCGACCGGATTTTTCTTAAACAACTCCAAATTTTCGGCTGAAGTTCGTGCTCAGCACTATTTTACGTTCATAAGAGATCCCTATGGCTTCCCCAATCTCACGCACTTTATCCAGTTTATCCACAATTTCTGATGTGGTAGTCGATTTAGGGTGATCTGAACGTGGCTCGTGACAGGTGTGTGTTCGGCCACGCTTAAATTCCGAAACCCAGAAATTAGTTGCCGTCTTTCCTTCCTTTGTTTTTATCCATTATCTATTTAACGCTAGGTAGATCGACACAGATGTTTTTCACGATTAGATAATAGACAGATTGTTCTGAAGTTTCTTGAAACTACAATCAATCCTCATATTATGTATTAATTAGTATTATTTTTGTTTTCAGAAATAATTGGGCTTGTGAGTGACATGCATGCCTGTGCTAACCAAATAATTGAACATTTTAACAACAGACATTCTCAAAGTTCGTCAGATAATATTACAAGCAACCCAGCAAAATTATGTAACGTTGTAAAGCAATCAGTTAGGGAAACTGCAGTTGGTAAGATTTATTACAACAATGGAACCTTTCGTCATAGTACTAGAATGACTATTTTTTTTAATTCTGGGTTTATTTTAAAAAATATACAAAAATATATTATTTTTCTGCATAATCCCCCGCCCTATAAACGCATTTTTCCTAGCAGATTGGGAGCTTTTTAATCTCTTCAGCGTAGAAACTAGCGGGACCTTCACATAGCCATTGGAGCACAAACTCCTCCACCGCACGGTCGTCGTCGAATCGATGGCCTCTCATCGCTTCATTGAAGGGCCCAAGACGGTGAAAGTCACATGATGATAAGTTGGATGTTCCAACGCTTCCCAGCTAATTTTGTTCTTGCCTCGTAGTGTTTGCTGTGAAAGGCCTGGCGTTGTCATGAAGCAAAACGACATTTTTAACAGTGCGTTTTTCTTTTCCTGCGATAGTAAGTTGTAATAATATTGCGCAGTAAATGTGCGTTGATCATTATGCGTTTATCACTCTTCATGAGATTCCGAATCGCCTCGATGTTGATTTCGATAACGATCATCCTTTAGGGCAATCGTGGCCCTGATTCTCGACCCTTTCTCATCCTTCAGAGAACTCCTTATGCCAAGCAAAGACACGGGTCCTTAAAAACGTATTGTCCCCGCACTGGGCCTTCAACCCCTGCCAAATTTCGGTTGGACTTCTTCCTTCCATGGCTAAAAACTTGATAATAATCCGTTGCTCCACGGAGACATGCCTTTCTTGTTCGCTCATGGTTTTCTTTAATACAAATTGGGAGCTTTTTAATCCCTTGATTGTAGAAACTAGCGGGACCTTCACATAGCCATTGGAGCACAAACTCTCCACCGCACGGTCGTCGTCGAATCGATGGCCTCTCATCGCTTCTTTGAAGGGCCCAAGACGGTGAAAGTCACATGGAGACAAGTCGGATTTTCCATCGTTTCCCAGCCAATTCTGTTCTTGTCTCGTAGTGTTTGCTGTGTAAGGCCTGGCGTTGTCTTGAAGTAAAACGACATTTTTAACAGTGCGTTTTTCTTTTCCTTCGATAGTAAGTTGTAATAATATTGCGTATTAAATGTGCGTTGATCATTATAAGTTCATGCCGACGTGGTGGTCGACCGGCATCACTAAGATCGTCGGATCGATTCTCCATCGTTCCAGACTTTATAGTCGGTAGGAGGTTTTTCTCCGGGTGTTCCGGTTTCCCTCTGTCGGCAGATACACATACTTCCAACACAGTTGCTAAGGAGCGCTGCTTCACCACTCGGGCAGAGAGCCATCTCTGTTCACTAAGTGAAAGCTCGAAGGCGTCAATAACCGAAAACACAAGACCTGTCTAATTCCAAGCAAAGACACGGATCCTTAAAAACGTTGTCCCCGCACTAGGCTTTCAACCTCCGCAAAATTTCGGTTGGACTTAGCCAAAAACCTGATAATAATCCGTTGGGGTCATGTCTACCCCCTTCCTAACAGCCCAAACTACTTGCTAATCAACTCTATTCCTCTCTGGAATTAAAAAAAAAAACAGTTTTATATTTGATTCACATGTTATTATGGCGAAGGATTGCTTCGAAGATATCACAATACAGTATTTTCTATAAAAATGTTACCTTTTATAGCCGGTGCCAAATTGTTACTATTATGTGACCTTTTTACCAAAAGAAAAAGTGAACTATCAAGAGAGGAAAGACATGAGATTATAAGATATGCCCGGTCAAGACTACCAATTTTTATGTCTCAGCTACATAGGTTTTTACAAGCAGTAAAGGCAACTTTTAGTAATATGTCTGCTACTCAAAGACAAGAAGTAGCAACATACTTAGTACCTGAGGTATGCAAAACCAATGGTGTAGTCAATACTTAAATATTGTTTCCGATATATTCTGAACACCCCTATATTAGTCTACGTAGCTATGAAAACAATTTTCTGCGACATTTTATAGTGTCATCTCCAAATTTGGTCCCAATCGCTTAACATTTGTCATTTTTATATCAGTTTAAAGTAACGAAAATGAGTGATATGAAACTCGAACATAAAAGCATAATAAAAATCGAAAGAAGGCAAGAGCCCGAAGAATATCCATGAGAAAATGGTGACAGTGCATGGAGAAAACAGCCCGACCTCTGGAAGCACGAACTGAAGAAATCATCAAAAAAGTTGTCGAATTCGGCATAGACGACAAATTTGCTAGGAGAATTTGATTGCTTTATCCCAAGATGACGACTTTTTCTATAGAATTATAACCGGGGATGAGACCTGGGTACAACATTTTAAACCTCCCGCGAACTAAGAGTCCATGCAATGGATTCATAAGGGCCCTCCACCACCCAAGAAGGCGAAGACTATGTTCTGCGGGGAAAGTGATGGCCACAGTTTTCTATGCCAAAAAGGACGACAACTGCAGGGTGCATAAAGCACGAATTGTTCAAGCCTCGCTCTTGTGACTATTATCTCTTTCCGAAACTCAAAAAACATTGAGAGGGCGTCGGTTTTATCAAATGATGACTTGAAAAACGCCGTGGAGTCGTATTTTGCGGAATTACCAAAAGATTTTTTGTTTCTTGAAGGCTTAGCTTTATTAGAAAAACATTGGAATAAGTAAATGGTTCTTACGTTGAAACTTGTTGTTTTCATAGCTACGTAAATTTTATAAAGTTGTACTTAGATCAATCAGTTTGCGCAATAATAATTATTTTTCAGATCGAAGTTATGCTGGATACAATTTCAACCCTAATAGTCGAAGTTAAAAGTGCGTTAGAACAAATTATTCAGGTTTTATCACCCGGAGAAAGTTGTAGAGTCAAATCAGGAATGGGTGATATGCTAGGAAAATCTTTAAGAAATGTTCTTCATATAAGAGAACTTACTAAACTTAGAAATTTTCACGAACACATAACGTGTAGTCTAGGTCTTTTACTTCATAAAAAGTAAGTACATTTTTGTAAATTTGTTCCAAGTTTTGTCCAATTATCTCAAGATTTCTTCTAACAATGATACCTGACTTAAGTAAATATGAGAGATTATTTATTATGTTTTATATCTTTTAGGGAAAATTTCAACGAAATGACCGGCCCCCAAAAAGTCCGTTCCGTAGCCAGAAATCTAGAACAACTTATAGAAGAATTACCAATTTTTTTACTACGTCTAGAAGAAGTTACCGTTGCCTTGGATGAAAAACTTGAATGGCGAGAATTCAAATTTTGTTTTAAAGTTGGCACAAGCAAAGTAGTAAGTTTATATCAATATATGTATTTTGCATTTTTTCAAACCTTTTTCTTTCTCAGTCTGGTATTCTAAATAAATTGTTGTCCCACCGATCAACTCTATCCGAAGTGATGACTCAGGTTTGCGAATTGGTCCAAAGGGAGTCATTTACTCAAAGCATGCAAACTTTGGGTCTGTTAGACCCAGTTAGTTCTAATTCAACTACACAATCTACTGAAGAAAGTAATAGAAGAAGAGAATGTAGAACTAATTCAGGGGGTACTCCCAAATCGCAACAGAGTTGTAAGGTATTATTAAACAACCAAATAAGTTAGTGTGGTTTTTTGGTGAATATTTTTTAAGTTGTTGGTTGATAGCACTTGTTTGTTTAATATGAATCCTTCTTTTGTCGGATACATACACATTTGGTGACAATTGTTTAATTCCTAATTTGAATAGTTGAAACGACAACGAATATAACTTTAATTCGAGGTTGTTTACTCTATGAGTACAAACTTGGTACCAAAGCTGATCAAACAGCACAGAAGTGGTTGATGAATGATTAAGTTGAAGCACGGTCTGGGAGACCGAAAGGATCTTCAACAAGTTGTGGAGGAAAATTCCAATTCAACGTGCCTAGAGCTTACAGAAAGGTTCAATGTGAGTGTTGAAACCATTCGTTTGCTTATCAACTAGGAAAGACGTTAAGCAAATGGGTCCCACATGAATTATTAAATGATAACAAATTAAGTCGTCTTACCATTTGTTCGGCAAACATTTCACGTAACGATAAACAGTCGTAAATCGCTGAAGGCAGTGGCAGTAGCACTTTTTAAAAATGCGCAACTATTATAATTTATTAATCCACCTAGGGGAAGTTCGGCGTAGCCGAGTTCACGCAACGATAATGAACCATTTCTTGATTGTTTGTTGCGACGAAAAGTGGATATTATACTCAAATTCTAAGCGTTCGTCGCCTACTGATTCGGTACCACAAACTCCCGAGGCTTCCTTGGACCCAAACAAGATTTTATTGTGTGTTTGGTGGACAGCAACCGGATTAGTCCATCACTCCGAACTTGTATTGTAAACAGCTTCAGCGAATACAAGCAGCACTCATCCAAAAACAGCCTTCTTTCGAAAGAAAGTGGTATTTACAGCGCCAGACCGCATATCGCAAGATTAACCCGCGAAAAAAATTAAGAAATATATAACTATAGTGAATCTGACCGTTTAGTATAAGGACTAGCAGAAGCTCCTCCTAGGGCTCCGCCGATAGTGTTTTACAAAATTTTCTAATGATTCTTCAGTCTGTTTCATGCTTCAAACCAAATATATACGTTGAATGCATTGAATTCATTTCACGCACAATTATTCTGTTTGAATTCTGACATATAAGATCTAATTATTAACCTTTCTTAACTCCACTTGTGATTTATAAATATTTAGCATTAAAAATGACAACTTGAAAAAGTGAATATAAAATTTCATAAAAATAACATTTTAAATAATACATACTGTTCGTATAGCAGCCTTTCATTTCATTTATTTGTTTTTGATTGCATTTAGATCATAAAAATGTTGTTTTTATTCCAAAAATATTATCATGTTCAGATTGACAATGTCAAATGTGTCATATTTTATTGCGATATTTGTCTTAAAACTTTCAAAGAGTACTTGAGCTTTGTCTCAGTGAAAAAACAAAAATCCAAAAATTCACATTAAATATTTTTTTTACACAAAAACTATGCATCCTACAGAAAATACATAAGGCTAGGGCACTCGAGTCAAGAATTTTCTACCACTTTGTAAAACTTGCACGAAAATCGCTCAAACGGTTAAAGCTGTAGCCTTGTTCAAATGTGGGGCGATCGTCGTGATGAAAATATATTGAATCTATCCTTTTAGTATAGGATTTTTTCTTAATAAATATTTATATTTTACCATAAAAACCGCACGAATCTATTTGGTTGCCTGATAGTATGATTTTGGGCTCAATTATGGACCAAATACACCACCAAAATTGATATATTTTCAGTTAAACCTAGTCGAATCTTTATGCGTTTCACCGCCTTCAAATACCAGTACACTAAGCAAACTATCTCTCCAACTGCTAAAATCGGGTATTGGAACAGACATGGAATTTGAAGTCGTTGTCTCTATAAACAGTGATCAAGGCCACAATCTGAGCGAATCAGGAGAGAGCTTACCTGAAGCAGACCGTCCTGAAAAGATACCAGAAACTGAAAAGTGTACCATTAGGGCACATAGGGTTATAGTTGCGGCTCGGTGTGATTGGTTTCGAAGGGCTTTATTAAGTGGAATGCGAGAAGCGATCGATAAGTAATATTTATTGTAAATTGTAAAAATTTAATAACTTAAATATTTTTGTTTTTAGGAAAATAATTATTCATGATTCTAATCCATTTTTGTTTAGAACTTTTCTTGAGTATTTATACAGTGGAAGGTTGAGGCATTCGTCTTTAACGACGGATCAACTTGCTGAGCTTTTATTGTTGAGCGACAGGTAATTTTGCCGATATATTTTTTTAAATAATAAATAAAAAAATGTTTCTAGATACGAAGTTGATTCTTTAAAACAAGTTTGTGAATACGCCTTGAGGCTCAACATGGATGAAGAAAACGTTTTGTATCTTCTTAGTATGGCAGACCAATTCAACGCCTCTTATTTAAGAGTAAGTCAAAAAACACTACATACAGGTTGTAACAAAAATACATACGAGGGTCATTCAATAAGTAAAGAGACAAATGGCTATAGCTCAAAAACGGTTTATTTCAATCTTTCAAAATTAAGGCTATTTTTCAACATAATCACCCCCCACAGTTATGCACTTGTCCCATCTTTCTTGCAGCTTCCTAATTCCCTTGGCGAAGAATTCTTTCGATTTACCCCGAAGCCACTTTTGCACCGCTTCCTTAACTTCCTCATTGTTAGCAAATCTTTTTCCACGTAGGACGTCTTTGAGTGGTCCAAACAGGTAAAAATCAGATGGGTCGGTCGGGACTGTAGGCAGAATGAGGTAAGACCTCCCAACCCAATTCTTGAAGCTTATCACGGGTCAGCTGGGCTGTATGAGGGCGGGCGTTATCGTGCTGAAGAATGACTCCTTTTGACAAGAGTCCACGGCGTTTGCTCCTGATAGCTGGTCTAACTTTGTGTTCTAGCATCTCAGAGTAGTATTGGTTATTGATAGTTCGCTGATCTTCAAGGAAATCGCAATAGACTGGACCCTGTGAGTCCCAAAAGATGGTCAGCATCACTTTACCGGCGGAAGGTTGAACCTTGAATTTTTTGCGAACTGGAGTGCTAGTGTGTTTCCACTCCATACTCTGCCTTTTGGTCTCAGGGTCGTAGTGATGGATCCAGACCTCGTCGCAGGTCACTATTCTTTTAAAAAAAGCGTCTCCTTCAATCAAACTTCGTTGCTTTAAGTCTTGACTGGAAAGCCTTGATTCTTTATGAGCGTCAGTAAGCTGTCTGGGAACCCATCTGGCACACGTTTTTCTGTACTTTAAATTGTTCTGAATGATATTGTGAACAGTTCCAACACTTACTTGAACTTCCTCAGCTATCATTTCAACAGTAATTCTTCTGTTATCACGAATAAGTCCGTCAATCCTCGATTCCAACGAGGGACCAGAAACTTCCACTGGACGTCCACATCGGGGTTCATCACCTACACTTGTTCGGCCATTTTTAAACCGATCAACCCACTTGTAAAAATTCGCACGGTTCATACAACTTTTACCGTACTGTATTAACATTCTAGAAAAAAATTCACTTGGTTTTACACCTTCTGCGACTAAAAATCTAATGACTGAGCGCTGCTCTTCTAAGGTGCAATCTTCTAGTGGACTTGCCATGGTGAACTGAAAATTTTGAGGTTATGTTGACATAAAATGATGAAACAGCTGATCAGAGCATATCCCAAGGTTGCCAACTAACACCCCTGAAAAGATTGTACACATTCATTGAATAGTTTTAAAATTATTGAATTTGTCTCTTTACTTATTGAATGACCTTCGTACATAGATGTCAAATGTCATAATTTTAACGGGCTTAATCATTAAAATCTGGATACGCAATTTTTAGCATGAATCCAATACCTCTTAAAATACTATTTTATCTTTCAGAGCGGATGTTTGGGTTTCGTTGCTCAACACCCGGAAGTGGCTGAATCTGAACTTTTTCCAGAATTAGCTCCAGCATTACAGGCTGAATTGTGTGAATTAGTACTGTGGGCTGCCCCAAGAAAATCTGCTACTACAGAACAGCTTTTAGACGCCGCGAGGGATACCAGTCCTAGCCCTCAAGAAGAAATATGTACCGGTATGCGGCGTATGAGATTAGGAAAGGTAATATTTTTAAAAATATTTGCAATTTTTAAATAGTAGAAACATAGCATATGAGATTTTTAGCATGAATCCAATAACTCTCTTAGCGATAAGTAAAAAGGTAGTATCTGCAATTATGCTGAGATTTCTACTAATAGGATACAACAGCCTTAACACGTTCGCTACCGGGTAATTTTTGGGTTAACTTAGCTAAATACTGAACGTGACGCCTTAAGGCGTCGGCGGCAGCGAACGTGTTAAACCAATAATATTGTGCTTATGAGCCCCTAATACTTTACTACGGCAGAACCAATTGAGCAGTTTTGAAGAGTTAAAAAAAAGAAACCAGGGTGTTTTTATTTTTGAAATCAGTAGGGCTTACCATTTTATACCCATTAATTTTTAAAAATAATGTCTTTAAGATGGCGGCCGTTAGCTGCAATACATTGCTGGAGCCGATTTCTGAAGTTTTGAACAGCCCGTTGACACATTTCGCGGGGTATCGCGTTTACTTCTTCAACAACTGCTTCCTTAGCTCTAGCAGGTTTTGGGGGCGACGTTTAAACACTTTTTCCTTAAGATATCCCCATCGCATATGCTTAAATCAGGCGACCGCGCAGGACACTTCCAGGAAACATTTCTCTTAAAGCGTTTAGAGACTTTCGGGCTGTGTGGGCTGTAGCCCCATCCTGTTGGAACCAAAAGTCCCCTAATCCCTCTTCTTCAACAACCACTTCCAATCGGGGTTGCAGAAAATTTTGCAACATTGAAAGGCCCGGAATTCACGGTCACGGTCACGTCTCCCTCTTCAAAAAAGTACGGGCCTATAACGCCAAATTGTGATACGGCACACCACACCGTTAGTTTAAGAGAATGTAGCGGTCTTTCGTGAACAATTTGCCAGTAGTGAAAATTTTGTTTATTCACAATCCCGCTTAGGTGAAAATGTGCCTTGTCGCTGCTGAAGAATGCTGCTTCAGGAGCTGCAAGAATTTCCTCACACAGATTTTGGCGGTTGACGTAGTCTGCTGGGTTCAATTCTTGAACCATCATTGTTTTGAAGGGATGGAAATTCAAATCTAAATGCAGAATCCTCCTCAAACTGCGGTCTGAAACCCCCAATGCAATAGCGTGCCTTCGAGCAGAACGTCTTGGCGATTGTTCGACTGCTGCTCTCACTAGCTCCACATTTTCTGGTGTTCTGATGGATCTTCGTCGGCCATGTGTGCCCATTCTTCGTGTGCTACCAATTTCCTCCAACTGCCGAATCCAGGACCGAATTGTGTCCGCATGTTGAACTGTCGCCGAAAAGCTCTGGGTCGCAATCAAAGATCGGTTGTTTTCATAAAACGCACGCACGGCAAAGCCACGATGTACTCCGGTTGGGTACTAAAATGGAGATGCCGACAGAATAAAAGGAGACCTAGTGCGGCTACCTACCCCCGTCATCGCCCGAACACCTGTCCCCCCTGCCGCACCCTGTACTTATTTTATTATTTTTGTTATATAGGATTCAACCGACTCTCAAACGAGCTCGCAAGAAGAACTGCCCATACATCACGACACAGCCAAACTAGAAAGTTGTCTTGTACAACTACGAGATATTCTGGGCGATGAAGCGCCCAGAGAAAGACTAGTTCAAGTCCTTTTAGCTGCCGATTACGATATTAATAGAGCGATTAACTTTTATTATACAAATATATCACAGTAGTTATTCACAAACATCTAGAAATTTTACAACGAAAAAAATTGTCATTCCAACGCGGTATGCAGCTATTACAAGCTTAATACAATACACCTTAAAACGATATGATTACAATTATGAGCCCAACCTTAAATGTATCTGTACTATCTGAAATAAATGTAGTTAAGACTGGATAATATTGGATTTAAATACAATGTTATTAACTTAAATTTCTCATTTACGCATCTACGGGCAAATATATGACAAGTCCCAAAATTTTTCATTCCAGCAGTAATAATCCAAAATTTATGTTAGTATTATGTATAAAACTGAGGTTAAGGTAACTGACAATATATTCAATTGATTGCCATCTTAAATTTTATGACATTTGTCACATGCAGACAATGGTTTATTTGCAAATAAATTATTATTAAACCTAAGAATATTATAAGCAATGTATTCAAGTTCTATACACTCTATTAATACACCATATCAAAATTTGTTGAATTGGAGTAATAATCATCCAGAAGTTTATTTATTCTTGTTTTTAATATAATTGAAGGTGGATATCATGGGAGGCTCTGCGGCGTTAGCACAGTGTATAGTTTATGCATGTTTCCAACGTGGGAATGCGTGTAAACAGTTATAAAACGCAGAAGACAGCGTCGGTGCAAGTATTATAATTTAGGAAACACTATCTACCTAGGGAAAGCTCGGCGTAGCCGAGTTTTCGCTAGTCCTTATACAATTATAATTTTTTTCGTTCCAACAATAATAATACAATATTTATGTTAGTATTATCTATAAAACTGAGGATAAAGACAACTGACAATATACTCAATTAATTGCCACCTTAAATTTTATTTAAAGGTTAAAGATAAATAATTGGAGTTGCGGTTTTGATAAAAAATGTTTATTAGGATTTCATCAACAACATTAAGTATAGTTTCTTTTACCTTCAGTTTTATAAATAATACTTAACATAAATATTGTATTATTTACTGTTGGAGCTAAAAAAATTAGCACGTGTCTGTTGTCATATATTTGCCCGTAGGTTATTGTTAAAATGATAAATTTTGGTAATAACATTATATTTAAATCCAGTATGCGTTATAATACATAAATATATTTTTTTCAGAGGGTACGAATACATTTGGGGTTGGGCTCGTACATTACAAATATTACGTAATCTTTTAATAACATATTTTAGATAAAGTACTACATAAAATGTTTAAGTGCATTTCCCAATTTGCATTTTCTGTTATAGTTAGGCCTATAATTTTAAAATTACTGACTTGGTTAGTAAACTGCTGTCATCAGAATTTTTGTTATGGATTGAGAAATGCATAAAAACACATATTTAATCATAAATACAGCCACAATACCTGCAGTAATACTTTTTATAATTATTCTTCGATAAAAATTTATTGTATTTTGAAGTCTACGATTGATTTTTTTCGTTGTATAATTTCATATTTAGCACATAACTAAAGGGTTTTTAAAAATGAGGCATAAATTTAGCCCTGTGATAAGATGAAATGGTTAGGATCCGTATCACATGCATTTTTCACATTGAAGTGTTTAAGATTTATATAATATACAGAATATCTCCGAGTACAAGTTTTTGTCTAATATAAGTTTCTTTAATAAATTCGCTCTATTAAAAAAGTAGCAGTCCTTCTTTTTTGATTTTATTTCTGAAGCTTGTATCCCGAGATATTCTCTCTAGTCGATTTAGATGGTGATAAAAAATTTCTAATGAATCTCTTATTGTGTATAATTTATAATTTGTCTGTATTCCATATAAGTATTATTTTAATCAAAGCTAATAATTTATTTTCTTTAATGTATATATTTATATCCAATGTTTTATTATACCAAGTCAATTTAAAATGTTATAATATTAATGATGATGTTACAAATGTAACGAAAATGATGATAATAAAATAAATTTGACTTTTGAATTATTAATAATAAAATTGACCATATTATTTATTATTGCTATCCTAGCCCCGAAAATCGTTTTCTTTGAGGTCCTTTGGCGTCCCAATAGACTGACGCCATCACCTTTCCTGCTAACTAAAATAACTTTCTTCGGGGTCGACTCACTATGCCTAATCCACGCTTTCGACTGAATTTTTGTCTCTGGAGTGTAATATGTACCCATGTTCCAACCATGGTTTCAAATTGACCGAATTTTTCTTAAACAACTACAAATTTTCGGCTGAAATTCGAACTCGAATTTTTTGACCAAAGACAATAACTTCCTTATCTGAAGATGGCGGAAGGGTTTACAAATATTGTATCACTGAATTCAGAATAAAATTCTCTATCGAATAAGCAAAAAAATCTGTTGTGGTCATCACAATACCTCTTGCGCCCTTTCCATTGTGGTATATATAAGAATTGTATTTAACATTTCTTGTACACACAAAAATCTAATTACACCTTTATATTTACGTATTTTCTATAATTTTAAATACATTCTATAAGCAAGTTTTCTCTATTTCTTCTAAATGTTCAAGGGTTTTCCAATTCATTAACGGGATTGGCGTTATTTCTGAAGGAATAATACAATAAGAAATATTAAATATCGTTCCCAGAAAAAGCCTTCGGTACTATCTCTGAACTTTTGATACTGACATTTATCTGTCAATTATAGACATATTAATGTCTCAAGTAGTTACCATGGAGATGTTTTGGCTGTGAGATTTACTACAACATATTATTTTATAGATTGTATATCTGTATCTTTAAATCTATAGACGGTATAATAAATTTTTAAATGTGTCGGATAGAGAATTTAGTTTTTAATATTTGTAATAACATAAATATTCAAAAAACAATATTTAGAAGATTTTTGTTAAAATACTACTACTTCCGGTTGTCCAATTGTTACCAGAACCTATTCAACTCTTCCCATTGCTGTTAGATGAAGGAATCTGTAGTTACACAGGGCTTTAATCACACACAGACACACACACACACATATTTTTCATTGATACTGACATCTGTCAATTTGAATTACCTGAATATATTAGTAGTTTCCATGTTTAGCATAGCTGGCTGATTCATAAATTTTAATATCTTTATAATTCTTTAACTCTATATCTATTGAATATGAAGTATAAAAGGCAATCAAATCGTATAGAGAATAATATATTCTTTAAGTTATAATAACGTTAAATGACAATAAATCAAATTTAATAGTTAAATCTTCAAATGAGGCTACTTCCGGTTCACCAATTATAACCAAAATCTAATCAGTTGTTCTTCTGGATGTAAACTTGAGGAATACGAAAAAAATATAATTTTTGGAATCGTGTTATTGTAGTTATGCGATCCGAAACTTTCGTCACACACGGTTGAAAAAAAATTATGCTCTCATAGTTCTCTAGTAACAGTGGACAAAATAAAATAAACACCTATAAATTGTGTCCCAAATTTTTCGGCGCGCACTGTACATTCCTTAATGTGTCCATAAAAAAAATCATTTTTGATTCAAATTCATCATGTAACCATATATTCCTGATCGTCTCTTCATTCTGTAACTTCCTAGACTATTTCTATTTTTCTATGTCAATTCCTTATCTATTTCTATTTCTACTCTATTTCCCACCATCTTCCTGATCAATATTCCTGCTAATGGTGCGCAGGACTGCAAAATGCCTGGGTTCCTGCTAAAGTCATTCCAGTACGGGTCCTGCTGTGAAAAGCACGGCTGTCAAACGGGAATCGAACCCTAGTTCGTAACACAGAACGTAGAAAGGTCCAATGACTGACTTAGTGCGCGAAAACGGTGTTTAGTGTAGTGAACGTGTTGTATGGTGTAATTTCTAAAAGCCTCGGATGTTTCATTCCGATTTTAAGTTTGGTAAGTTATCAATGTTGTTTTGCAGCAATAGTTCACGAATCATTGTATCTAACATAGAACGGAACAATTGAATGTTTGAAACAATTGAGGAGCTTGCAGCAAAACCTACCTTAGTCCATTTTTTACCTCTCGCTAAAAAATCGCATATCTACATTTTATTGAATAAGCTTGTTTTGAGGTCCTTACAATCCAATTTTAACATTTTTACGATGATGTCTGTGTGTGTGTGAATGTTGGAAGGATGATTTCTCAAAAACTATAACTTAATATCTGTTTAAGTACGTATTTCCCATTCGGACATTAATGGGAAGAATTGAAAAGGTTTTGGTAACAATTGGACAACCGGAAGTAGCAGATTCTTGAAAAAATTCTTCTAATTATTATTTTTTTATTATATCTTCTATGGATTTAGCGATGAAAGAAATAAATAAAATAATACTGACAGTGTCAGAACATTACTTTTTCTGGGAAGTGCATACATATATTAATAGTTAAATACTTAAAATTATGGGTATGGGTCGCTATTTTTTATTTTCTTCTTCTACTCATTTCTCTTTTGCGTGTCGTTCTCATTCAGTTCCTTTTCTCTCAAGTCTTCCGCAATACAGTCCTTCCATCTTATCTTTGGTCTTCCTCGGTTTCTTCATCTCTCCTCATGACATGTTAAAACCAATGTAATCGTCTTCCCCAACATCTAAATCAACATCCTCATCTCTGCCACATTCATTTACTTTTCACTGATACTGACATCTGTCAATTTGAATTATATGAATATATAAGCAGTTTCCATTTTTTGCATAGCTGGCTGATTTATAAAATTTAATTTCTTTAAAATTCTTTAACTCTATATCTATTGAATATGAAATATAAAATGCAATCAAATCGTATAGAGAATAATATATTCTTTAAGTTATAATAACGTTAAATGTCAATAAATCATATTTAACTGTTAAATCTTCACAAGACCAATTACAACCAAAATCTAATCAGTTGTTCTTCTGGATGAAAACTTGAGGAATATGAAAAAAATACACACATATACACACACACACACACACACACACACACACACACACACACATACATCATCGTAAAAATGGTAAAATCGTATTATAGGGATCCTAAAACATGCTTATTCACTAAAAACTCATCATTGAATTTTTTGACCAAAGACAATACCTTCCTTCCTAAGGTGACGGAATTGTATTGATAACTATATACGCAAGTACCTAATAAAATAAATTATAAAATTTCTCTTCTAAATATGAAAACGACACCATGAAAAATTTATGTATTATAAACTATATTTAAATGGAAAAATATTTTATTTTGAAATAACTCTTTCAAAATTTTATTATTTGACATTTGAAATGATGTAATAAAATTAGATTTGGTACATAAAATTTTATTGGTTAATACTTAAGTTATTTTGATGTTTTAAGTTCTGTATCAAATATTATTTTGAAATAAAATGTATGTATAATAAATTTTATTACTGCAATGACAATTTGATTGCACAATAAAAGATGAAAATAAATCTTTTTGGTTTTAATACTTTTCCCTAATTATCTGGTGGACCTATATTTTTAAACTCTAAACTATTACAAATAAAGTTACTTACCTAGTTCAGATGTGGCAGTATTTGAAGGAGACCTGTAACAAAGAAAAAAAAAATTATTACATGTATGTCCGGTTAAAAGAAATGTCCGTTTAAAGGAAAATTATAGAAGCAGTGAAATTTTCATATTAAACTATAGAATATATTACGAATCATACTATCTTACTGACTGCGCCAATATGTGAGTAGGTACTGTTTACTACTCATTTAGTACCAAGGCTCAACAAACATATGATTCTATTAATAATGATAATAATTTGTACTACTTAGTATAGAAACTTGCATGAGTTTCTATACATTTACTGTGGGCAGTTTGCGTGGGCATGTTGCGTGGGCATGCTTCGTGGGCAATTTGGGTGAGCATGTTGCGTGGGCAGTTTGGGTGGGCAGATTACGGCAGAAACTTTAGAAGACTATCAGCGTCAGCGGTTTTGTGTTTAAAGTGTACCTAAACGGATAGGACGTACGGATAGACTATTATAAAACACTATCGGCTACCTAGGGGAAGCTCGGCGTAGCCGAGTTTTCGCTAGTCCTTATACTAATAGGCATAATTCACTATCTATTCTTTAATCAAGACGATCGCTGAAATTTTGCTCATCTCTACAGCCTTACCAGTCAAACCGATGAATAAAGATAATTATTTGTAGTCTCATACTTAGTATAAAAACTAGCTTGAGTTTTTATACATTTACTGTGGGCAGTTTGGGTGGGCATGTTGCGTGGGCATGTTGCGTGGGCATGCTCCACGGGCAGTTTGGATAAGCATGTTGCGTGGGAGATTTCGCTAGACCTTATACTAAAAGGCATCATTCACTATCCTTTAATCAAAACGATCGCTGAAATTTTGCTCATCTCTACAGCCTTACCAGTCAGACCGATGAATAATGATAATAATTTGTACTCTCATACTTAGTATAAAAACTAACTTGAGTTTCTATACATTTACTGTGGGCAGTTTAGGTGGGCATGTTGCGTGGGCATGTTGCGTGGGCATGCTCCACGGGCAGTTTGGATAAGCATGTTGCGTGGGAGATTTCGCTAGACCTTATACTAAAAGGCATCATTCACTATCCTTTAATCAAAACGATCGCTGAAACTTTGCTCATCTCTACAGCCTAACCAGTCAGACCGATGAATAATGATAATAATTTGTACTCTCATACTTAGTATAAAAACTAGCTTGAGTTTCTATACATTTACTGTGGGCAGTTTGGGTGGGCATGTTGCGTGGGCATGTTGCGTGGGCATGCTCCACGGGCAGTTTGGATGAGCATGTTGCGTGGGCAGTTTGAGTGGGCAGATTACGGCAGAAACTTTAGAATACTATTAGCGTCAGCAGTTTGGGTTTAAAGAGTACCTAAACGGATAGGATATACGGATAGACTATTATAAAACACTATCGGCGGAGCCCTAGGGAAAACTCGGCGTAACCGAGATTTGATTTGAAATAATGAGAATAATGTAGCGTTAGCACTTTGCGTTTAAAGTATGTCTAGACAAATTGGATGGTCATATAGACTATTATAAAACACTAGGGGAAATTTGGCGAAGCCGTGATTTCGCTAGTCCATATATTGTTTTAAAACGATCCTCGTTTCTGACAAGACTATCACTGCCAGTTAAATAAACAAAACTGAAACGATTTAATATTGTTTATTTATTTTTTGTTTCAGCTTCTGTGCGTGGAGTGACATGGGCGACTGACTAACGTTGTGGCCGTGATGGGGTGGTGGGCCGGCCCCATGGAATTCGGGTAGAGGGGCCGTGCCCCTGGCTTCCCCTCGCCGCCTCACACGCTCCCGCACCCACCCCAACACCGCCCCAAACCTAGCATGGACACGGACAGGTGTTACCGGCCTCTTGCCTTCGATAAGGTAAGACACCAACCAAATCGGACCTTGGTCAATGGCTTCAGATATAGACAGTGTTAACAAAAACATACTTCACCTACCACTTCCGTTACACAAGGAATCCTGCCCTTGGGTGTGTGTATTTAGTCCACTAAATAAAGGAATCTATAGGCACCAAGCATAGATCTACGCAATAAATCTCTGTGCTCACATAAACCTAAACAAAGGTTTCAAAGGAGCAACAATCAACATAATGTCAGACTGCCAGGCTACTTTAAAGGCACTAGGTGTCTTCACTTGTGAGTCAAAGCTAGTCTGGAATTGCATGAAACAGCTGACCAATCACAATCATGTCACTTTACAGTTTACGGGTCAGAACCTGTTGTTGTTTTTCGTTTTTCATTTTCAATAACGAATTCAAATTTGTATGAAAGCTGGTAATATCCAATATTAACATAATCAAATACTTACAGTAGAAACGGAAATCAATAAATTCTAGGAAACCAGTAGCTCTTTCCGGTTTCATACGATTTAACTTAGTTTCACTTCCGGAAAACTTTACAACGGCCGTCATATGCTTTGTATGGTCGTTTCCTGTATTGAACTATTGACAGTTTCATAAAGAAAATAACAAGTGACAATAGCAATTTTTGCTGACAAGTTACTATAAAAGTATATGCTATTAAAATATTGTCGAAACAATATGAATTTTTGAAAGACAAGCGTGTTATATCCACCCAAGACGCGCGGTCTTTCTTACAAGTGAAAATATGAGAGAAATTAATGTATGCCAACTTGTTAATTCTTTCATGATACAGATGATCTTGATCAGACGTCTTTAAAAAATTAAACCGTATATACAAATCACTGAGAAAGCCTTTTTTTCGTTTTTTTGTCTAACTCTTCATATGAAAGGTACAATCTGTCTATCAGTCTAATCGTGAAATGTGTCCGTGTCGATCTACGTAGCGTTAAATCGATAATGGATAAAAACGAAGGAAGAAGACGGCAGCGGAGATCAAGGCCAGGTTGGATGCTGTCCTTGGAAAAGCTTCACCTTCGTTTTCCACGATGAGTTTCTAGGTTTCGGAATTAAAGCGTGGCCGAACACACGAAACTTCAGTCGAAAGCATGGTTTAGACATGGAGAATCGGCCCCGAAGAAAGCAAAGTCAGTTCATTCGGCATTCTGTAATTGATTATATTAATGAAGAAAAAACTATAACTGGACAATACTACGCCACACTATTAGACAAGCTGAAAGCAGCAATTCAAGAAAAACGCCCGGAAATGGTAAAGAAAAAGACAATGCGCCAGCCCATTCAAAAATTGACCGAACTGAGATTTGGCTCCCTCGGACTTCCATCTTTTCCCAAAACTCAAAACGTTTCTCGCTAAGAAGAGATTTCGATCGAACGAAGAAGCCATCGAAGCAGTAAATGCTTACTTTGAGAACCTGAAAGAAAACCATTTTCGGGAGGAATCGAAAAGTTAGAAGAACGTTGGATGGTGAATAGGCCCCGAAGAAAGCAACGTCAGTTCATTCGGCAGGAAAGGTGATGGCGTCAGTCTTTTAGGACGCCAAAGGCGTTCTGCTAATTGATTATCTTGATAAAGGGAAAACTGTAACTGGCAATACTACGCCACACTATTAGACAAGCTGAAAGCAGCAATTCAAAAAAAACGCCCGGGAATGGTAAAGAATAAGATTTTGTTTCACCACGACAATGCGTCAGCTCCCTAGGACTTCCATCTTTTCCCAAAACTCAAAACGTTTCTCGCTGGGAAGAGATTTCGATCCAACGAAGAAGCCATCGAAGCAGTAAATGCTTATTTTGGGCACCTGAAAGAAAACCATTTTCGGGAGGGATCGAAAAGTTAGAAGAACGTTGGATGGTGAATAGGCCTCGAAGAAAGCAAAGTCAGTTCATTCGGCAGGAAAGGTGATGGCGTCAGTCTTTTAGGGCGCCAAAGGCATTCTGCTAATTGATTATCATGATAAAGGGAAAACTGTAACTGGGCAATACTACGCCACACTTTTAGACAAGCTGAAAGCAGCAATTCAAGAAAAACGCCCGGGAATGGTAAAGAATAAGATTTCGTTTCACCACGACAATGCATCAGTTCCCTTGGACTTCCATCTTTTCCCAAAACTCAAAACGTTTCTCGCTGGGAAGAGATTTCGATCCAATGAAAAAGCAATCGAAGCAGTAAATGCTTATTTTGAGGACCTGAAAGAAAACCATTTTCGGGAGGGATCGAAAAGTTAGAAGAACGTTGGATGGTGAATAGGCCCCGAAGAAAGCAAAGTCAGTTCATTCGGCAGGAAAGGTGATGGCGTCAGTCTTTTAGGACGCCAAAGGCGTTCTGCTAATTGATTATCTTGATAAAGGGAAAACTATAACTGGACAATACTACGCCACACTATTAGACAAGCTGAAAGCAGCAATTCAAGAAAAACGCCCGGGAATGGTAAAGAATAAGATTTTGTTTCACCACGACAATGCGTCAGCTCCCTAGGACTTCCATCTTTTCCCAAAACTCAAAATGTTCCTCGCAGGGAAGAGATTTCGATCCAATGAAAAAGCAATCGAAGCAGTAAATGCTTATTTTGAGGACCTGAAAGAAAACCATTTTCGGGAGAAGTCGAAAAGTTAGAAGAACGTTGGATGGTGAATAGGCCCCGAAGAAAGCAAAGTCAGTTCATTCGGCAGGAAAGGTGATGGCGTCAGTCTTTTGGGACGCCAAAGGCATTCTGCTAATTGATTATCTTGATAAAGGAAAAATTGTAACTGGATAATACTACGCCACACTTTCAGACAAGCTGAAAGCAGAAATTCAAGAAAAACGCCCGGGAATGGTAAAGAATAAGATTTTGTTTCACCACGACAATGCGTCAGCTCCTTTGGACTTCCATCTTTTCCCAAAACTCAAAATGTTCCTCGCAGGGAAGAGATTTCGATCCAATGAAAAAGCAATCGAAGCAGTAAATGCTTATTTTGAGGACCTGAAAGAAAACCATTTTCGGGAGAAATCGAAAAGTTAGAAGAACGTTGGATGGTGAATAGGCCCCGAAGAAAGCAACGTCAGTTCATTCGGCAGGAAAGGTGATGGCGTCAGTCTTTTAGGACGCCAAAGGCGTTCTGCTAATTGATTATCTTGATAAAGGGAAAACTGTAACTGCACAATACTACGCCATACTTTTAGACAAGCTGAAAGCAGAAATTCAAGAAAAACGCCCGGGAATGGTAAAGAATAAGATTTTGTTTCACCACGACAATGCGTCAGCTCCTTTGGACTTCCATCTTTTCCCAAAACTCAAAATGTTCCTCGCAGGGAAGAGATTTCGATCCAATGAAAAAGCAATCGAAGCAGTAAATGCTTATTTTGAGGACCTGAAAGAAAACCATTTTCGGGAGAAATCGAAAAGTTAGAAGAACGTTGGATGGTGAATAGGCCCCGAAGAAAGCAGTCAGTTCCTTCGGCAGGAAAGGTGATGGCGTCAGTCTTTTGGGACGCCAAAGGCATTCTGCTAATTGATTATCTTGATAAAGAGAAAACTGTAACTGGATAATACTACGCCACACTTTCAGACAAGCTGAAAGCAGAAATTCAAGAAAAACGCCCGGAAATGGTAAATAATAAGATTTTGTTTCACCACGACAATGCGTCAGTTCCCTAGGACTTCCATCTTTTCCCAAAACTCAAAATGTTCCTCGCAGGGAAGAGATTTCGATTCAATGAAAAAGAAATCGAAGCAGTAAATGCTTATTTTGAGGACCTTAATGAAAACCATTTTCGGGAGGAATCGAACAGTTAGAAAAACGTTGAACCAAGTGTGTGGACCTCAGAGGGGCTACGTAGAAAAATAAAATGTAGTCCGTGTTAAATATATATATATATTTTTTGTTATTGAGATTTCCATTTTGGACACGTTATCCTAGATACCTGTACAGTTGAAAACCTGAGTATATTATATGAGCTTTCGATCAATTACCTTCTTATGTACACTAGACAAAAAGCTTCGCAAAAAGCTTCACAGCTTATTATCTACACACCCATCGAAACGTGCTTAATCTTGTAATAATCTTTGGAGGAATTTCCTTCTCCATTATTTCATATTCTCTTTGTACGTTTCCAGTTATTTATTTGTGTCCACAAGAGTCCGGATAAAATAAATACCTCTGCGAATATTTTACTGCGAATTATAACTTACGTGCATAAGCAACAAAATTATGAACTTAAGTATAACAAAACTAAAAATAAAAGCACCCGTCACATAATACAAATATCGTTTCATATTAAATACATTTCACATTTGAAATTTGCAATAATGCATTTCAAAATTGATAATACGGTATTAAAATAAACTTTCCGTATGCATCTGTCACTGTATATTAAATTCTACTCTGACAGAAGTTGTGTATAACAACCTGTTTTATCGACATCAAAATCTCATTTACTGATCGTCCTTTGTTTGCATTTTCTCACGCTGTTTACATTTTAATCTGCTAGGGGGATTGGAAAATCCGATTTATATGAAATGTTGGTGGATGAAAAAAATTTATATATTTAATTTTCAAAACAAAGGGGAGGGACAGATAAATATATGTAAACAAAATACTATGTTATCACAATCCTAACGACTGCGCCAATAGCGGAGGTTCACTATATGAAATTTAGCTGTTTTGATAATATATATTAAAGTTATATCATCGAAATTACCTCCCCATATCCTTGGTAGTGGGGGTATAGGGAGAATGCTTAAAATCGCTATGGTAAATGACCACGTTTTAAGATCCGTAGAATCCGATTTTTACATATTCACGGTGATGTATGTGGATTTGTGGATTCTCTTTACATTCTAACAAAAATACTATCGCTCAGAAAAATTTTAAACCATGTATTTCTACCTTCTTCTAATGGAAATTATCTATAATTTAAATCCCAGAGCCTGCGCTTTAAACACACTTTCCATGGTTACATGTTTCAGATCTCAAATGTATAGAACTGACGGATATATTATGTCACTGTCAACAAATTAACCCCAAATAAAATAAGAATTACTTTATAGAAAAATAACGTATCTCTTATTTTTTCAAGTAGATTAATATATATAAATCAAAAATACTTCCGTGTTCTTAGAATATCTTTCAAGAATCAATATTATTGTCTGTGTCCAACTTTTGTGTAATACTTTACTGATGACAGAGATAGATGTATACGTCCCTAAAGATTTGAGCATCGTCCTGCCAACCTGGCTACTTGATTTACGACACGATTTGGGAATAACGTTGTTCTGGGGACCCTAAATATCATTCAGGTATGCCTGAAAATCCCCAGACAGTAACAATCTTGATTATTAAATTACATTTACAATATTCATAAGGTTATTGGAAACATATAGACAAATTGTTATTTAAACTACAAGGAATGTAAAGTATATCTTTCGAGAAAGTTTTAATAAATCGGGGCGGGAAGCCGAGTCTCTGTTGTCAACAAAGTTGGACCATCGTTTTTCCAACGTTTTGATTCTCTCACGAAAATTCTTTGAGGTCCTTACAATAAACATATCGATGGCTTCTTCGTTGGACCGTAATTCTTTTCAGCGGCGGGCGTTTTTCTTGAATAACTGCTTTCAGCTGGTCTACAAGTGTGGCGTAGTATTGCCCAATCACAAATTCCTTTGGCGTCCCAATGGTCCAAATGAATTAACTTTGCTTTCTTCGGGGCCGATTCACCGTGTCGAGTGAATTTTCGCCTTTGGAGTGTACCCACGATCCATCGTTAGTTTGAAATTGACCGACTCCAAATTTTCTGCTGAAGTTCGGTCTCGAATACGCTTTTGCTCCTAACTGAGCAATCGCAGCACTCACAGTGGGAAAGGAAGGTGAAGTATTCCTAAGGACAGCATCCACCCGTTGCCGTCCCTCCTTTCAAATGAAAAATCTTGATCACCGCACGCACTTCGTTTTTATCCATTGCCGATTTAACGCTAGGTATAGATCAACACAGATGTTTGTCACGATTAGACCGATTGACAGATTGTATTGAAATAAATAAAAGAAGAAGATAATTTACGGATAATATGGACGGTATATAATGAAAATTATTTTCTTGTTAGTGAAGGTTTATATTTAAGTACACATAAAAGTGTACATATCAAAATGTTTCGACTTTAGATAACTAACTTTTAACGCATATAATGAAAAAGTTGTGATACAGTATAACAGTATGTGCTTTTAGCTTTTCACATTGTCGTAAAAATTTAGTAGCTATGTTCGAGGTAATGCTACACTACAAGTGCATTAGAATAATTGAAATAGTTAACATTTGTGTTAGAATTTTTATGTTAAAAATATAACCAAAAAAATCTGTTGTGGCCAACACAATACCTCCCCTGCCACTTCCGTTTTTGTTTACATAATTATAGGGCGCGAGCAGTCATGTGGCATTGTTTAGTAATTACAAATGCCAGATTTTTTTATTAAAAATTTCAATATTTTCTAAATTCACATAGTTAATTTGTCACCAGGAGTGTCTAGATAAATAAACCACATGGAATTTGATAATCACTAAATTTAGAATGAAAAACTATAGTATTTGACATCTATATACATAATTACAAGTGCTTTTAGATAGGTAGACAGTGGTTTTAGGTAGAAGCCGCCTCAGTGGTCGAGCGTGTTGAAGCAGCGTGCCTGGCAGCGCTCAAAGCGACTTCACCGCTTGGACCCTGGGGTCGTGGGTTCGATTCCCACCAGGGACTTGGGTGTATGTGAGTGTCTTCGAGTACATTATGATATATGTATGTAAATAAATTGTAATAAAATATTGTAATAAATAAATGTATTTGATAGGGCTATAACTGTAAATAAAAGTTGAAAAGCCGACAAAATATTATTATTATAGACAGTAGTTTTAGGTAGACAGAGTAATAGATAAACAGTGGCACGTAACAATCTGGGCGTGTACATTTTATAAAGAAAACTGACAGAAACGATACCTAACGCACAGAACTCGGATTTACGTAGACAGCGACTTTAGTAACAGTGAAATAGGATACCCACGCAAACTGCCCACGCAATCTGCCCACACAAACTACCCACGCAACATGCCCACCCAAACTGCCCATGCAAGATGCCCACGCAACATGCCCACGCAACATGCCCACCCAAACTGCCCATGCAATATGCCCACCCAAACTGCCCACGCAACCTGCCCACCCAAACTGCCCACGCAACATGCCTACCCAAATTGCCCACGCAACCTGCCTACCCAAACTGCCCACGCAACCTGCCCACCCAAACTGCCCATGCAAAATGCCCACGCAACCTGCCCACCCAAATTGCCCACGCAACATACCCACCCAAATTGCCCACGCAACCTGCCTACTCAAACTGCCCACGCAACCTGCCTACCCAAACTGCCCACGCAACCTGCCTACCTAAACTGCCCACGCAACCTGCCCACCCAAACTGCCCATGCAAAATGGCCACGCAACCTGCCCACCCAAATTGCCCACGTAACCTGTCCACCCAAATTGCCCACGCAACATGCCCACCCAAACTGCCCAAGCAACATGCCCACGCAACCTGCCCACCCAAATTGCTTTAAGAATCTGCTACCAAAACCTTTTCAACTCTTCCCACTAATGTCCAATTAAGAAATACATAGTTGAACAGATATTAAGTATTATAGTTTCTGAGAAATCATCCTTCCAACGTCCCACACATACACACAAACACACACAGACATCATCTTAAAAATATTAAAATCGGATTGCAGGGACCTTAAAAAATCACTGTTATTAACTTCAGAAACTTACATTTTGAAAGTTTTCGCGATTCGCAAACAAATTTTCGAAGTTCAAAACTATTCATTTCTATTTAAACTATTCCAGAATAATAATTGGAATTCACGGCGAACGAAATTTTCATTTAACGTTTGAATGATATCGAGATGAAATTTGCATATTTATTTCATGAATACTTGGAACAGAATATTGACTTCCTCGAAATATTCGAATAATGAACTTTAGAGGTTGAACAATAGTACCAATAAGTTATTTCATTTTTTTTTTATTTTATTCCAATATTTTGACAAAGGCTTTGAATTTGTGATGTCAATAAGTCTAAATCAAAATCATTGTTGCCTTAGACTATAGACCAATATTGTCCTTTCGGCAACCCTCGACTACATTCGGGAGGAGCGATCGTCGTTTGTTTTCTTAGGGTTGGCATTAGCACTTGTTTTTACCACAAAAAAGTGAACAGTTTTTTACTAATTTATAAGAATTCAACTGTACTTTAAAATAAACAATTTGTTAATATATTCATTTTCTATTCATGCATGTCTACATTTATTTCAAATCCAATTTTAAAATGTAAAAAACGCAAAACGTATGTTTCATGTCTTGCAGAGAACATTGTAGAAGCTTCACAATTCTCTGAGCAGAGAACGGTTGACTTGGTAACTCTGTAACATGGCAACGCTGCTTAGCGACCGGGCGGGTCCATTTGGCAACGTAGCAGTTTAAACAAGCAAACTATCTTATATTAAAAAAATTGTGTTTCCAAAATGTATCCGTTGTTGCCACCAAAAATAAAAACGAAAAGATATATTTTACGTTAATTTTAAAATTGGCGCAGTCGGTAGGATTATAATTCAAATTGTTCTTGTATATCTTACAGTCAGGGGCGTAGACAAGGGGGAACGGTCCTAATAATAAGGAATATAATTAATAAAATTTAAGTTGTGGTAAATAAATCTGGTATATTGAATTGTACAAGTGTGATATGCTTATGATGGGGGAATTTAGGATAGAATTAGTACGGCAGAAAGAATGACTGAATAAATTTCTTGTTCTAGTATCATGGGTATTCTGAGATGAAATGATGATAATAATTGTTAAAATGTTTATGTAAGAACGCAAGGTCGATTAACTTTCTTCTATTTTCTAATGACAACAATTTTGGCCTGTACGATTGAGAAATTAAAAAAAATAATCGTTGAATCGCTTCAACACGATTTATATATCATACCGTGGGTTCCAACACACAGAAGGAAACATTTCCTTCTACCTTATATTGAAAGTTGCAGGTGTTCCTATTTCTTGTAAACTTTATATAATAGCATTTATCAGTATTGTCAGTTCCAATTTATTAGCGTACTCAACTAAATTATATCTTGAAATTTAAGACAATCGTGAAACGATTTTATAATGTGGTATATTTTTAAGTCATCCGCGTAAAGGAGAAATTTTGTAAATTTGAAACACGTTGCACTGTTTTTAATGAATATATTGAAGAGATGAGGGCCTAAATGGGAACCTTGTGGTACCCCGGCATAACGTGACATCGTCAAATGCTACATGATTGCTCGCAGCCTATTCTTTAATTTTAAAATCACTGAAATCTGAGTATGCGATTTAAACCATTTCTCTTTGTACATATAATCAGTGGTTTATACTTCCATTTCAGGCTTGCGGTTATTGCATATCAATTCAAAATTACATTATAAACGTAGTCAACTAATTGTGGTTCGTTTCACCCCTACCTACAAAATACAGTGTAGCAATGTATATTAAAATACGTATCGCTACACTCATGAATCGTAGTAAATTTTTCTTTTGCAGTAGTAGAGTTTATTGGCTTACCTTCACTCTATAAATAACTCTAATATTTATTCAAAAATGACGTCACAAATTTATTTATCTGTTCTAAAAAAGATCACAGTTTGCTACAGTCATTTGTTTGAGTGTTTATTTTGTATGAAATCTGTCGAGTATTACGTAGGTCAGTCAAATATACTCGTATGGGCGTGTGGTTAGTGTAGTTTCTTGCAAAAATTATATATTTTCAGTAAAATTATTTCACGAACTATGTAAATCACAGCAAACAATATCATATCACTGCTCGCGCCCTATACACAGATTTTTTTTCTTGTATGCACTTAAAAGCATAATATCTTTATTAACGGTTAAACATATATGAAACATGTTTCCGTACAAATTCCAGGAAAGTTATGGAAATTCTGGACACGTCCGCGTGTTTCATAGAATAATCTATCGTATTATCATTCCAGACACATCTTTTTTAAGGATAAAATTATCCATTTTTCCAGGATCTGGATATGTATTCTGGAGTGCAGCATCCAGAAATAAGTTTTGATACTGGAAAGCTTGGTCGATTTTTTCAGGAATTCCCAGAATATATACAAAAATTCTCGTAGATTACTGGAAAATTATGGAAAAAGTTCTTTGAGCAACGGTTTAGCAGATACATACATGTTTTTATATTTTTTTGTGTAGAACATATTTGAGTTTCTTTTTAATTTATATTTAGACAAAATAGATTCTCATATTTTTGCAAAAGAATTTTCTAAATTCTTGTAATTTTTACACGTACAATGTAAGTTCTACATTATAAAATGAAAGGATTCCTATCTTGTGTATATCATAAGATAACCAAAAAAAAAAACATTTCATATTACCGGATTCTTCAATTCTTTGCAAGATGAAAATCATAATATTAACAACTAGTGGTACTTTCCCTAAAACAGCTTGAGGGTCCGATAATTTAAAGTACCCAACACTACTTAAATTTATAATTAAGTACCTTCTACACAATAACTGTAAATTCCTGTAACTACCTAATAACTACAAAGGGTGTACTCAATCGCCTAAGGGATTTGCAAAAGGGCTTCAAGGGTCCTTAATTGTCCTACAGGAATTAATAACGAGGGATTCATTATTGATTAAGGAAAGATCAGAACTCAACACTTCTCTCCAAAATATATATTCATAGAGCAATTTCACAATCATATTTGAACCTTCAAGAAAAACTGTTATAATATTCAAATGAGGGTACTTCAGGTTGACCAATTATAACCAAAATCTAATCATCTCTTCATATGGATGTAAAAAAGAATACGATAGCATTATAAATTTTAGAATTAGAGTGTTGGAGTTACCTACAACTAACTTCATCTTGGTTCTTACGTTAAATTTCAGTCGTTTCTGCTTAGTGGGCTATGAATAAACAATTGCTGCACCTAACTTCATATTGGTCCAACTTGTATAACAAAACTGTTGGCATGGAAACGATTAAGTTTTACTTGGATGATTTTACGTAAAAAGTTACTAGGATTACTTGGGCACTAGCTTTTACGGTTCTAATACCGTTTTCCATTTATATATATACAATATGACTCTGTTCATGTGAAATATCATAAAAAAATATGTAATATTGTAATATATGGAATATTTGACGCGTTTTTTCATCAAATAAAATTTGTTAAACTTGACAGCCATCTCTTTAAAGACAAGCACTTTAATTAAAAACCATTTGTCACTTTAGAAAATAATGAACACTTTACTTAAATGTAGTCCTCATAAATGTGAAGTGGGCATAGAAGACAAGAGAATTAAATGCATAAATCTGAAGGAATATTATAAGTCTACAGCATGCATGACAATATGACCAGTTAAGAAATATTGTACAAAAAAACTTATAAATCAACACTTAACAAATGTTTCACCAATTAGAAAATAATTACTGGGTCCTATTTTTCTCCGCGTAGAAAAAATTGCAACCATTAAACATTTGTGGAGCGAAGCCTTAAAAAATGAAGGAAATAACAAGAGGTCTATTTATCACTACGCCTTCACAAAACGGGCGAAAAAGGAATTTATATTTTTGTTGCTTACAATATAATGACAAATACTGTAAATCTCACAGCCTGAACACTACATGAGAAATTAAAATGTCTGCAATTGACAGATAAATGTCACTAATGTCAGTGTCAAATATTCAGAGACATTGCTAAAGATTTCTTCTGGGAAATACATACATTATATTATTTCTTATTGTATTAATAGTTAAATATTTAAAATTATAGGAGTATTACACATGCCCATCAGATTACTGTTAATAAATTTAAATTTAAAAATCTAAATATAAATAATAGATAGACGTAGAATTATAGGTGTAAAGTGTAGGTATACAAGAAATGTTAAATACATTAGGGCGCGAGCAGTCATGTGACTTTGTTAGCCTTGACAAGCAGATGTGAGGGCCCGTGTCGGAATGATAGCTAGTAATTATATACATAGATGTCAAATATCATAATTTTTAATTTTAAATTTCGTGATTTTTCAATTCCATGTAGTTTATTTTCCTAGACATGTAAATGTATGATAAGGAATTTTAAAGTTTTAAAAAGTTATTAGTTTTGAAAATTTTGAATGTATGATGCTCCTATTAATTTCTAAATATGTATTTATTATTTATTGTGATTTTTTTTGTTTCTAGATGGAAGGTCTGGTACGAGAAATGCAAGACGAAGAAAATGGTGTGCCAGTTCGAAGCCAGAAAATATTTTTAACATCTATACCATCTGCATTTATGGGTAAATTATCTTATAATATTTTCCATTTATATATTTATTTAGTATGAACATTTTTGCACGCAAAACTCGTTTAATAATCAAGTACCATATATTTCATTTCTAACTAAAACAATATATATTAACTTATTTTAAATGAAGTATATATTTACTATACCAATATAAACAAACATATGAACGTATGTGTAACTATCATACTATGTTTACATTATCGCAATGTACACTCACAATGTTGAAAATATCAATACCCGTTGCTATTAATGTAAACTTAGTGAATTAATAATATTTTGAAAAAGAAATTAATAGAATTCATGAAACTGAGTGGGAGGCCGTTAACTCTAAACATCAATAGTTCGAATTTAACGAAACTTCTAATAATCTAAAGTCCAAAGTGCAAACTCTTGTCTGATCCTAGTGATAAACAGTGTTGACAACTTACGTAATCCAATGTATCTAGGGGAGTTTAGTTACAAACTAGTGTGTAGGTTGGTAACAATCTGCTGCTAACATTACGATTTACAAATACTATTGGATATTATAGTAATGAAGTTGGCGCAGTCGGTAGGATAGTACAAACTTTATCCTTTTGAGTAACAGCCATCATTGGACGCTTATATATATATATATATATATATATATATATATATATATATATATATATATATATATATATATTCTCCTAAACTAAAAATAATTATTCGATTTAACAAAATAAGGGTATTATATTGTTAATTTAATTACAAACGATATTGTAAATAAAATTGCTGAAAAGAATTATTTTCTTATATTAGACATAGAAGTAATAAAATCCTATATTGTAGACAACATTTTTCCTATAATAGAAGTACACGCTAACATTTTATACACGCTTTTTAATACCTTTTATTACAAGGACAAGACAGGAATTCTAATAATTTTATCATCGGGTTCCCACGTACTAAGATACCTGGAATTCCACTCAAATTCTTATGGAATTCTTACCTTAAATTCTAATCAATACTGCAGGAAGAAATTGACAGAACCGAGCGTGGAGTTAGAAATTAATTCAAAGGATATTTGCAGTTCATAATGTTTGAATATTCATGAAATAAATATACATGGTGATTTAAAAATTTGTAGGAGAACACGTTTAAAGCATATTATGAAAAATATAAATCATCATTGACGATTTATTTTTCATATAAAAATATTTGCCATTTTCGGTGATATTTTCCCAACCATTTCCTGTTGTAAATAAAAGATACCACCCTTACTTGGCCTACTTTTTCTGAATAACACCCTTCTTATCAGAGGTATCCGGTTTATACGATCACACGTTTCACGTTTAGCAAGTTCAAAGTACGTATTTGTCAAAGGGATACAGAATATATACAGACGTACTCAAAATGTTGTACCGTACTTAACCAGCAGTACAATACTTGGAGCGTGTATTAAGATTTAAAAAACATGGTCAAATTGTGTTATTAGTTTCTCTACATATAAATGTTTTTAAAGTTAGTCGAATTAATTTTTAAACATGGTTAAATTATTTAAAACAAATAAACAAGGTCAAATTGTGTCATTAGTTACTATACCCGGAAATATTATTAAATTTAGTCGATTTAATTTTTAAACATAGTTAAATTAATTGAGACACTTAAACATGGTCAAATTGTGTCATCAGTTTCTATACCCGCAAACATTATTAAACTTAGTCGAATTAATTTTTAAACATAGTTAAATTATTTGAGACACTTAAACATGGTCAAATTGTGTCACCAGTTTCTATACCCGCAAACATTATTAAACTTGGTCGAATTAATTTTTAAAAATAGTTAAATTATTTGGGGAACTTAAACATAGTCAAATTGTATCACCAGTTTCTATACCCGCAAACAATATTAAACTTGGTCGAATTAATTTTTAAAAATAGTTAAATTATTTGGGGAACTTAAACATAGTCAAATTGTATCACCAGTTTCTATACCCGCAAACAATATTAAACTTAGTCGAATTAATTTTTAAACATAGTTAAATTATTTGAGACACTTAAACATGGTCAAATTGTGTCACCAGTTTCTATACCCGCAAACATTATTAAACTTAGTCGAATTAATTTTTAAACATAGTTAAATTATTTGCGACACTTAAACATGGTCAAATTGTGTCACCAGTTTCTATACCCGCAAACATTATTAAACTTAGTCGAATTAATTTTTAAACATAGTTAAATTATTTGCGACACTTAAACATGGTCAAATTGTGTCACCAGTTTCTATACCCGCAAACATTATTAAACTGAGTCGAATTAATTTTTAAACATAGTTAAATTATTTGGGGCACTTAAACATGGTCAAATTGTGTCACCAGTTTCTATACCCGCAAACATTATTAAACTGAGTCGAATTATTTTTTAAACATAGTTAAATTATTTGCGACACTTAAACATGGTCAAATTGTGTCACCAGTTTCTATACCGGCAAATATTATTAAACTTAGTCAAATTAATTTTTAAACATAGTTAAATTATTTGAGACACTTAAACATGGTCAAATTTTGTCATCCGTTTCTATACCCGCAAATATTATTAAACTTAGTCGAATTAATTTTTAAACATAGTTAAATTATTTCAGACACTTGAACATGGTCAAATTGTGTCATCAGTTTCTACACTCGCAAACATTATTAAACTTAGTCGAATTAATATTTAAACATAGTTAAATTATTTGGGGCACTTAAACATGGTCAAATTGTGTCATCAGTTTCTATACCCGCAAATATTATTAAACTTAGTCG
Organism: Harpalus rufipes; assembly: GCA_951394225.1. Taxonomy (NCBI): domain Eukaryota; kingdom Metazoa; phylum Arthropoda; class Insecta; order Coleoptera; family Carabidae; genus Harpalus; species Harpalus rufipes. The sequence goes on along the minus strand of OX596290.1, from coordinate 22,552,522 downwards.
AATTAATTTTTAAACATAGTTAAATTATTTGAGACACTTTAACATGGTCAAATTGTGTCATCAGTTTCTATACCCGTAAATATTATTAAACTTAGTCGAATTAATTTTTAAACATAGTTAAATTAATTGAGACACTTAAACATGGTCAAATTGTTTCATCAGTTTCTATACCCGCAAATATTATTAAACCGACGAATTATTTTTTAAACATAGTTAAATTATTTGAGACATTTAAACATGGTCAAATTGTGTCACCAGTTTCTATGTGCGCAAATATTATTAAACTTAGTCGAATTAATTTTTAAACATAGTTAAATTATTTGGGGCACTTAAACATGGTCAAATTGTGGCATCAATTTCTATACCGGCAAATATTATTAAACTTAACTATGTTTAGAAATCAATTCGACCAACTTTAATATTTACTATTAGAGACACTCATGAATCAATTTGACCTTGTTTATTTGTATGAAATAATTTAACTATGTTTAAAAATTAATTCGACTAAATTTAATAATATTTGCTGGTACAATTTGACCATGTTTATCACATAATTTAACGATGTTTACTAATTAATTTGACTAACTTTAATATTATTTACTCATCATTTATTTACATTCATATATTTGATGTCTATTATTAATGCGAAATCAATGAATTTGCATAAATGCCCTATGACTGTCACAGATGATTAAATTGGTTTTGCTAAATATAGAAATCGCTGTTAAAAGTTATTGATAGTGCCAAAAAGCAATTGAAGCTTTGGGGTAAAGGAAATAGGAATAGATTTTATTCTATTTATAGAGATGCATTGCATTTAATATTGACTCGATGGACGAATCTAACTCCTTAATTTTTTTGGCAATATCCTACTGACTGCGCCAAATTAAAATCTTGCAGATTCTTACACACAAAATAATTTTAAACATGGTTAAATTGTGTTTACCTATATTATTAAAGGTAGCCAAAATTGTTTTTAAACATAGCTAAATGTTTTTTTTATGATACTAAATTTGTTTTCTGTTTCAGGTTATGATTTAATAGAATGGCTAATGGAACGTTTAGGAATCGAAGAATCAGGTAAACCTAATAATTCTAATTTAAATTAGTTTTTGAATAATTGACTTTTGATTTTTAAAATCCACTTATTTTCTATGTAAATAAAAAATCATATCGTGAAATCCCAACAGGTTCTAACGTGCTACAACCTCATACAGTGCGATAGTCTATTGTCGCACTAATTTTCCAGTATTATCAATATCACTCGTCCAGCTGTTTGGCTTCGGGCACGCTCGGCTACGGTCGGGCGTGTTCGGTTCACGGCCTACTTGGTCCAGAAATAGCTCCACCCAACAGGGTTGAAAAGTAGAAGGGGGAGGGGGTAATGTGCGATGCAATTAGAAATTGTTTTATTTTAATTCGTAATTTAATTTGTTTTATTTATAAACTCGTTTTTAACCGTAGTTTGCAGATAAACACATAAATCATTTTTTCCATGACGGAGAGTAAAAGTAGATTTATATGGGATATAGCAGGGGTACCCAAAAGTGTTCTGCGGAACCTTAAGGTTCAGGGAACTTTATTTATTTATTTAATGAGGTTGAAGAACCAACAGCACAATAAAGGCCAAATAAATTTTCTCGCTAATAACATTAGAAACATTACAGCAAAAGGAGTACTTCAAACAACTTTAAAGATTCTTTTGGCAAAATTAATGTCAAAGAGTGTATTTCGTTTATTGACAAATTTATAACTCGCCATTTTAATCCAGAAGACCCATTCACGGCCGTTTGAAAACATAGACACACGCACACTTTGTTATTGAAACGCCGCGATAGAGTTTCACGGCGTGACTTGACTTAAAATCAAGCCAAACTCAAGTCAAGTAATAGTAAGTCAAATAGTTACAATTTCAAGTGCTTGAAAAATCAACTAGTTATTTTTTAATTACTTGAAAAAATCAAGTAGTTTTTAAAGACTACATCATATATTTCCTTATGTTTAATAACAATATCAATAATATACCTTGAAATATAGACTTTTAGTCATACTATTTATATTATATGAATTATGGTTGACCTTAAAAGGAAGCAAGTAGAATTTTAACCGGCCCGCCGCCAAAAATGGTTTCAAATAAATAAATTTTCCTGGCAATGATTCCGCTTAATTTTAATATTTGACCGTGCCTAAATGTTCTTGATTTTAATAACATTCGGTTTTGGCACTTGGAACTTTTAAACGTTTAAAAAATCCATTCATTATTGGAATATATACTAGAACCATCTACAATTATCTTAATAATAATGATTAGGACTTCAAATTTTCTCGGCATATTCTCGGGTCATTCTAGTATACATTCCAATATTGGGTGAATTTTTTAAACCTCTGCACAGGTACTTGCAGTAGTGAAACAGCATAGCATACATATGTGTTACGATTCTACTGATTCGCGCGTTTTCGTACATAATCGGTAATCAAATAGCATGAATTTGCTTAAAATTGCTTCATCAAGTCAAGTAGTACCGATAGAAAATCTAGTCAAGTCAAGGAAAAATATAGCATTGATATCAAATATTATTATAAATAAATAAAAAAGCTTCGATCTATTATATAACCATCAATTGTCTTTAATTTCTACGTGTATTCTAAAATCGATCAACTCTACATCTAGAGTTCTTTGTTTGAGTCTATTGCACTTGTTTTCTGTTCATTTATTTAAGGGTTTATAAAGTATAATCTATCAAAATTGACATAAAAATTGCTCCAATAAAGTCTTTGAACATGTAACCGGTATATTACATTGTAATCTAAATTGTCTCGAAATAAATGCTTAAAAATAATATGTATTTTATCACTAGAATTGTTATGCTTTCAAATTTTTGAAAAATTGAGCCATTTTGGACGCTTACTGATGTGGCCAGCACAATACCTTCCGTCAATTCTGTGTATTACGTATAAATTTTCTTGCAAAAGATTCTAAATTTCCACTATAAAAATTGCACTTGAGACTGACATCTTCTTTAGCTTTTCCCATTCGTTAGGGGTCGCTATTTTTTATTTTCTTCTTCCACTCATTTCTGTTTTGCGTGTCGTTCTTATTCAGTTCATTTTCTCTCAAGCCTTCAGCAATACAGTCCTTCCATCTTATCTTTGGTCTTCCTCTGTTCATTCTACTTCCAATATATTCTTCATCTCTCCTCATGACATGTTCAAACCAATGTAATCATCTCTCTTGTATCTTTCTAGAAACTTCGTGCACTAGAGTTATTTCCCTTAATCTTTCATTCCTTAACGTATCTTTCCGTGTCTTTCTCAACATCCTCATCTCTGCCAAATTCATTTACTTTTCATTGATACTGACATCTGTCAATTTGAATATATTGGCAGTTTCCATGCTTAGCATAGCTGGCTTTATAATTCTTTAACTCTATATCTATTGAATTTGAAGTATAAAATGCAATCAAATCGTATAGAGAATAATATATTCTTTAAGTTATAGTAATTGTTAAAATCTTCAAATGAGGGTACTTCCGGTCGGCCATTTAAAAACAAAATATAATCATTTCTTCTGGATGTAAACTTGAGGAATACGAAAAATCGTATTATATGGACTCATCATTGAATTTTTTGACCAAAGATAATACCTTCCTTACCTAAAGGTGACGGAAGGCAAAAAGCAATATGTCTGCAACAATATTGTTAAATAATATTAATTCTTGTGTTATTTTTTGTTTATAGAAGCGCTCAACATCGCCAATCAGATGTGCCAATACGGTTACTTCTTTCCAGTCAGTGATACCAAGAACTTGACTGTTAAAGATGACAGTTCTTTATATAGATTTCAGGTATATTTTAAATCGATCTATCTACTCATAGCTCTTCTTCGATTTAAATTATATAAATTCTGAGTTTTTGCTTTTGTTCTAGTCTCCATATTTTTGGCCGTGGCAACAAAGAACTCCTGACAATGTTGAGTATGCAATTTACCTAGCGAAGAGAACATTGAGAAACAAACAACGCCATGGTTTAGAAGATTACGAACTTGAAGCGCTTACTAGTCTTCGGAAGAACTTACAGAATAAATGGGAGTTTATTACGATGCAAGCAGAAGAACAGGTAATTCAAGTAGTAGTACAGGTTGCGGCAGAACCAATTGAGCAGTTTTGAAGAGTTATAAAAAAGAATACTCATTAATTTTTAAAAATAATGTCTTTAAGATGGCGGCCGTTAGCTGCAATACATTGCTGGAGCCGATATCTGAAGTTTTGAACAGCCCGTTGACACATTTCGCGGGGTATCGCATTTACTTCTTCAACAATCTGCTCCCTTAGCTGTAACAGGTTTTGGGGGCGACGTTTAAACACTTTTTCCTTAAGATATCCCCATATGCGACATATGCTTAAATCGGGCGACCGCACAGGCCACCCCACGTCACCTCTCAAAGACACTAGACGTCCAGCCCCATCCTATTGGAACCAAAAGTCCCCTAATCCCTCTTCTTCAACAACCACTTCCAATCGGGGTTGTAGAAAATTTTGCAACATTGAAACGCCCGGAATTCACGGTCACGGTCACGTCTCCCTCTTCAAAAAGTACGGGACTATAACGCCAAATTGTGATACGGCTTCGTCGCTGCTGAAGAATGATGCCTCAGGAGCTGCAAGAATTTCCTCACACAGATTTTGGCGGTTGGTGTAGTCTGCTGGGTTCAATTCTTGAACCATCATTATTTTGAAGGGATGGAAATTCAAATCTAAATGCAGAATCTTCTGAAACCCCCAATGCAATAGCGTGCCTTCGAGCAGAACGTCTTGGCGATTGTTCGACTGCTGCTCTCACTAGCTCCACATTTTCTAGTGTTCTGATGGATCTTCGTCGGCCATGTGTACCTATTCTTAGTGTGCTACCAACTGCCAAATCCAGGACCGAATTGTGTTCACAGTAGGAACAGCATTATTGCGCGGAATGTTGAACCGTCGCCGAAAAGCTCTGCGCTGCAATCACAAATCGGTTGTTTTCATAAAACGCACGCACGGTAAAGCCACGATGTACTGCGGTTCAAACTATGTTGGGTGCAGCTGCCTACTGTAAATTATACATTAGGGGGGGGGAGGCTGAAAATTTGCACAAAGGCGCCTCTTACCCACGGAGTGGTACTGTACCGCTCCCCCTTGTATACGTCCCTGACTGTAAGATATACAAGAATAGTTTAAATTAAAATCTTACCGACTGTGCCAATTATAAAATTAACGTAATATATATTTTTCCGTTTGAGAAACCAAACACTTATAAATAAATAAATAAATTCCGTAAACGTACTACGCAGTTTTGCATAGGTCAACGACTTCTTAAAGATATGGAAAGGTCAATTTTTAGTAGTTCATTTCGTGACCTAATGTTATATTTATTCAAATCATTCTTAACTTTTACTAATTTGCATACATATCGTAATTATAATTCAGTGGATCTTGATAATATAAGTGGACCGTTTTTTATCCATTATATATCCATAGCAGAAGTATTGGATTCATGCTAAAAATCACATATCCAGATTTTAATGATTAAGTACGTTTTAAAGTCCCTACAGCTTTGATTCTATTCTGTTTTCTAGGTAAAGGTATCGAAAGACCGTAAAAAAGGCGACAAAATAGTGTCCGATAGTCAAGAAAGGGCATATTGGAGGGTATATCGACCACCACCCGGTATCGTGTCAAGTTTGGAACAATGCCCGGTACCAAATCGTAACAGAAACGGGACGAGGCAGAGAAGGAAGACTTTAGAGGACTGCAAACGAGAGGTAAGTCGCTGCTTATAATGTTTGAGTTTGGGACAATATATCCCTGATAATCTAGAATATGCGAAAATTCATTCCAACCCCAAATGTATTCGTACCCACTGAAACAATAGCTATTTGTGTATTAAGAGCGCAAAATATCACAAGATTTTTTCTACAGTCGCCACAGTGGGGTCCTCCACCATAACAAAAAATAATAATATGTACAATTTGTATTTACACTACTACTCAATTAATAAGTATTAATATAAAGAAAAAACGTCTTTTACATTTAATTTTAATTTATCGTTATTTCCAATTCTTCTTGACCTATTGCTTCAATCTTATCTAAACATTTTATACTTTCGTTTTTGTAAATGCCCTATTTTATTTTCACAATAGTGCGGCATTTTTTTTTGGTAATATACCGACAGAGCAGTTATATGTCAGACTGATTTGTAAAGGTGGTAAATGTGTCACTACAGTGCCATTAGTAACATAAATAATGTATTATTTACTGATGGAACTAAAAAAATTAGCACGTGTCTGTTGTCATATATTTGCCCGTAGATTATTGTTAAAATGATAAATTTAAGTAACATTATATTTAAATCCAGTACACTTCATTAATACATAAAATATTTCTTCTTGCTGTTAATATATTTTTTTCAGAGGGTACGAATACATTTGGGAACTTTTCGATAGCACCTCGTGTGGTAATTATTTAATATGTTAGTATTTTAATCTTTAAATTACAAGCACTTGTAATGAATTAACCGCCTCGGCAATTAATTAAAATGTTGTAATTGCCACCTGCTTAATGAAAAATTCCCTAGGGTAACACCGTTTTGAACGGAGAACATATCAACGAACAAATAAAGACAAAATAAAAAAGGAGGAACAAAAAATGCTGTAAAGGAATTTTTTTAACTTATATATAAAACGCAAATTATAAAAATTATAATTGATACATTTTTAAAAATTAGATTCTATCATCAGACTAAGCGAATCTCGGAGAAAGACGATTATATTAGAAATTATTAACAAAATTGTGTTATGTAGAAATCAATAAATATTTTATAAATTATTTACTTTACTCTTTACCTTCGCCGAAATAAATTAATTCCTATTATTTTTACAGTACAACAAAGTAAATTATTTAATTCAAATTTAGCACTAAAATATTTCATTGTTACTATTACTATTATTTATGTTCAAGAATTTACACACGAAATAAATAGTATATAGACTAGCGAAAACTCGGCTGCGCCGAACTTCCCCTGGGTAGATTCCTAAATTATAATAGTTGTACATTTTTAAAAAGTGCTACTGACACTTTCTTCAGCATTTTATGACTATTTACACGCATTCCCACATTGGAAACGTGTATAAGCTATACAAAGTGCTAACGCCGCTGACCCTCCTGGGCCTGTTATGTTGCAGAATTTACACACAAAATAAATAGAAGGTACATTACTTAATTCCTCCGATTTAAATTAAAAGTTTGCGCTAGTCAGAACAAATATATCGTTTTAGTCTAGTAGGGTTTAAGTATTACGTACATACATTAAATTTATTCGTATTGAATTAATAGTTAAAAAATATTGTCAATTCCGACAATGAATTGGAAACATCTCGAAAAATTTACAATTAAAATATATAAATATAAAGAACAGATATATGTAAATAGAATTTTTGGTGTGTAGGTATACAAGGAATGTTAAATACAATAGGGCGCGAGCAGTCATGTGACTTTGTTGGCCTTGACAAGCAGATATGAAGGCCCGGGCCTGAATGATAGCTAGTAATTCTAAATTTAGTGATTTTTCAATTCCATGTGGTTTATTTTCCTCGACAATTCCTGGTGACAAATTAACTACGTGAATTTAAAAAATCTTATGTAACCAAAAAAGTTAATTGGCGAGAGGTATAGTGCTGGCCACAACAGATTTAGTGGAGTCAGGGATCTTCAGAAAAATATATGTCAAGTATCTTTTTAAAGTGTAACAAGAAAATCGAACTTTAAGCACGTAATTTTTTTGCTGAACGCTCAAATTTTGTAATACTTAGATCAAATGAATGTGCTGTACTTACTGAGTACTGGAGAATCTTCAAACCGGAAGCCTTCGTTTAGAAAACACACACACACATGTTCATATTTCACTTTAAATGTTTATATATTGTTATTTAATACACATAATTATAAATACGTCTTTTCACTGCAACATAACACGATAAACTAAATACCTTGCGATTTTAAACCTGTTTTGTTGGGAATACAACAGCTTTGAACATAATGTAAAATGAAATATATTTAAAATATTACTATGAATATATTGTAATATTTTGTAAATTACAGGTTTAATTTTTATCACATTTTATTATTTGCAATTTGCAAAATTTTACAAAAATTATTGTTGATCTTTTTCGCACAATACCTCTCGCCATTTCCGTTTTTGGTTTCATATAGGGCATATGTGACATTGTTGGCCTTGACAAACACATATGGGGGCCCGTGTCAGAATGATAATTAGTAATTATATACATTTCATTAAAAAAGTCAAGATTTTCTAAATTCACGTAGTTAATTTGTCACCAGGAGTGTGGAATTATTATATTTGACATCTATGTACATAATTACTAGCTATCATTCTGAGAAGAGCCCCCAAATCTGCTTGTCAAGGCCAACAAAATCGCATGACTGCTCGTGCCCTATTGTATTTAACATTTCTTGTATACCTACACTCTACACCAAAAATTCTACTTATTTCTTTATATTTAGGCTTTTTAATTTTAAATTTATTCTATGAAAAAAATTTGTAGTACTCAAATGTTTTCAATTCATTGTCGGGATTGACAGTATTTTTGAAGAGTATATGTAATATAAGAAATAATATAATGTATGTACTTCCCAGAAAAAATCTTCAACACTGACATTTATCTGTCAGTTACAAAAAAATAATTTTTCAATTGGTTTCTATGGCATTATTTGGGCTGTGAGATTTATTACAGCAGTTTATTTTACATATATTTTTTATCCCTAAATCTATAGAAGATATAATAAAATATTTATATGTATCTGATAAAGAATTCAATCTTTTCAACTCTTCCCATTAATGTCAGATTGAGAAATACATAGTTAAACAGAGATTACATCTTATAGTATTTGCTAAATCGCAGGAGAGAAATTCCTTTCGCCACCACTGGCTCAATCACATGCGTGTTGTTAGCGCCCTTTGTACGCTAATGAATCCCAAAGCCCCTCCTAAAAACCCTTAGGCACAACACTGCCTTTCATCACTTCTTCTTCATGTAATATTCATCTGACCTCTCTACAGAAATCGAAGTAAGAGGGGGAAACAACTGAACAGAAATATCAACTGAGAATCGCGAACAAGAGAATGGATAAGGAGATGTGGCCAGCACATTACCTTCCCGTCTATCCTGTGTATTATGTACAAATTCCATACATAAATTTTCTTACAAAAGATTCTAAATTTCATAAACTATGCAAATTGCACTTGACACTGACATCTTCTTCTTTAGATGTTCCCATTCATTAGGGGTCGCTATTTTTTTTTCTTCCACTCATTTCTGTTTTGCGTCTCGTTCTCATTCAGTTCCTTTTCTCTCAAGTCTTCTGCAATACAGTCCTTCCATCTTATCTTTGGTCTTCCCCTGTTTCTTCAACCTTCTATTACAAATACTAAACTAATCATTCTTCATCCAATATATTCTTCATTCTTCAATCATCTCTCTTGCATCTTTCTAGGAACTTGTAACACTAAAGTTATTTCCTTATCATATCTTTCCGTGTCTTCCTCAACATCTACTTCAACATCCTCATCTCTACCATATTCATTTACTTTTCACTGATACTGACATCTGTCAATTTGAATTATATGAATATATTAGTAGTTTCCAAGTTTAGCATAGCTGGCTGATTTATAAAATTTCTTTAAAATTCTTTAACTCTATATCTATTGAATATGAAGTATAAAATGCAATCAAATCGTATAGAGAATAATATATTTTTTAAGTTATAATAACGTTAAATGTCAATATATCAAATTTAACTGTTAAATCTTCAAATGAGGCTACTTCCGGTTCACCAATTATAACCAAAATCTAATCAGTTGTTCTTCTGGATGTAAACTTGAGGAATACGAAAAAAACATATTTATTGGAACCGTGGTACTGAAGTTATGCGATCCGAAACTTTTGTCACACACACACCCACACACACACATATCGTATTATAGGGACCTAAAACATGCTTATTCACTAAAAACTCATCATTGAATTTTTTGACCAAAGACAATACCTTCCTTACCTAAAGGTGACGGAAGATAATAATAAAATAAAATGTTACATATATATTTTCTTTTTCAGGTGGAATTATTGAAGAACAGTTTAACCAGAACTCGAGTGAAGGTTTCCCAAGCATTAGAAAGTATGCTACATCATGTAGAAACATACGCTGAGTACGACCCATTGATAACTGGTACTCAACCGGCCAACCCATGGGTCAACGAAGATATTACATTTTGGCAACTGAACAGCCCACTGTAAGTATTAAAACAAAACTAATATAGTTTTCGCTTCGTTCTTTTTTGGGAGACCATGCAGTAAACACATCTTTCTCGTTCTAGGGTGGAATGTCCTACCGAAAAACGCGTCCGACGCTGGGCCTTATCAATGGAAGAACTAGTATCCGATCCAACAGGTCTTTTAGAATTCACTTCGTATTTACGGAAAGAGTACTCCCACGAAAATATACGTTTTTGGCTAGCCGTTTGCGACTTGCGAAGATCATCACATTCGCAGATCCATCGAAAAGTTCTGGAGATCTTCCAGGAATTTCTGGCCCCTGGGGCACCGTGTGAAATCAACATAGATGGAAAAACCATGGAAAAGGTCCACCAAGAGATGAAGACGCCGAGTCGATTTACCTTTGATTCGGCAGCTGAGCATGTGTATACTTTATTACTGAAGAAAGATTGTTATCCAAGGTTTATAAGAAGTGAACATTATAAAGGACTAGTGGCTGCTGGAATTCAACCTTCCCATAAGAAAAGGTAACTTACTAAGTAAATACAAGGAGTTTTACATTTTTTTAAAATATCGTTTCTTTCCAGGTTCTTCGGTTTCGGCCCCCCCAAGAAAAAATCATCCTCCGCAGCGCCCCAGTTGCTACAACAGGGCCCCACACAGGGATCCGCTGTCGGCTGTGGGGCCCTGTCACGTCGGAGAGGGTCCGATAGGTCTTTATCGGGGTCTGCGCATGAATTGGCGATCTCAGGAATCAAGGATCCAAGTAGGGTTCCCCATAGCCATAGCCAGAGTAATCTGAGCGACATTCCGTACAGGTAGGGAATGTAGGGGAAGTAAGTGAGAGGTGGGGAGGAGGGAAAATTAAGGGGGGGTTGAAGTAGGTTAGGTATGTTATTTGAGGTAAGACAATTAGTTGTATTGCTAGGCTGGTTCGGAGCGATTCGAGGGTTGTATGAGGGTAGTGAAGCTGCTGTAAGAATAGATGGTAGGTTGAGTGATTGGTTTCGTATAAGTGTTGGTGTGAAACAGAGCTGTGGTATGTCTCCGTGGTTGTTTAACTTGTATATGGATGTGTTCTTGCGGAGAGCTTTGAGTGAAATGGAGGTGTACATATTGGTGAAAGTGTATCGCCTGTGTTAGCGCATGCTGATGATGTAGTTGTTTTTGGAGAAAATGAAGAGCAACTCAGGAGAATCATAGAGAGAATACATGTAGTTGGAAGAAGTATCTGATGTTGAATGTTGATAAATCCAAAGGAGTAAATTGGTGACTGAGTGCAATGTGTTGGTGGATGGAGTGAAACTGCAGCAGGTCATTGAGTTTGTATATTTCGGTAGCATGATGTCGAGGGATGATCGAATTGATCGAGAGATAGAAAGGAGGAGTGCGGGATGCAAGGTAATGGTTGCTCTTGGGTACGTTTGCACGAAACGTTAACGTATCAAGGGATGCTCGGTTAAGTATATATAATGGAGTGCTATTGCCTGCTTTGATGTATGGAAGCGAATGCTGGGCATGGACGGGGAAGCATAAAAAGAGAGTGACTGCCGTGGAAACGAGGTATAGGAATGTGTGGCGACGGATGATTGTTTCCTAACTATTATTGTGATCCGGATGCGGTATTTCGCTACCGAAAATCGGTCACTTTAATATGTTTAAGAGTAAGGATTTGTTGTATGATGTAGATGTTGTTCTTATTGTTATCGAGTTTATGCGAACCCACTAAGTGGGACACGCGGATTTTATGTATGTATGTATGCTAGGCTATATTAAAGGGTCCTAGTCTCAGTGGAGACGGAAGTGGGTAGTTAAAGAACACCACTTAACCTTAGAAACTCAAAATGACCGCCAATCCACAAAGAACTAACATAAACATTAAAGGATATCAAGAGGTCACAGATGTTCAAAGATGTATGTCGCCCTGTTCGGTACGCTTTGGCTAGTCTCAGTTGAGACGGGAGTGGGTTGATTTAGGGGCGCCAGCTAGTCTCGACAACTCACAAAAGTGACCGAAGGAACGTGAACATTTAGCCAATAGGTCAAATATGTCCAGAAATATACTTTGAGGTCTCCGCCTGAAGGGGTGTAATATGTTGAAGAGCATATTTTGGGGTCTCCACCCCGCCTCTCACTTAGATGTGGGCTAGTAGGCACGAGGCATGGCTTAGTTCCCGCTTGTTAGTGACGTTGGCTTTTGCAGGGGGGACCTCCCATGCCAATCCCGCAGATCTCAGGGCCACACGGTGTAAGTCAAGTCACAGCGCTGTCTCGGTGTTGTTTGCGTGGGGCCCAACGTATCTGGACTGGACCACAAATCTAATAGGGTCTCTCTTTCATTGGCAATACTGACAAAAATTGTAATATATGTAAACTGTTTATTCTTGATTAGCCCGGAATTTGCTACTATTATCAAATTCTGCGTATATGACAGGTCCAGACAGGCATACATCCAATCCTTCTGCGATCACCCTTGCGACCATCCTATTGTCCCGACGGGTACGAGGGCTGTCCAAAATTTATTTTTCTACATATTCCCTGTTATATTCATTGATGGAGCTGAAGCATTGTACTTAGAACAGCCTAAGTGGCAGGATGGTCGCAACGGTAAGCACAGAAAGATTGGGCGTGAACCTAACTGGAGCCTTCATGGATGAAATCTTAACGCTGGACTCAAAATTTCTTCTTCAGTATTGCCAACAAAAAAGGACTCTAAAAGTCCTTTTACTCTAGGGCTCCCACGTCATGTCATATTGTTGTATTCGTTGTATGCACTCTCTACTTGAAATTTCGGGCAGCGATATTTTCAATTCCTTTTATATGTAATTATGTAATATGTAACATGTACAGGACAGAAGAATCATGAAGAACATATTTGTTATCTTATACACTTTTTGCACTTTCTGTCCCGTAGTTGCACTCCTTGCCCTTGCAATGCTTATTGGGTGCCAGAAATTTTACTCTGTTTTGCACTTTTTTAACCTAAAGGTTGCTCAAATAATAACTAATAAAGCCCAGGATTATTCAAAAATCGGTAAATAATTCCAGCCCCAATCTAGTGGACGTCTCGGAGTCCGGTCCACTTCTAGGTTGGCTTTTGCGTCTGCTTCAAACGAAGCGTCTGGGACGTCCTTGGGCCTTCTTCCTTCGTTGTTTTCTCACCAACTATCAGTCTCTCTCTGCCAACCATCAGCCTCCACCCTCTCGTCTTTCCCATCAACCATTGCGGCCTGCCGTTTCAGCCATCTCTCTTCAGCTCACTACCTTCCCGACACACTGGCATACAATTTTAATTCTATAAATAACCACTGGAGGGACCTGTCACCAACACACTTGATCCAACTTTTCGATTCCCTACCGAAAATGGTCCTCAAAATAAGCATTTACTGCTTCGATGGTTTCTTCGTTGAGTTTTGAGTTTCGGGAAAAGATGGAAGACCCCAGTTCGGTCACCGGGCGTTTTCTTGAATTGCTGCTTTCAGCTTGTCTAAAAGTTGGCGTGTCCAGTTACAGTTTTTCCTTTATCAGAATAATCAATTAGCAGAATGGAGGGATCTGTCACAATGTCCTAGCTTTGATATAGATTTCATCTGATTCTAACTTAACAAAATTTAGCCGTCTGGTTAAATTTCTGGCATCTCAACCATCTTTGTCGCATGCCCAACTGTCTATATTCTCTATACCATTTATTGTCTAACAAACATTTCTATATACCTTTTGCTCTATTTAGAGAGCCTGAACCAGCCCCAGCTTGTGGTGTCTGTCCATGGGACGAACCAATTTCTGCCGCAGAGGCAGAAATCCAGTCAAGAGTGAAAAAACCCAGCATTGCTATCAATCCGGGAGCAAGTACTTCAGAAGATGTATGTCCGTGGGAGAGCGCTGATCCGCCAGAGAAAATAGAAAAATCGGAACGACCAGAAAGACCAGAAAGACCAGAAAGACCGGAACGACCAGAACGACCCGACAGAATTGACAAAAATTTGGAAGTAAGGTCGAGAAAAAACTCCTCCCAGATGGATAGTTGTAGTTCTAGTTCAGATATAAGTCTAGCGATTGCTGAAGTGTCAGACAGATTTCGAAGAACTTGTGGTTTGTCCCAACAGCAAACATTGGACGGTGATAAAAAAGGACAGCAAAGAAAATTATCAACAGCATCTTGTATAGAAGTCCGCCGAGCGTCAGTATCTCTTCCAACAAAATTTTCGTCTGATAGCAATCGCCCGTCAGTCAGCTCATTTGAAGAAATATCTTCTACGGTTTCAGTGTTAGACACAGACATTACCGAGTCTCAAAAAGTTCTCAAAAAGTCTCAAAGTCTCAAAAAAACAGAATCGTTTGGAGTGCCGGCTCCGATAATCAGTGTTAGTGCTGTGGCGGATGACATTATTGTGGAACCGGATATAGATATAACGCCGTTTCCGTTGGCGCCATTGGCAGTGCCGGATAGTGAGTCGCCCGGAAGTGAAGTCGCGCCGGAGTTAGCGGAAGCGGAAGCCAAGGAAAAGGAAGAAGATAAAGAAAAACAAACTGATATTTGTCCATGGGAAGATGAGTAAGTTTTAGGGTTAGGGTTGGCTCCTTCGTGTAAGCTTTGCTTTTTTATAAGTAGATTATTATTTGTTACCCAAGTGTTCGCTAGTCTTGTATACCATCTAGCGAATTTCCTATTTCACTTCAACCTTCAAAAAATACCACTTTGCTTTATTTTAAAAGATATTTTGTTCTTAATTAGTCGAAGTTATCAGTAGATACAATTGCAGGTAGAAGCCATTAATTCTAGAATAGTTCTACTTAATTTTCACATCATATCACACACATATCAGATCACTCAAGGAGCCAACTCATCATGTGCACTGAGTCACACTTCATCAGTAGCACGTCTTCCCATAAACTTCCCATGTTAGCACGGTAGATAGGCTTTGATGTGTGTACAGGAATTAAAGTTCCATCTTGAGTTGACAAACAAAATAATAAGTAAACAATTTTTTAGCCTGACGTAGAAACAAATATTTTTTCGGTCAAATTCAGTTTTATTTTTCAATATAGACTGAATAAACTTCTTCGGAGTAGGTTCTTCAATGTTGACATAATAGGAATTCAATCTGGTCTGGATTAATTTATTTTGGTCAAGGTAAAGAGTAAAAGAAATAATTTATAAAATATTTATTCATTTCTAAATAACCCCATGGGATCTCGTGGCCGTGTCTGGTCGCGAATCTGGGGCCCGGGTTCGATCCCGACCGACGCCAAAAATTACTTCGCATTTTAATGGCACTAAATTGACCCCTGTGGTGCACTTTCCACGCCAGAATTGAGTGCCCGTAAGGTGAAGCCTGGTAAATGCCCGCGCGGTACAAATATTTCATCATTACCGATATCTGTGTACACCCAGCAATGGGTAATATGCCGTGATGATATATTTATTTATTCTAAATAACACAATTTTGTTAAACTTGTTTCTAATATAATCGTATTTCTCCGAGAGTAACTTAGTTTCGTGATAGAATCTAATTTTTAAAAATGTATCAATCAAAATGGTTTGTTCTTTGACGTGGTTTAAAAATTCTGTTGTATTAAACACATACGTAAAACATTTAAGAAACATTTGTTTTTTTTTATTTTTAAACAATTCAGCCTTTTTATAAATAAATATATCTTTTGAGGCGTATAAGAGCCTCATAGGAGGGTCTGCGGCGTTAGCACTTTGTATAGCTTATGCATTTTTCCAATGTGGGAATGCATGTAAACAATTATAAAACGCTGTAGACGGCCTTTATACAAATAAATATATCTTTTGAGGGTATACGTAGTAGTCCGAACAAAATATTATGTTCGTTTTAATAAGTAATCTTTTGTACGCAAGCTATGCTAACAATTCAAAGTGCAAACAGAAATTAAACTAAACCATGTACTGGCTGCGTCAGCGTTAGCCAATAAAATTTTCATATCTCTCCGTCAAGACTTCAGCATAAATAAATAGGTTTTCAAACAATTAATGCGTGAAAAATATCATTTTAACAAAGATCAATTCAATATCAATTCAAGATGGAATTTTATATTTTCCTATTATCTCTTTTTAAAATATTTGAATACTATATTCTTTCAGGGAGACTTGTAAAGTGGACGGACCGTTTGTGAAGACATATGCTACATTAGGATACCTATAGTATCGTGTATAATTGTTACACATAGATTTAAATACTATATGTAACGTATATAACAGTATTATTACAGAAAAACATGAAAATCATAGAAAATATTTACGCTCAGCAAGTATCTAACATGAAGTTGAACTATAAGTTTAAGTATTTTTTAAAGTGTATGGAGGGGATGATATTCAAGGTCATCTATGCACTACAATACTATGAATCAAATGATATTAGCAGTGAGTGAAGGAAACATGATCGTGAATACTAGATCTTTAAATTTTGACTGACAGAAAGGTGGAAAATACAAAAAAAGTATTTTCAAACATTTTTACGAATTAAAAAAACAAATGTTACATGTAGTATTTGTATCTATGATTTAGTAATTGTATTAAAATTTACTAAACCTAAACCCCAAAATTCTTAGGCTACCTACCTCTTAAAAAAAATTGCGTTACCATCTGTAAACATTTTATTAAAAATCATTATTTTTGTGATAATTCGACGGATTAAAGAGTGCGACAGGGCAGGTGAGACCAGGCGAGATATGTACGTACATACGTCTCGACATATTTAGTCATAATGGACTCAGGGATTATCAAAATTGATTATCAATTGTTCCTATGTACAAGGAAGTAAAAAAACAATTTTACGATGATACAAAAAAGTGATTATGATTATTTTGACATAACCATTATTATTTTAAATCCAGTGGTACTCAATGTATGGATCAATGTTATATATTTTTAAACGGCATTATATATTTTTTATTAACTCATTAAATAGCGAATTTTCTTCTGAATTCAACAATATAATGATGTAATACCCTTACATTGCGAAAAAATTGATAAAAATTAATTCAAAGTTAGTATTTCATTTCTATTTTAATTTTTTTAAGTAGGTGTGCAAAAATTTAACCATTAAAACAAAAGAAAATTATCTATCATTTTCGTATTTCATTGTCATCCATTATTATAATTAAGGTAATTTTCGTTACCTTTGTAATAATTAATTTAATAATGGCAGCAGATTCAACAAATACTGATTTGATTTACTGATGAAATTATTTGCAGAAAGTTATCCTAATTAATAGTAATTACGCGAAATGAAAAAAAATAACGAAATTTGAAACATTTCGAAAAAATAACAGATAATTTTCTTTTTTTTAAGAGTTAAATGTTTGCTTAGCCTATTTAAAAAATTAAAATACTTACTGAATTAATTTTTATCAATTTTTTTGCAATGTAAGGATATGAGTACTTAAAAAAATGTTTTTTTTAGTGTGGTGCATTGTTCTGATAGCTCAGAGTGCCTGTATAACTTAAAAACTAAACACATTTAAATTTTAAATTGTTAATACTTAAAAAGTCATATTCTTATACACATTATTTGGTTTTAATTTTAACGAAGTAATAAAAAACCAATAGTATTGTTATTAAAATCACGTACATCTTTTTTTTTAAAATTAACAAACAAGCATAAATAAAATACTCTAAATATGAGGTACACAGAGCGATCAAACAGTTTGATTATAGCAAAAAATATCTTAGTCACAAGTTATTACATTTTAAAGTGTGTGCGTTTCTTCAAACGAGAATAAAAGTAAATAAAATTATTTCTTTGATCAGATTAAAAAATGGACTGTTTGTCTTTGCTAAGTATTTCTCAAATGCTATAAAAAGAACATATGGGTCAGGCATTAATACCTGCAGTTACATTTTGGATGGAATACCATATATTATCTAAAAAAAAAGTTTTATTGTGAAAAAAATAAATATTTAAACAAAAAAAATGAATGTGCAATAATTGCCGGCGGTCAAATCTTATTAAACTAACCTAAAATTGATGAAATATCAATTATAAGGTACGTATTGACAAAATTCTAACGGTCTGCCATTTCGTTACACTTTTTTGCAATCCAGGGCCGTATTGACAAATCTTATACTGGCACTCGCTAAACTGAGCCCTTGGCTTGTGTCCAGTGAAGATTTTAACTTAATGCGGCCCTGGATTAAAGAATTGTTTTCGATTTGACTCAACCGTCAATCCAACGAATTTTGCTTGAATGTTAAGTGTTAATATATATATTTCAACATATTTGATATGTGTAGGAAAAATGGAAAAAATATGAGTGTATTAAGATTGGATATTGTAATGTTTTTTTATATTCTTTTTTGTTTTTTTTCCACAAAATTACATTTCATGCACTCTTCACAATAGCAGTTTTTTTTTTTAGTGCTTTTGGCTACCCGGATTCGTATTCTACAAAATTAAAGTTGGTGCACTCCCCTACATAAATTAGAGTTTTTGGTGCATTCACGGTAGAGTAAGTAAAGATTGCTATTAAAAAGATAAAAGTGACCTTGTAGTGCACTCCCCACTCCAGAAATGAGTGCCCGTGAGGTAACTCCAACATAGTACGATTCATCATTAACGATACAATTTTGAGTGCACTTTTCACTAATTCCAGATACATATTATTGTTTTTTAATGTTGAATAAACATTTATATAATTTACAACAAAATTAAATGAAAAGACGGTTATGAAATTTTAAAAAAAGGCTTACACTCAAAAAAAATATAATAATAATTATTAAAATACATGTGTATTAATTTTACAACACTACTATATAAAGTATATATGCAAAATGTTATATATACTGCATTAGTGGTCGTATATATGTATGTGGTTACATGAATGTTATATATTTAAGAATAAATGTTATTATTGTTAGTCTAACTATATTCTATATAATATATAGTAATTTTCGTTGGATTCTTTTGACTATATAGTATGAAATATATAAGATATGACTTGAAAATGTTGAATAGAACATATATAACGATGGTTTTAGCTTAAATATTAATTTTTTTTACAAAAAAAAGACATGGAAATAAAAAAAAGTTTTTGACGCAAAAAAAATGGAGATAGGCTACAAGTTCATTCAACACATACACAATACAATAATTTTAGTTTTTTTTTTTAAATAAATACGCACAATATTTGTTATTTAATAATATTTGTTTTTTTTGTTAGTGTATACTTAAATACATAACCTGAAAAATTACAGTATTTACAAAATATTAATATATGTAGTTCTGTTCCTTTTTTTTTTAATTGACATTGAAATATTGAAAAATTTATTTGTTTAACAAGGTAAATTAGGCAAAGCCGAGCCTTAGTATTTTGCCTAGGCAGTAAATCCGCTTTTTGCCTAGTTAAACACATAATTTTTGTCGTTGTTTAAAATTATTAATTTTATTAATATAAAAAAATAAATTTGATGATTTTTTTTTCAGTTATTAGGCAAAAAAGTTTTGCTGCAGCCAGCAGAAAATGTAGAGATTTGTTGCCTAGTAACTAAGAATAAAATCATACTTCGTTGTTAAAAAAAAAGTTTGTTTCATATATTTCAATGTTGGTAATGATTATTTACTGTCAATATATAAAAATATATAAAAAAAACCATGGAATAATAATTTGATTTATATGTCAACGTCACTGGATAACTTAACTATCTGTAATTCTACGTCATACGTCATTATTATTTGTAATATGTTAGAAAGTAATGTCACCATTTACGTATATCTGTCACACAACATAAACTATATAGACATACGTCAAATAATCTTTCTCTTTCTAACATGAAATGTTGCTAAGTTACTACTATATAAAGTGCTGTGTATTCTTTCTTCGAACAAGTGACTATGAATAGTCATCTTTCGTTAACCAAAGTATAATAATATACAATCAATAATTTCAACTATATAACAAAAATTACTGTATGTTAACTTCTTATTATAATTTCGGAAGTAGTTCAAAAATATTACTTCCGGTTTCAGAGTAATTAACAACAACTTTTAATTTTTTATACAAATTTTAAATATACTGTAAAAAAATAACTAAATATAAAAAAATGAAAACAATAAAATGTTTACAGATTCCAAAACTATTTCTTTTAAAATTGCTCAATTTTTAAGTTTGTGTTGTAATAAACACCAATGTCAAACTGTACAATATTGCAAAGAAAAAAAAACAATCAGACGAAAGAGCTAAATCAAATCTTTGCAAAGTTTAAAAACCCCAATATATTAAATAGACGTATATTCCAAATTTAGAGCTTCAAGGATCAAAATTTTCGTTATATACTCAAAATTTGCTTGAGGGGCCTAGAGGTGTGTTCAAAAGAGGTTTTAAAAGCGGTTTTTGAGATTTATGAAAAACTGATTTTGTGATGAATTACAAAAATTAAAAATTTGTTTGACGTTTTTGTGATGGTGTCACAGCATGAACTATTAATACATATTGGTGGCGCTTTAATCACTACAGCCAGTAATATATTTCGGATCCTTTGGTCTCCGTGACGCCTAGACTGATAGATGGAAATATAATTGCTGCACTCAATCTCCCAAAGCTATTGAAGACTAGCGCAAACTTTAAATTTAAATTTGCGAAATTATGTAATGTACCTACTATTTGGTTTGTGATCTGATCAAGGTTAATACAAGGGCAAACTGCAAAAAGCAAATTGCGAATTTCTCCATGTAACGAACAATATAACAAAAATTACTAAGTTACGTCTAGTTTCACTAGCTTATAACTTCTGAAGCCGTCGTCAGAAGTCAGCCAGCACAAGTAACCACACAGGTGTTTCGCACGTATTGACGATGGCTTCATGGATGCTGTTTTAATTTTTCATACATTTATCCTTAATTTTATCTGAATACCCTTTCAGACTTTTTATAAATAAATATACCTTTTGAGGCGTATAGAACTCATAGAAGGGCCTGCGGCGTTAGCACTTTGTATAGTTTATGCACGTTTCCAATGTGGGAATGCGTGTAAACAGTCATAAAACGCTGAAGACAGCGGTGGCAGCACTTTTTAAAAATGTACAACTATTATAATTCAGGAATCCACCTAGGGGAAGTTCGGCGTAGCCGAGTTTTCGCTAGTCTATATACTATATATTTCGTGTGTAAATTCTTGAACATAAATATTAGTAATATTAACAATGAAATATTCTAATGCAAAATATGAATTAAATAATTTACTGTGTTGTACTCTAAAAATAATAGGAATTCAATCTGATCAAGATTAATTTATTTCTAATATAATCGTCTTTCTTCGAGAGTAACTTAGTCTCATGATAGAATCTAATTTTTAAAAATGTATCAATTATAATTTTTATAATTTGCGTTTTTTGATTATCTAAAATGGTTTAAAAATTATGCAAAACATTGTTGAATTAAGAACCATATGTTGCTTTAATTTTTTACACATTTATTCTTAATTTTACCTGAATTCCCTTTCAGCCTTTTTATAAATAAATATATCTTTTGAGGCATATAAGAGATTCATAGGAGAGCCTGCGGCGTTAGCACTTTGTATAGTTTATGCACGTTTCCAATGTGGGAATGCCTCTAAACATTTATAAAACGCTGAAGACAGCATCGTTAGCACTTTTTAAAAATGGGCAACTATTATAATTTTATATTAATTAGTATACTCTCTTGTATCAAAGCACAAATAGTCGCAACAAAATGAGCAAATCTTGTTATTGAAACATCTTGATATTATCAAAAACTGTTTAAAGGTGATTAGCGAGCTCTGTCAATCATTTATGGAATATTTTAGAAAAAACATTTGTTTTTATATACATATATAACTTGAATATTCACAAAACACAAAAAAAAATCGGTTGTAATTCATATATTCCCGCCAAACCGCTTTTAAAGTCGACTTTAGTGAATACTTAAAAAGAGGTTAAGCTATAAGAATAAACGTAAGTTAAATGGCCTACTAAATAGATGCTTAAGTTCGTTTTAGTTAAACATAGGTTGTGATATTTAGAATTTTGTAATAAAATGTATATTACATTTTGACTTAGTATTATTTTAGAAACAACACTTTTTGTTAAGTTGGCTACATTTGTATATATAAATAGACTGTTTTGTATTATGATGCCAGAAATATTGCAAAACACAGTTCGAAATTATTTTGGATATATACGTTTTATTTAAATTGTAATCAAAAATTATTACAACAATTGATTACAACAATAAAAATTTGTTGATTATAGGCACACAAAAAAATAGTATTCACCCAACAATAGATATTACAACAATTTATGATTGATTACAACAATGAATAGTATGATAACAGTACCTATTGCTATATTTCTGGCATAAATATATGTATTATTATAGTATAAATTAAGAAAAATACTCTGTCAAGAAATGTGAATTAAAAGAATGTCTTTCAAGTGTTGTCGCAGACAATTTAATATACGTTGTTGTCGTTGTTAACGAATCGTATAAAGTTATGTTTATGTTGAAATGTTTTGCTTGGTGGTTTTAGAGAATTCTTTAAACATAGGGCTTAGTTAAAATTGTACATAGTTTTATATAATAAATAGTATTTGATTTTATCATTGTACTGAATCTATAGTACTTGTTGATAGGTATGTTATATTAAATTATGTAGAAATATGCAAATAAACTACTAAAATGTTTAAAAAAATTATTTTCCCAAATCCTATCTTTCCTAATAGTAAATAGTAATCATTTTACATATGATTCATTTTGTCAGTAACCTTTTTAGGATAACTCTGGGCCAATAATAGCCGTCAAGATATAAAATTTCAACGTTTGTTGTTATTAGGTACCCTGTTCCCCTGAATTATTTAATTAAATGATATTTTTTGTATTGCTTATTAATATAGCAATCATTTTACATATGATTCATTTTGTCAGTAACCTTTTTAGGATAACTCTGGGCCAATAATAGCCGTCAAGATATAAAATTTCAACGTTTGTTGTTATTAGGTACCCTGTTCCCCTGAATTATTTAATTAAATGATATTTTTTGTATTGCTTATTAATATAGCAATCATTTTACATATGATTCATTTTGTCAGTAACCTTTTTAGGATAACTCTGGGCCAATAATAGCCGTCAAGATATAAAATTTCAACGTTTGTTGTTATTAGGTACCCTGTTCCCCTGAATTATTTAATTAAATGATATTTTTTGTATTGCTTATTAATATAGCAATCATTTTACATATGATTCATTTTGTCAGTAACCTTTTTAGGATAACTCTGGGCCAATAATAGCCGTCAAGATATAAAATTTCAACGTTTGTTGTTATTAGGTACCCTGTTCCCCTGAATTATTTAATTAAATGATATGTTTTGTATTGCTTATTAATATAGCAATCATTTTACATATGATTCATTTTGTCAGTAACCTTTTTAGGATAACTCTGGGCCAATAATAGCCGTCAAGATATAAAATTTCAACGTTTGTTGTTATTAGGTACCCTGTTCCCATGAATTATTTAATTAAATGATTTTTTTGTATTGCTTATTAATATAGCAATCATTTTACATATGATTCATTTTGTCAGTAACCTTTTTAGGATAACTCTGGGCCAATAATAGCCGTCAAGATATAAAATTTCAACGTTTGTTGTTATTAGGTACCCTGTTCCCCTGAATTATTTAATTAAATGATATTTTTTGTATTGCTTATTAATATAGCAATCATTTTACATATGATTCATTTTGTCAGTAACCTTTTTAGGATAACTCTGGGCCAATAATAGCCGTCAAGATATAAAATTTCAACGTTTGTTGTTATTAGGTACCCTGTTCCCCTGAATTATTTAATTAAATGATATTTTTTGTATTGCTTATTAATATAGCAATCATTTTACATATGATTCATTTTGTCAGTAACCTTTTTAGGATAACTCTGGGCCAATAATAGCCGTCAAGATATAAAATTTCAACGTTTGTTGTTATTAGGTACCCTGTTCCCCTGAATTATTTAATTAAATGATATTTTTTGTATTTCTTATTAATATAGCAATCATTTTACATATGATTCATTTTGTCAGTAACCTTTTTAGGATAACTCTGGGCCAATAATAGCCGTCAAGATATAAAATTTCAACGTTTGTTGTTATTAGGTACCCTGTTCCCCTGAATTATTTAATTAAATGATATTTTTTGTATTGCTTATTAATATAGCAATCATTTTACATATGATTCATTTTGTCAGTAACCTTTTTAGGATAACTCTGGGCCAATAATAGCCGTCAAGATATAAAATTTCAACGTTTGTTGTTATTAGGTACCCTGTTCCCCTGAATTATTTAATTAAATGATATTTTTTGTATTGCTTATTAATATAGCAATCATTTTACATATGATTCATTTTGTCAGTAACCTTTTTAGGATAACTCTGGGCCAATAATAGCCGTCAAGATATAAAATTTCAACGTTTGTTGTTATTAGGTACCCTGTTCCCCTGAATTATTTAATTAAATGATATTTTTTGTATTGCTTATTAATATAGCAATCATTTTACATATGATTCATTTTGTCAGTAACCTTTTTAGGATAACTCTGGGCCAATAATAGCCGTCAAGATATAAAATTTCAACGTTTGTTGTTATTAGGTACCCTGTTCCCCTGAATTATTTAATTAAATGATATTTTTTGTATTGCTTATTAATATAGCAATCATTTTACATATGATTCATTTTGTCAGTAACCTTTTTAGGATAACTCTGGGCCAATAATAGCCGTCAAGATATAAAATTTCAACGTTTGTTGTTATTAGGTACCCTGTTCCCCTGAATTATTTAATTAAATGATATTTTTTGTATTTCTTATTAATATAGCAATCATTTTACATATGATTCATTTTGTCAGTAACCTTTTTAGGATAACTCTGGGCCAATAATAGCCGTCAAGATATAAAATTTCAACGTTTGTTGTTATTAGGTACCCTGTTCCCCTGAATTATTTAATTAAATGATATTTTTTGTATTGCTTATTAATATAGCAATCATTTTACATATGATTCATTTTGTCAGTAACCTTTTTAGGATAACTCTGGGCCAATAATAGCCGTCAAGATATAAAATTTCAACGTTTGTTGTTATTAGGTACCCTGTTCCCCTGAATTATTTAATTAAATGATATTTTTTGTATTGCTTATTAATATAGCAATCATTTTACATATGATTCATTTTGTCAGTAACCTTTTTAGGATAACTCTGGGCCAATAATAGCCGTCAAGATATAAAATTTCAACGTTTGTTGTTATTAGGTACCCTGTTCCCCTGAATTATTTAATTAAATGATATTTTTTGTATTGCTTATTAATATAGCAATCATTTTACATATGATTCATTTTGTCAGTAACCTTTTTAGGATAACTCTGGGCCAATAATAGCCGTCAAGATATAAAATTTCAACGTTTGTTGTTATTAGGTACCCTGTTCCCCTGAATTATTTAATTAAATGATATTTTTTGTATTGCTTATTAATATAGCAATCATTTTACATATGATTCGTTTTGTCAGTAACCTTTTTAGGATAACTCTGGGCCAATAATAGCCGTCAAGATATAAAATTTCAACGTTTGTTGTTATTAGGTACCCTGTTCCCCTGAATTATTTAATTAAATGATATTTTTTGTATTGCTTATTAATATAGCAATCATTTTACATATGATTCATTTTGTCAGTAACCTTTTTAGGATAACTCTGGGCCAATAATAGCCGTCAAGATATAAAATTTCAACGTTTGTTGTTATTAGGTACCCTGTTCCCCTGAATTATTTAATTAAATGATATTTTTGTATTGCTTATTAATATAGCAATCATTTTACATATGATTCATTTTGTCAGTAACCTTTTTAGGATAACTCTGGGCCAATAATAGCCGTCAAGATATAAAATTTCAACGTTTGTTGTTATTAGGTACCCTGTTCCCCTGAATTATTTAATTAAATGATATTTTTTGTATTGCTTATTAATATAGCAATCATTTTACATATGATTCATTTTGTCAGTAACCTTTTTAGGATAACTCTGGGCCAATAATAGCCGTCAAGATATAAAATTTCAACGTTTGTTGTTATTAGGTACCCTGTTCCCCTGAATTATTTAATTAAATGATATTTTTTGTATTGCTTATTAATATAGCAATCATTTTACATATGATTCATTTTGTCAGTAACCTTTTTAGGATAACTCTGGGCCAATAATAGCCGTCAAGATATAAAATTTCAACGTTTGTTGTTATTAGGTACCCTGTTCCCCTGAATTATTTAATTAAATGATATTTTTTGTATTGCTTATTAATATAGCAATCATTTTACATATGATTCATTTTGTCAGTAACCTTTTTAGGATAACTCTGGGCCAATAATAGCCGTCAAGATATAAAATTTCAACGTTTGTTGTTATTAGGTACCCTGTTCCCCTGAATTATTTAATTAAATGATATGTTTTGTATTGCTTATTAATATAGCAATCATTTTACATATGATTCATTTTGTCAGTAACCTTTTTAGGATAACTCTGGGCCAATAATAGCCGTCAAGATATAAAATTTCAACGTTTGTTGTTATTAGGTACCCTGTTCCCATGAATTATTTAATTAAATGATTTTTTTGTATTGCTTATTAATATAACAATCATTTTACATATGATTCATTTTGTCAGTAACCTTTTTAGGATAACTCTGGGCCAATAATAGCCGTCAAGATATAAAATTTCAACGTTTGTTGTTATTAGGTACCCTGTTCCCCTGAATTATTTAATTAAATGATATTTTTTGTATTGCTTATTAATATAGCAATCATTTTACATATGATTCATTTTGTCAGTAACCTTTTTAGGATAACTCTGGGCCAATAATAGCCGTCAAGATATAAAATTTCAACGTTTGTTGTTATTAGGTACCCTGTTCCCCTGAATTATTTAATTAAATGATATTTTTTGTATTGCTTATTAATATAGCAATCATTTTACATATGATTCATTTTGTCAGTAACCTTTTTAGGATAACTCTGGGCCAATAATAGCCGTCAAGATATAAAATTTCAACGTTTGTTGTTATTAGGTACCCTGTTCCCCTGAATTATTTAATTAAATGATATTTTTTGTATTTCTTATTAATATAGCAATCATTTTACATATGATTCATTTTGTCAGTAACCTTTTTAGGATAACTCTGGGCCAATAATAGCCGTCAAGATATAAAATTTCAACGTTTGTTGTTATTAGGTACCCTGTTCCCCTGAATTATTTAATTAAATGATATTTTTTGTATTGCTTATTAATATAGCAATCATTTTACATATGATTCATTTTGTCAGTAACCTTTTTAGGATAACTCTGGGCCAATAATAGCCATCAAGATATAAAATTTCAACGTTTGTTGTTATTAGGTACCCTGTTCCCCTGAATTATTTAATTAAATGATATTTTTTGTATTGCTTATTAATATAGCAATCATTTTACATATGATTCATTTTGTCAGTAACCTTTTTAGGATAACTCTGGGCCAATAATAGCCGTCAAGATATAAAATTTCAACGTTTGTTGTTATTAGGTACCCTGTTCCCCTGAATTATTTAATTAAATGATATTTTTTGTATTGCTTATTAATATAGCAATCATTTTACATATGATTCATTTTGTCAGTAACCTTTTTAGGATAACTCTGGGCCAATAATAGCCGTCAAGATATAAAATTTCAACGTTTGTTGTTATTAGGTACCCTGTTCCCCTGAATTATTTAATTAAATGATATTTTTTGTATTGCTTATTAATATAGCAATCATTTTACATATGATTCATTTTGTCAGTAACCTTTTTAGGATAACTCTGGGCCAATAATAGCCGTCAAGATATAAAATTTCAACGTTTGTTGTTATTAGGTACCCTGTTCCCCTGAATTATTTAATTAAATGATATTTTTTGTATTGCTTATTAATATAGCAATCATTTTACATATGATTCATTTTGTCAGTAACCTTTTTAGGATAACTCTGGGCCAATAATAGCCGTCAAGATATAAAATTTCAACGTTTGTTGTTATTAGGTACCCTGTTCCCCTGAATTATTTAATTAAATGATATTTTTTGTATTGCTTATTAATATAGCAATCATTTTACATATGATTCATTTTGTCAGTAACCTTTTTAGGATAACTCTGGGCCAATAATAGCCGTCAAGATATAAAATTTCAACGTTTGTTGTTATTAGGTACCCTGTTCCCCTGAATTATTTAATTAAATGATATTTTTTGTATTGCTTATTAATATAGCAATCATTTTACATATGATTCATTTTGTCAGTAACCTTTTTAGGATAACTCTGGGCCAATAATAGCCGTCAAGATATAAAATTTCAACGTTTGTTGTTATTAGGTACCCTGTTCCCCTGAATTATTTAATTAAATGATATTTTTTGTATTGCTTATTAATATAGCAATCATTTTACATATGATTCATTTTGTCAGTAACCTTTTTAGGATAACTCTGGGCCAATAATAGCCGTCAAGATATAAAATTTCAACGTTTGTTGTTATTGTAACTGTAGTAACGATTCCAAAAATTATATTTTTTTCGTATTCCTCAAGTTTGCATCCAGAAGAACAAGTGATTAGATTTTGGTTATAATTGGTCAACCGGAAGTAGCCTCATTTGAAGATTTTAACAGTTAAATATGATTTATTGATATTTAACGTTATTTTAATTTAAAGAATATGTAACGGTGGTAGCCGTTACACAATATGTAAAATATACTATTTATTTTCCTTTTGTCGCCAAGTAATCTCGGGAAAAAGGGTAACAATAGCCTAAGACGATTAGGATAATTTGAAGTCCCTACATTAGTCCCCCCCCCCCAGACAAAATGAATATGAATGAATGTTTATTTTGCTTTTAATCCATTGAATATGAAGCATAAAATGCAATCAATTCGTATAGATAATAGAATATTCTTTAATATTTACAATATTAACAGTGTTTTTTCAAGAATAACTGTTAAAACCTTCAAATGAGGGTACTTCCGGTTGACCAATTATAACCAAAATCTAATCAAGCATATGTATGTAATGAAGAGGAATATGTAAGAATTGTAATTTTTGGAATTCTAGTATTGGAGATATGTACACACACATACAAACATCGTAAAAATAGTAAAATCGTATTTTAGGTACCCTAAAACATGCTTATACACTGACTTGCAAAAAAATCGCGTACACCTTAAAAATCAAGTAACCGAGTTTTACTTTTTTTTAGTTATGTAAATACGATTTTTTTAATAGCTCAACTGTCAATGAAGTTGTCATCGTTGTCATTGTCATGTCATTATTTTAGATATCAAGGAGCAAGTTCTTCATTGTGCTAAGTTACTACTAAATTACAAATATATTCTAGAAAAATTAAAGAACAACCAAGTATTTATTTTAAAAGGATTATAAATAAATAAAAATTATGACGAAGTCACATTAGTAATTTATCATCGATCCATCAACGTCCAGTACTTTATTTAATCTTAATGTTCTGCTATTGATCTGATTGACCACCCCTCTTCTAACTTAGAAAGTATTACAACTTTCTCGTTTTCTGATAATTTTGGCATCTTAATTGACACTAATGACACTGACAAGTTACGAGACCGACTCAATATAGCAAAAACAGGGGCTATTTTTGCAAGCCAGTGTACAATACCTTCCTTACCAAGAGGTGACGGAAGGTAAAAACCTGTACTTTAAGTAACAACACAATTCATTTGTTATTATTTCTATATTTTTCTAAAAAAAAATACATAGGTAAGTATATCTGATTAAAAAATTAATATACTATAATGTTGCTATTTTTGCAAATCTACATTAGATTATTATGAACTTCCATATGATCTTGTAAGTGAGTTTTTAATAAAAATAATTTACTACATATTTGACACCTAAATTCCTTTTCTCTATTATGTATTTTAATATGTGTAGCCAAGTTACATTTCAGTTTAAACATCTTATCGCAGATGGGGCATTGTATGTCCTTTTTTTCACGATCCAATTCTTTTTTTTCACAATTTGATTGTTTTACTTCAGAATGCGTTTGTATATGACTAACCAAGACTTTTTTGTCAATATAAATATTACATTCTTTACATTTTACATATTTTGGTTTGTTATGAGCTGTCATATGCACTACAAATGCACATTTTCTGACAAATATTTGTAAACAAATTGAACACTGAAAATGTTTTTTTCCATTATCGATTATTTCAGTATTTGCACTTTTCTCCGTAAATTCTTTTGGTGTGTTTTCATTATTGTAGGCATCAGAGTCAATGGAAGTTTCTTCTGGAAGTTCTTCCTTAACGAAAATTTCTTCAACTTTGTCCATACTGTCATATGTATCTTCTTCTTTTAGATGGGCCTTCTTGATTAAGTCTTCTGTTTCACATTTTGTATCGATTTGATTATCTGTACTACCGTCTATATTATTATCGGTTATATCTTCTTCTGTAGCTGTGTTATGTACTATATAATTATAAAATTCTCGATCAAATGGAGTCTTTTCACATAGATCTTCCATTATTGAAATGTCTTCTACATTTCTAGTGTTTTTATTTACAGTTGCAGTTTTCTTTTCTGTGACAACGCTATTTATGATCTTCTTGATGACCTTTTGGATAAACACACTATCTTCAAATTTATTATCACTGTCAAAGCTGTTTGGTTGCAATTGAATGTTCGAA
Source organism: Harpalus rufipes (assembly GCA_951394225.1). Classification (NCBI taxonomy): domain Eukaryota; kingdom Metazoa; phylum Arthropoda; class Insecta; order Coleoptera; family Carabidae; genus Harpalus; species Harpalus rufipes. Next base: position 22,521,471 of record OX596290.1, on the reverse strand, counting down.
GAAGAACTGTCTTTGCTACACAACGCAGTCTTGATTATCTTTGCTAGAAATACAGTATCCTCGAATTTATGTTCTTTTAATCTTGATGTTACACTTTTGTCCTGCGCGCTGTCTATGAGATGTTCAAAATCAAGACTTGCGCTCGATTGAGCGGCATTATTAGTAACGCCCTGTGCCTCTTTCAGTCTTGCTTCTAAACGTAGGTTATTCTTCACGCTGATATCTTTAAATTTACAAAAGGACTGCAGACTCCGTTCACAAATGGCGCAGATGCGCAGTGGAATGCTTTTTTTGATGATTGTCTGAAATTTAAATATACTCATGAAAGAATATTACAAAGGCTTTTAATCAGAATACGAGATCTGGCTATTAAATAAGGCGACTGCGCGCGCAGTAGGCGCCCTAGAGGGAAGGGGGGAAATGAATGCAGCGTTGAATAGCTGGAAGTGTCTACTATTCCGGTACGAAAACACGTATTTGTCGCTGTACTAGTATTTTTTCTATAGAGGTTAGAAACGGAATTTTTTTTCTCGTGCCGATAACAATGTGTGACGAAAAATACGAGCAATGGATCAATTCTCGTTAAATTAAAAAAAAAACTCCGACTGACTGCTATAAATTGTTGAAATTCTCTATCTCGAGCGCGTGTTTTCCAATGGTATAAACGGTTTTCTGAAGGCCTAGAGAGCACCGAAGATGACCTACGTCCACGTATTCATTTTTTCGACATCAACGGTATCGTGATGACTGAATGGGTTCCCGAGGGTCAAACTGTAAACCAAACTTACTATTTGAAAGTTTTGGCAACACTATGAGAACGAGTTCGTAAGAAACGGCCGGAGTTGTAAAAAAATAAGTCGTGGATTTTGCACCAGGACAACGCACCTGCCCATAACGCGCATAACTCGCCTGATTTAGCACCCTGTGACTTTTTTCTGTTTCCGAAGATCAAGTCTGCCTTAAAAGGAACCCGGTTCGAGTCCCTGGAAGAGGTGAAGCGAAAATCGGCGGAGAAACGCTCTTACAAAAGAAGACTTCCAACATTGCTTTGACCAATGGAAAAAACGATGGAACGGTGTGTGGCGAGGGGAGGGGGGTAAAGCAAGGGATCTGCAATATATTAATAGGTATATGATATATTCTTAACTATATTTAATCCTGCATAATATGTCTAAGGCATGTTTTGTATATTGTGATCATTAATTAAAGTTATTTTTCCTTTGTTTTCTAACGAAATTTACTTACAATTTCTGGCAGAAGATATTCCACTTGAGTAATAATTTTATCATTTACTACAATGCATTTATAGTCATTTGCGCACATAAAACACTCAACATTATAGGGATACATGTTCAATACGTCGCTAACCAATAAAATTTAAAAATACTCGACAACTTGTTTACCAACAAATCTGTCAAAAGTTTACACATTCATTTTAATTTCATACAGGACCATGTCGTAGTCCCGAAACCACAATATACAGATGTTATTAGACCGATTATAAAAAAATGCTACATTTTCTCAATAATTTTGTCCACTACATAGATATTCCAAATAGTTTTGTTTGTTTATTGGAAAATATAAATTGCGAAAATATACAATGGAAGTACTGTCGGTAAAATAGGATACTATTAGTCACTTGATACTTGTTTTATTTATATTACAAAAATATTTGATTTTCATACAACATTAAATGCATTAATTTTGTTTTAGCATACTAAATACTGTGGTTCTTGCTAAGTCCACTTGAACTTTTAGCTTGAGAGATCAATCAAAGGATGGCATATGGTCCATACATATGCATTGCTGTTGCTATTAAGTGTTAACCTCTTTATATATACTACAAGTCATTGCTCATAAGTAAATATTTTGTAGATATTTGTTGAAAGTGATTAGAGAATTTATTAAACATGCGATCCATGATTGATTTGTGCTTTATGTGCTCAAATGAAAAGAAATGCAACATTGTGGACAACAAAATTGTTACTCAAGTGGAATATCTTATGCCGGAAATTGTAAGTAACTTTTCTACTTTTCTTATTCCATCAATTGTAGAGTTGTTTTTGTTCGACTGCTATAAATGTCCTATCATTTTTGGATTGTCCAAATGTTGTAACAATTTGACATATGATTTGTTTTGTTACTTTACTCGGGGTATACTATTTTATCTCTCATATTTCCCGACTTGTGTATTATTTCACAACGAAAACAAACCAGAAACTGCTGTCTTCGTAGACGTATGCCATAGTTATTATTTTTATAATGAAAATTCATATTTCAGACAATCATCAAGTTGAGGGTTCCGCTGCGCTTTTGTTCCGTTTGCGAACAGAACCTTAATTTGTTCAGTACATTTAAAAAAGACTGCTTAGAGAACAGTTTACGACTAGAAGCGTGGATCAAGGAGAAATACGATGCAAATATTAATACAATCGAGGAAGTGTATATTAAAGAAGAAGTGTTAGATAAGAGTGATAAACCAGAAGTAAAATATTCATTTGAGGATGAAATTTATATTAAAGACGACCCGCTACCAGAAAATCCCTCTGGTTGTGAATTTGATGAAAAAATACTGAAGGAGGAAATCCCACCGCAAACAGACATGGACGACAAAAGTGATAAAAATTCTGATGATCCTAACGATCTAGGAATTAAGTTTGACGAAAGTATTTTAATAACTGATAGTACAGGCCGTCAGATTTGTACTTGTTTGATTTGTAAAAAGAGTTTCAAAAAATTATCTTATTTGAAATGCCATATGAAAATACATACTGGTACCAAAGATTTCCAGTGCAATGATTGTAAAAAAATGTTTTTACACAAATCAAACTTAGTTGTACATATGAAACAACACACTGGAAAAAAAGATTATCAATGTAATGAATGTCAAAAATGGTTTTTATACAGATCAAACTTAATTGCACATATGAAACAACACAATGGAAAAAAAGATTATCAATGTAAGGAATGTAAAAAGTGGTTTTTATATAAATCAAACTTTACTAAACATGTGAAGAAACACACGAGAGTAAAAGATTTTCAATGTACTTAATGAATTTAAAAATGGTTTTTATATAGATCAAACTTAATTGCACATATGAAACAACATATGGGAGTTAAAGATTATCAAATGTAAAAAATGGTTTTTATATAAATCAAACTTTACTAGACATATGAAAAGACACACTAGAATAAAATATTTTCTATGTACTTAATGAATGTAAAAATGGTTTTTACGAAAATAAACTTAAAAATCTGTTGTGGCCAGCACAATACCTTCCGTCATTCTCGTGTATAATGTATAAATTCCATGCATTTTTCTTGCAAAAGAATCTAAATTTCCAGTAAAATTATTTCATCAAACTATTCAAATTGCACTTGACACTGGCATCTTCTTCTTCTTTAGCTTTTCCCATTCGTTAGGGGTCGCTATTTTTGCATGTCGTTTTCATTCAGTTCCTTTTCCCTCAAATATTCCGCAATACAGTCCTTCCATCTTATCTTTGGTCTTCCTCTGTTTCTTTAACGTCCTATTACTAAAATATTCATTATTGTTCCAATATAATTCTTCATTTCTCCTCATGACATGTTCAAACCAATGTAATCGTCTTTCTTGTATCTTTCTAAAAACTTGTAACACTAGAGTTATTTTCTTACCGTATCTTTCCGTGTATTCCCCAATATCTACTTCAACATCCTCATATCTGCCACATTAATTTACTTTTTATTGATACTGACATCTGTCAATTTGAATTATATGAATATATTACTAGTTCCCAAGTTTGGCATAGCTGGCTGAATTATAAAATTTAGTTTCTTTAAAATTCTTTAACTCTGTATCTATTGAATATGAAGTATAAATTGTAATCAAATCGTATAGAGAATAATATATTCTTTAAGTTATAATAACGTTAAATGTCAATAAATCAAATTTAACTGTTAAATCTTCAAATGAGACTACTTCCGGTTGACCAATTATAACCAAAATCTAATCAGTTGTTCTTCTGGATGTAAACTTGAGGAATACGAAAAAAATATAATTTTTGGAATCGTGGTATTGAAGTTATGGAATCCGGAACTTTTGTCACACACAGACACACATACATCATCGTAAAAATGGTAAAATCGTGTTATATGGACCCTAAAATGTGCTTATTCAGTAAAAACTCATCATTGATTTTTTTGACCAAAGACAATACCTTCCTTACCTAAAGGTGACGGAAGGTAAATAAAATATTGTAAATATAATGTATTTCCCATGGTTTATACAAAAAGAAACGCACATTATAGATAAAACATCCAAATTATATTAATATTAATACAAAGTTATTTTAATATTAAAAAGTCCAACACATAGTTTGATACATTTTTTATTGTTTTCGTTTAGAACAAGCTTCCTGGAAATGCGTTTCCACATTTTCCACTAACTTAAAAGCTACAAGGTCATTATTGTTTATTGCAAACGACTTCAGACTTGCTATAACTTTCAATGCGTCTTCAAAAGAGCTTAAACACTTTTCGTCGGCTACTTCCATTTCATCCAAATTTTCTCCCTCCTCTAGCTTTGGAGTAACATCGAAAATAATTTTTTCTTCTGTTTCTAAATTTTGATCAACAATCAAAAAATTATTGATTTCAGTGTTTACTTCTGTTTTTTGTATATTTTTATCTATTTCTGCCAAAACAGATAAAGGTAAATCGTTATCTGATTCGATATGAGATTCTGCCTCATTTTTTTTAAAGCCCGCTTCCATAAAGCAGTTTTTAATTGTTGTGGGAGACACTTTCAGCCAAGCTTTATTTATCAGGAATATCGCTTCTAACAAATCTATTGATTTGGGAAATTCGTTTCCAGGTTTATATTTATCCACTGACAAAATATGCTTCAGAATAAGTTGTCGATAAAATGTTTTGAAGTTTTGGATGATTCCCTGATGGAAAGGTTGACAATATACTGTTATATTAAGAGGTAAAATTATAATTTTAATGTTATTTAATTTTGTGTTTATTGGAAATGAAGCGGAATTCTCCGCGAACAGTAAAATTTTTCGTTTTTGTCTATCCATTTTTTTGTCAAAGTTTGATAACCATTCCATCATTATATCCTGCGTCATTAAGGCCTTTTTGGTACACTTCCAAGTTGCGGGGAATAATTTAGTATCCAATTTCTTGAACACTCGGGGTTGTGTTGATTTTCCAACTACGAGTAAGGGTTCCTTTAGCCCTGACATACTAGCACAATGAAGAATTGTGAGCCTTTCCTTCGATAACTTTCCGTCTGAACATTTTTCTGATGTAAAATCTAAAGTTTCATCCGGTAATGAGCGAAAGTAAAGTCCATTTTCAATACAGCTGTATATGTTTTCAGGTTCGTAACCTAAAAAAAATTGTAATAAATCAAAATAGATATTACTAGCCATATTTCAGTAACTTTGAAAATTTGCAGGTATATAGAGAAATGCATGCTGAATTTATATTTGAAACGTAAAAGTTCCTATCTTGCTTAGTTTCAGAGATATTGAGCTCTAAATTTGAAATTTCCTATAGAATAGCATTTCTCATGGAATAAACGTAACTGAAAATTCTATCAGTATTTCAGTAACTTTGAAAATTTGCAGGTATATAGAGAAATGCATGCTGAATTTATATTTGAAACGTAAAAGTTCCTATCTTGCTTAGTTTCAGAGATATTGAGCTCTAAACTTGAAATTTCCTATAGAAAAGCATTTCTCATGGAATAAACATAACTGAAAATTGTATCAGTATTTCGGTAACTTTGAAAATTTGCAGGTATATAGAGAAATGCATGCTGAATTTATATTTGGAACGTAAAAGTTCCTATCTTGCTTAGTTTCAGAGATATTGAGCTCTAAATTTGAAATTTCCTATAGAAAAGCATTTCTCATGGAATAAACGTAACTGAAAATTCTATCAGTATTTCAGTAACTTTGAAAATTTGCAGGTATATAGAGAAATGCATGCTGAATTTATATTAGAAACGTAAAAGTTCCTATCTTGCTTAGTTTCAGAGATATTGAGCTCTAAATTTGAAATTTCCTATAGAAAAGCATTTCTCATGGAATAAACATAACTGAAAATTCTATCAGTATTTCAGTAACTTTGAAAATTTGCAGGTATATAGAGAAATGAATGCTGAATTTATATTTGAAACGTAAAAGTTCCTATCTTGCTTAGTTTTAGAGATATTGAGCTCTAAACTTGAAATTTCCTATAGAAAAGCATTTGTTATGGAATAAACATAACTGAAAATTCTATCAGTATTTCGGTAACTTTGAAAATTGGCAGGTATATAGAGAAATGCATGCTGAATTTATATTTGAAACGTAAAAGTTCCTATCTTGCTTAGTTTCAGAGATATTGAGCTATAAATTTGAAATTTCCTACAGAAAAGCATTTCTCATGGAATAAACATAACTGAAAATTCTATCAGTATTTCAGTAACTTTGAAAATTTGCTGGTATATAGAGAAATGCATGCTGAATTTATATTTGAAACGTAAAAGTTCCTATCTTGCTTAGTTTCAGAGATATTGAGCTCTAAATTTGAAATTTCCTATAGAAAAGCATTTGTTATGGAATAAACATAACTGAAAATACATAGAAACAATGGAAGGTGCTATTTACATCAACTTTTTTTGTTATTAATAATTTATCAAGTTTAGCCACATACCTAACAACAATGAAGGAAGTACTTCAAGAAACTGAGAAACAGCTTTTGGTTTAACACTTGCTTCTGAAGCATGTGAAACAGCTTTCTGATTATCATTTGCTTCTGAAACACGACAAACATCTCTCGGTTTAATACATGCTTCTGAAACACACTTTTCACACTTTAAGCTGATACTATGACGTAGTCGAAATCTATACAACCAGCCGTCAGATGCACGGAATTTATGAAGTCCTAAACTCTCAGCTATTTCTTTGGCTTTAGTTTTTATCAATGGTCCTGTTATGGGGTCACCATTGGTTCTACATTTTACAAACCAGTCGTAACAAAATTTGTCTATAGTTAAGCCCTCTTTTTTGAAGAAGCTTCTTTTTTGATTAGCATTAATTCCAGATTTCCACTTGGTTCTGAATTCTTCTTTTTTCCTTATGATTTCCCCAACTTGGGTTTTTCCTATTTTAAAACGATTAGCTAGTGCACGAATAGTAGGTTTTTCATTTTCGTGTATATTTATAATTTCTATTTTTTCTTTCAATGTTAATAAATTCCTTTTTTTGCCACTCATTTTGAACTGCTGTATCACTATTCGACGATATCACATTCTGTGCTCGTATTTTAGAGTTACATGCCTGCAGAAGATGGCTTCCACAATTGTCTGCGACTGTTAAGAGAATAATTTATTAGCAAAAGTATAGAAATTGCGTTGCCTGAATTTTTTGCGCGATCAACCAAATGTCACATTATTGGAAGCCCGAAATCAACCACATAAAAATTATGCTATAAGTAATAAAATAGTTATTTATGGTATATATGAATAAAATCATAATTTTTATGCGTTTTCGAGAATTGAGACAGATCCCACCTATGCTTTTGTTTAATCTAAAATTCTCATAGATAATAGCAAACTTGTATATATCGCTTACTTATTTTGTATAAGTAAATTTTACTTTATTTCAGACAAGTGATGTTTGAGCAATTAAATGATACTCTATCTACAAATGTTGTTCATAAAATACATTACAAAATAAGTTAGGTTATTGTATTCATGACATATATGCAAATATAATAAATATATAAACGATTACTTAGAAAATTTACAGAAAACTTTAATATTTCTTCTACAGGTACCCATTAATAAGTAGATGTACAGGTCATGCCATCTATACATTCTTATCAGTGTCGGTTATATAGTTTCCTGTAATACATGGACCATTCAATTGTTTTACTTATTAACAGATATATATTTTTCCTACACATGGAGGATTTGGCTGGCAGTATGGTATAACCTCTTGTAAACAAATATAGATTGTTAACAATAATTGGAGATTCATTGAAATATATTACAGATGAATATGTGTACCATTACTGATGCATGTTTTATGTGTACAAATCATAGCAACTGCATTGTTGTCGATAATCAAATTGTCAATAAAATTGAATATGTTCTACCAGAAATTGTAAGTATAAAATAAATAAGTTGTACATTTCTCAAAGGCATCAAGAAGTTCATAAGTTCAGCTTTTTATAAATAAGAATTAAGTAGTTGTCACTCGATTCAAAAAATGCGTTAATTTTCTATAACATACTAGTTTTTCGATTAAATGTTGGTATGGATATAAAAGTTATAATTTAAAATGTGGTGTTTATTTTGCCATTTTCATATTGATTTGATGATGTTTTTAATTATAGACAATCATAAAGCTGAATATTTCTCTGTTCATCTGTTCTACTTGTGTAACTAGCCTCTACTCATTCGACAAGTTCAAACAAGTTTGTGTAGAAAACAGTATGCGATTAGAAGGAAAAATCAAGGAAGCGCAAGCTGATACAACATATGTAATAAAAGGTATTACTCCGTTAGAATTGAGGAACAACATAGCTGACGCACCTTCTGATACTGATAATCAACAAAATAAAAATAACTATGATGAAAATAATCAAACATTTGAACAAATATTTATTAAAGAAGAACTTTTAGAAGAAACCGGCATTGATGAAAAGGAAGAGAAAGAATATCAATGCTCAGTTTGTAATCAATTATTTACAAATTATATGAATATGAGACGTCACATGAAAATTCATAACCAAGTTAGAAAAAAATTTCATTGTCCCCTATGTGGAAAATTGTTCGCATATAAAAATAACCTAAAAAAGCATATAAAAAATCATAACAAATCAAACGGTTTTGTGTGTTATATATGTAATAAAACATTTACAAAGAATTATAACCTACAAATTCACTTGAAAATACATACGGGAAAACTGGACCATAAGTGCAATATTTGCAACAAAATGTTTACAGATAGTAGCAACTTAAAACGACATATCAAAATCCACGCGGGAATAAAAGAGTTTCAATGTAATTTATGTAAAAAATTATTCACATCGAATCAAAGCCTAATACGCCATATGAAAACACACACCGACACAAGGGATTTCCAATGTCCGCTATGTAATAAATTCTTTACACAAGCTGGTGGTTTGAAGATTCACATAAAACGACATAATAACATACGGGATCATCAGTGTACTATTTGTAAAAAGTCGTTTACACAAAGTAGCCATCTTAAGGGGCATATGAGGAGTCATAATAATGAAAAGAATTGCATTTGTTATATTTGTAATACAGTATTTAATAATACTGGTAAATTAAAAGATCATTTAAAAAATTGTAGAAAAAATGCTGATTAAAATATAAAATTAGTAATAAAACATTATTTATTTCTATGACCAGTTTGTCATGTAAATAAACTATAACAAATTTATTTTTAAATATTTTGTATTTACTTTTGATAAACTGGCACATTTGCACATCCAATCATTTGAAACGGCCATAATAAGCGTAGTGGAATTGAATGAAGTTAGCCATGGTAATGCAATGGATATTCTGCCATCTATTGAGCAATAGCAGTATGATATCTGGCAAGTGTTTTACATACTTTCCCAAATTCTAAAAGTTTTAAATATTTACAATAAGTGCTAATACCTCACATATTATACGTACAAGTAAGTAATTACTAGTACAGTTAAGTTCATATATAAAAATATTTATAGCCGTTTGTGCCATCTATAGATTACTATCAGTAACACATACTATCAATATTTGTTTTTCCTATATTCTTTCAAAAGTATGGTATGTACAAAATTGTTTATTATTATTAACAATAATAATGTATTAAAAAAATTTAATGATGTATTAATTTATTTGAAATGACTGTTCTTGTTATTATTTTTTAACGTATGTTCTTTGATTGATTTACGACATTACGATTTGCACAATGGAACTGTTGTAAGGATATCTTCTGCTTGAAATTGTAAGTTATTTTAAATTCTGTTTTTCGTTCAAACAACAGATATTTTTATTTAATTATTAATTACTTTGTTAACAAAAATCGCATAATCTGTTGATAACCTCAAAGTATGTATAAATTTTAAGTCATTTGATTCAAGTAACTTGAAACTACTTAACCAATATGAGAAACTGTTATGTATTCGACTTTAAAAAATATCATTTCAAGTGTAGTAGATGATCTTTCGAATTTTCACATGCCTTGATGAAAAACAAGTGCACTTTTCAAGATCAGGTGGAAACAAGATATTAAGCCAAATTCAGTACACTTGCTAAAATAGAGAAGATTCCTTATCCCTCTTCACTGAATGTTTTGATTTCGGCTGGCCCGAAAGAGACAACTAGAAATAAAGATATATTTAGTATCGTTCGAGCATTTCTCACTACCATCCAGTGATAAAGTCAAAATTTAAGCGCCAATACATGAAAAATAGGTTTGTCGTTATAAAAATAAACAATTTCAGTGTAAAATATTTATTAATTACATATACAATTATTGACGTTACGGAACAATAAATATGTACGAAAACAAACTAACCTCATAACCGACAAATCAGTTCTTCATATAAAGTTACACTAAAAAGTATTCTAAACTAGCGAAAACTCGGCTACGCCGAGCAAATAATTGCACGTTTTTAAAAAGTGCTACTACCACTGTCTTCATCGTTTTATTTTTACACCCATTCCCACATTGGAAACTTGCATAAGCTATACAAAGTGCTAACGCCGCTGGCCCTCCTATGATATCCACATGAATTAACATTCTTAAAATCAATACAATTGAAACATTGAAATAGTTTTACACTGCGTAAAACGTTCAAATCTGATGTAAAAAATATTTGGCATGGATCATTGTAATCACTTCTGGAGTTTCATTGAGTGATATTTATAATTATACGTACAGATTAGTAATAGAACACTGAGAAATTGATTAAAATGAAATTTTGATAAATATTGTTAAGCATTTCATTGTTGTAATCAACACAGGTTTAAATATCATAAAATACTCTGAGATTTTTTTAAAGATAAAATTCCTACCTTTACTGTTGACCTGGTTGTCTTTGGAACCTGCAAACAAAAAACAAAAATTAGTATCTATAATACTAAAAGGCATAAGGATCTATACTTTCATCACGACGATCGCCCAACAAAAAGCAAGGCTACAGCTTTAACCGTTTGAGCAATTTCCGTACAAGTTTTACCAAATGGTAGAAAATTCTTGTCTCGAGTGCCCTAGCTTTATGTGTTTTTTTTTCTGTAGGATGCATAGTTTTTGTGGAAAAAATTAATTAATGTGAATTTTTGGATTTTTGTTTTTAAAACTGAGACAAAGTTCAAGTACTCTTTGAAAATTTTAAGATGAATATCGCCAAGAAAATATTATGACACATTTTTTGACATGATTGTCAATCTCAACATGATAATATTTTTGGAATAAAAACAACACATTTTTATTATGATGATCTAAATGCAATCAAAAACAAATAAATGAAATGAAATGCTGGTGGTATTCGAACAAGTATGTATTATTTAAAATGTTATTTTTATTATGAAATCTTTATAATCACTTCTTCAGGTTGTCATTTTTAATGCAAAATATCTATAAATCATCACAAGTGGAGTTAGGAAAGGTTCTTATATGTCCAGAATACAAACAGAATTATTGTAGGCATGTACGTGAAATGAATTTAATGCATTCAACGTATATATTTGGTTTGAAGCATGAAACAGACTGAAGAATCATTAGAAAATTTTGTAAAACACTATCGGCGGAGCATGTTGCGTGGGCAGTTTGGGTGGGCAGGTTGGGTGGGTAGGTTGCGTGGGCAATTTGGGTGGGCATGTTGCGTGGGCAATTTGGGTGGGCAGTTTGGGTGGGCAATTTGGGTGGGCATTTTGCGTGGGCAGTTTGGGTGGGCAATTTGGGTGGGCATTTTGCGTGGGCAGTTCGGGTGGGCAGGTTGCGTGGGCAATTTGGGTGGGCATGTTGCGTGGGCAATTTGGGTGGGCATTTTGCGTGGGCAGTTTGGGTGGGCAGTTTGGGTGGGCAATTTGGGTGGGCAGGTTGCGTGGGCAGTTTGGGTGGGCAGGTTCTGCTACACTATCGGCGGAGCCCTAGTCCTATACTAAAAGGATAGATTCAATATATTTTCATCACGACGATCGCGCAACAAAAAAACAAGCTTTAACCGTTTGAGCGATTTTCGTAAAAGTTTTACAAAGTGGTAGAAAATTCTTGTCCCGAGTACCCTAGCCTTATGTGTTTTTTCTGTAGGATGCATAGTTTTTGTGTAAAAAAATATTTAAAGTGGATTTTTGGATTTTTGTTTTTACAGCCCTAGGAGGAGCTCGGCGTTCCGCCGAGCTTCTGCTAGTATTTTATTTTAAAAGCATAACAAAATAAATAACAATAACATACTAATCGCATTAATAATACAGTGTATACACTAACACATTTATTTTTCTTTAAAATATATACCAGAACTGCAAATATCCTAGCCAAATTATAGTTATATACATTTCAGAAAATCGCTGGGTGTCCGTCTGGTCTGCTGTATCATTGAAAAGAACCTCCAGTCGTTAAATTTAAATAAATATACATAGAGAACTGTTAACATCTAAAAGCAATAATAAAGGTGGTGCAGTGACCTCAAACAAAATGGCGCAGACATGCGATACTTGGAAGATTAACCTACACAGCACTGATATAAAAGAAGAAAGTTCAGAATCAGAAAATATTCAGAAATTTGAAGAAATTTACATCAAAGAAGAAATTGTGGAAGAAAACTCCAATAATTGTGATTATTATGATGAAAACATAAAAACAGAAGAATGTACAATAGACAGTGAAAATTACAGTGAAGAAGATATTGATAAGCCATTGTTGAAAAAAATGTTGACAAGTAATGTCAAAAAAGGCTTAAAAACATTTCACTGTGAAATTTGCAAAAAAACTTTTACAAGAAAACATATTTTTGTTAAACATGTTAAAAACCATAAAAATAAATTCAAGTGTACAATTTGTCATAAGTTATTTTCGTTTAAAAGTTACTTAAAACGACATATAACGACGCATAATGAAACAGCCGATTTTCAGTGTAACATTTGTGACAAAACATATACACGTGTATTAAGTTGGGAATCTCATATGAAAACACATTATACAGTAAAAGACTTTCGATGTGAAATATGTAAAAAATCTTTCAAGCGAAGAGAAAATCTAACTATACATATGACGACACATACAAAAATTAAGCAATTTCAATGTCAAATTTGTAGTAAATGGTTTATTCGTGAAATTCATTTAAAAAATCATGTAAAAACCCATATGGGAGTGAAAGATATTCAATGTTCTATTTGTGAAAAGGCTTTTACAAGTAATGACAGTTTGGTTAGGCACATGAAAAATCACAATAAAAGTTTTGAGTGTACCATATGCAAAAAGTTATTTTCTATAAAAACTTATCTAAAACTTCATATGATATCGCATTCAGGAGTAAAAGATTATCACTGTGATATTTGTGATAAATCCTACACAAGAAAATATGGGCTGACATTACATATGAAAACACACGCTGAAATCAGAGATTTAGAATTACCGTAATTTTGCGATTATTTTTGTCTCTCCATTGATATAAAGCATATTTGTAATAAAAATAATAAATAAACATTTGACTTTATTAATAAATCCCGAACATCCATCCAATCAAAAAATTCTTAAATCCGCTATACTAAAAGGCATAGTTCACTATCTTTATTCATCACGACGATCGGCAAAATTTTAATTTCCTCCACAGCCTAAACGATGACACCGATTTTAATGGAAATTGCAGTATGTTGTAGATACAAACTCAACTTGATTTCCTAATTTGGCACATTTTTCTGTAGAATGCATAGTTTTTGTATAAAAAAATATTAAACGTTGAAATTTGGTCCATTGAAACAATGGATCGTAGAATACATGGAAAAATTTAAGAAAAGCGTTGAAAAATGACACATTTGACAATGCTAATCAGAATATTTTTTGAACAAGAAGAAATTTTAAGGAGGATCTGTCCATTGTGTTATGAATATAGGTGTATGATCTGTCAGTTATTTGTGAGGTTAGTTTGTTTATGTCGGCAAAGTCAATAATTTTGTATATTGTAATTATAATCCATAATTAATAAATATTTTAGGTTGAAAATTTAATTTATATTTATATATTGTAAATATGTCTGTATATATGTCAAGTAAATCTTAAATTTTTCTGTTTTAGTTATATATTTAAAGTAATTTTTGCTATAAAATATATAAAAAATAATTTGTTACAATATATTTATTTGCAACAAATTAATTAATGTTTATATGGGAAAAAACGATTTGAAACGGCCATAATAGTAGCTCAATCAATACAGTTAGCCATGGAAGTTCATAGCAGCTTCTGACATCTATTGCCTAATAGCATACTATGCTACCAAAATATGAAACGACGCTACTACTAAATGGTAAATTGTATAAAGGTGAACTGATCGACTCGTACAATTGCAGTGTTTACAAAGAAATTGCTAAATAAAATTCGTGATGTGATTGTTTGGTGAATGTTTTCGTTATTAATTTCTAAAACAAGTGTTCGTTGCTTGATACGTGTTTTATGTATACAAATGACAATACGATTGCAACGTCACAGACATTGATGAAGAGATTTTTCTAGAACATCTGCCTGATGTAAGTAAATTTAAATATCGTTTAGGGAAAAATGCGGTATACACAGCCCAAATGCAAGAGTAAATTATTTTTCGTCAATATTTGGATATTTTTTAAATACATAACCTAATATTATGCACAAAAATCATGTTTGGGCTGTAGTCAATATTTTCAGTTGGTATTGTATTCATCCATTCGAAACATCTTGATACTGGTTTGTACCGCATTTTAACCTTTATTTCTTTTGACAACAAATATTTAAAATGTTTTTATTTTAATTATTTGGTGATATTGGAAAAAACGTTTCATTCATTTTATTAATCTCAACATGTAACAATATCTTTGATTTATGGATGCTGCCCAGTGGCATATCTAGGATTTTTTTTTCAAAACTGGTTCTAGTACTATCATTTAATTGTACATTTCTTGTTCGACTGCATCTTACAAATGCCCTACATTTTTGGATTGTCCACTGTTGTAACATAAAAATTTGACGTATGATTTCCATCGAGGTATTATATTCTATCTCTTATCTTTCCCGATTTGTGTATAGTTTCACAATCTGGTGTATCGGTCAATCAATGTATTTAATATTATTACGTGCGCCCCTGACTCTAAGATAAGCGACTGCCGTCACTGGTATAAAATTTCCTGAACGGCGCCACGCTGGGCGATGACGCAATCTGCGCAATGAGTCACTTGATTCCTTTGTATTCAATGGAACAGTCTAGAATAGAAACTGCGGGCTGGATAAATATCGTCAGGAAGGAGAACCGACAGACATATTGTTTAAGACACGCTCCTTGAATGAATCGTTCATGAGATAAATAGTCTACGCATAAATAAATGTAGTTATATAAATAAATCTAGTGAAATAAATGTTGTTCAAATAAATATTCTTAGTATGTAAGCATTTATTAATATTCTTAAGTCTTATATTAATGTTTATAATTATTTAATCCTAGTGTTAATTACTTTTTTATTATACCTGCATTATAATCACTGATCAGCGTACTAAAAAGCGTGCACAATACCTCTCGCCATTTTCATTTTATGTTGCATAAAGCGCGAGCAGTCATGTGACTTGTATCAGAATATTTTGAATTTTTGAATGAAAAATTATGACAATTGTGACATCTATGTAAATAACTACTAGCCGATATATGCTTGCAAGGCCCACAAAGTATAAGTAACGTATTTAACATTTCTTGTACACACAACTAATTGAAATTGTATTTATTTTTTCGTTCTATGAGAAATTTTGTCCTACTATTCTAATATGTTCAATATTCTTCAAATTCATTGATAGTATTAGCGGTATTTCTTAATGATATATGTAATATTAACATACCTAAATATATATTAAATGTACTCATACCTCCCAGAAAAAAATTTGACAATGACATTTCGCATTTATATGTCAATTAAAAACATTTAAATATCTCAACTGTTTTTGGGCAAAATATTTAGATTTTTTTGAAGAATTATTACCTAGTAATGTCCGATTGGGAAATACGTAGTTAAACAAATATTAAGTCTTATAGTTTTTGAGTAATCGTCCTTCCAACGTCCCACACACATACAGACATCATCGTAAAAATGTTAAAATCGGATTGTAGGGACCTGAAAACGTGCTTAATAATTAAAATCTACATATGCGATTTTTAGCATGACTCCAATACTTCTCTTAAAAAAAATTATCTTAAACGATATAAATATTGCAATCATGTTGTTTTTAATTTATTTATATAGTAAGAACATGTCATTATTTTATCAAGCAACTACAAACAGTATACCTAACCTTATTTATTTAAAAATGTACAATGTCTCAAAATTCTAGGAATACTCGCGAATTTTACTGCATAATTTAATAAAGGAAATGTTTATACACATCACAAATAAATATAAAGTTAAAACTTACCGAATTTAAGAAATCTCGCTTAACATTGCTTCTTACATCGTTTAAGACACTACACTTGTGACGTTACAAAATTAGTGCGATGTTTGGCCACCAGATAGAGTCCGCTACTTGAATCGTGTATAGAGCATGGTGTCTAGTCCGGCATATTAAATAAAAACAAGTGTTATTTGTTTTACTTTCGTTGTTTTTTTTATTATTTTCTGCATTATTATACTTGAAACTGGACTCAATTATTTTAAAGCTAATATTGTGCATTTTTATTGAATAAATTACAAAAACGTAAGAAAAAATTATGAATGATTAACCTGTTAAGCCATGATGACAGAAAAATAATCTGTTGTGGGAACACAATACCTCCCGCCACTTCCGTTTTAGGGCGCGAGCAGTCATGTGACTTTGTTGGCCTTAACAAGCAGATATGGGGGCCCATGTCAGAATTTTTCATTCAAAATAGGAAAATAATATAAAAAAACATGCGTCATAAATTCCATACATAAATTTTCTTGCAAGACACTAAATTTCCAGTTAAATTATTTCATAAACAAACTATGCAAATAGTACTTGACACTGACATCTTCTTCCTTAGCTTTTCCCATTCGTTAGGGGTCGCTATTTTTTACATCTGTCAATTTGAATTATATGATTATATTAGTAGGTTCCATGTTTAGCATAGCTGGCTGATTTATAAAATTTAATTTCTTTAAAATTCTCTATATCTATTGAATATGAAGTATAAAATGCAATCAAATCGTATAGAGAATAATATATTCTTTAAGTTCTTCAAATGAGGCTACTTCTGGTTCACCAATTATAACCAAAATCTAATCAGTTGTTCTTCTGAATGTAAACTTGAGGAATACAAAAAAAATATAATTTTTGGAATCGTGGTATTGAAGATATGCGATCTGAAACTTTTGTCACACACACACACACATACATACAGACATCATCATATGGTAAAATCGTATTATAAGGACCTTAAAACATGCTTATCACTAAAAACTCATCATTGAATTTTTTGACCAAAGGCAATACCTTTTTTTACCTAAAGGTGACGGAAGGTTTATTGCAAATATAAACAGTATTTTGAAAATAGTACAATGAATAGGAATACTCAAGTGTTTTGTACATAAGCATGTTCCATAACACTTACAATATTATGAAAATTTATATTTCAGATCAACAGAGGCGTTCCACAAGGATTCCATTTGTGAAACGAGCATGCGTACGATGATTTAACTCTGAAGAGAAGAACAACAGTTTGACAGTAAAAACCAATATGGAAGACATTTCTGTTAAAGAAGAGTGTGAAGAAGGATATGAACTCAGTGAAGGTGATGTGCACAGTGCAATGAAAATAGAATATGAAGAGACTGTATTAAAAAGTGATAATGGATTTGAAGAAATTCTTATTAAAGAAGAACCGGACGATCAAATCAAGGAAAATAATGAAGACGAGAAAAAAAGACAGTGTCCAATATGTTATAAAGTGTTTTCAGTACCTGGTAATATGATAAAACATGTGAATAATACGCATAATGGAATCAAAAAATACCATTGTAACTTATGTAGTAAATCATTTACCGAGAAAGCTAGTTTGAAATACCATATGACTATACACACTGGCAAAAAACAAAAATTTGAGTGTTCTATTTGTAGTAAGTCGTACACTACGAAAAGTACATTAACAAGACATATAAATAGTCATACAAATGACACGACACAGGACAGTGCGTCTTGCAGTAACCAAAATAAAGAAAAAAGTGAGTGTCCTGTTTGTAATAAAATAATACTGCGCACCAATTTGAGAAAACATTTGAGAAACACACACGGAGGAGTTAAAGATTATCATTGTAACATATGTAATAAATCGTATGTCGAAAAAGCCAGTTTGAAATACCATATGACGAGCCATATAGGCAAAAAAGAATTTGAGTGTGATGTATGTCATCAGTTGTTTCCAAATAATAATACCTTAAAGTATCATTTGAACACTCATCTTAATAGTGACGATAAAATCTCTAAAGATAATCAGTGTAATGAATGTAACAAAACATTTGCAAATAAATACAGTTTAGAATACCATATAAATGCCCATAAAGGCATCAAACAATTTGAGTGCCAAATATGTTTTAAATCATTCGCACACAAAGGCGTCCTGAATAAACATTTAATCGTTCATAAACTGAACGACCAAGCACATACTTGTACCATATGCAGTAAAACTTTCAAATATGAGAAAACTTTAGAAAGTCACATGAAAGCCCATGAGGGAATAAAAGATTTTGAATGCCCGAAATGTCATAAGTTATTTGCCGTTAAAAAATACCTACACGTACATTTAAAACTGCACTCATTGGATGATCAAACAGTTATTAACAATCAGATTCACGTAGACAGTACTGAATCGTCGAATGATACTTTCATTGAAGACAAACAATGTAATGATGAACTTCAAACCAAAAATCCGCAATTGCTTGCACTTTTAAAAACACCTACACCGATTTACAACCACACAGATAGTACCAACAATGCGGAAACAAATACAAATATGGAAGCCATTTTTGTCAAAGAAGAACACCAACTTGACAAAAATATAGAACATATTTTGAAATCGGGTATTCAAAAATTTGGAGAAACTAATATCAAAGAACTGATGAATTGTGCAGACGACAATATTTCAGAAACATGTAATGAAGAAAAAAGCCCCAAGATTTCTGATGAGCAAAAACGAAAATGCCCTATTTGCGGTAAAATATTCGCCCAGTCTCGTAGTATCGGAAAACACATAAAAAATAAACATTCTGGAATCAAAAATTTTCGTTGTAATTTATGTAATAAAGCATATGTAGATACAACCGGGCTTAAATACCACATGGCGACACATATTGGCAGAAAAGAATTTGAGTGTAACATATGCCACCAGTTATTCCCAAATAGTAATAAGTTAAAGTACCATTTAAGCACTCATGGTCGTGGTGATGATGAGAAACAAGAAAATCCTCGATGTGATCTGTGTAACAAATCATTTGTGAACAAATACGGTTTGGAATACCATATGAATGCGCATAAAGGCGTAAAAAAATTTAAGTGCTCGATATGTCCTAAGCAATTTCTACATAGAGGCGCCCTCAATAAACATTTAAAAATTCATAAACTGGGCGATAAAAAACATACTTGTACCATATGTAGTAAAACTTTTAAACATAAAATTACTTTAGAGAGCCACATGAAGGCCCATGATGGTATAAAAGATTTTAAATGTCCAAAATGTCATAAATCGTTTTCGCTGAAAATATACTTGCTCAAACATGTAAGGATGCATTCATCTGAAGATCAGGCATTTATTTACAATCAGATGCACGCAAACACCATCGACTCTTCGAAGGATTTGAGAGTAATTGAA
This sequence comes from Harpalus rufipes, assembly GCA_951394225.1. Taxonomy (NCBI): domain Eukaryota; kingdom Metazoa; phylum Arthropoda; class Insecta; order Coleoptera; family Carabidae; genus Harpalus; species Harpalus rufipes. The sequence goes on along the minus strand of OX596290.1, from coordinate 22,501,422 downwards.
CCGAAGAAAGACAGCGAAGTTAGCAACAATCAGACAGAAACACACCCAATAAGTAAAGATATTCTATATCCAACAACTCTTGACTTATTCACAGAGAAGCAAGACGAACACGCCGATTATACTGACGACATTTCTATAGATGAAGAAGTGTGCGAAATAATTCCGTCTGAACTTGAAGAACAACCAGAGGACAGCCACATAGACTGTGAAGATAACAATAAATTACAGTGCCCAATTTGTGATAAAACATTTTCACATGGTAGCAATTTGAGCAAACATTTAAAAAAACACTCAGAAAACGAAGAATTACATTGTAATATATGTATTAAAACATTTATAAACAACGACGCCTTGACTAAACATTTAGAAGATCATAAAATGAACGATTGGAAACATATTTGTACTGTTTGTAATAAACACTTTAAAAAGAAAAAAAGTTTAGAATGTCACATGAAAGCTCACGAAGGTGTAAAAGATTTCGAGTGCCCGAAATGCAATAAGTCGTTTGCCGCTAGAAAATACTTAAATAAACATTTAAAATTGCATGACACCATTATTCACAATCAGATACACGCAGATAATTCGTCGAAGGATAGTAATTCGACCGTAGAAAACATCGAAGATATTTTTGTTAAAGAAGAATACGACCCAGATAAACCCATTAATAAATTTGAAAAGACTATCATTACTGAACTGACAGGGTTTAAGGACAACAAAATACAGTATCCTGAGTCAGACATGTACCCAAATTTAATACCGCTTACTTCGATTTACAATGAGGAGCACACAGATAGTACCAACCAAGCGATCATAGAAAAAATGAATATAGAATATATCTCGGAAGGAGAGAGTATTGTATCGGGAACAAATAATAAAAATTTTGAAGACATTGAACCACCCGTCATAGACAACAACTACAACCAAAATTCAGAAATAAATAATAAATTTGAAGAGTCTCTCATTACAGACCCGACAGGGTTTAAGGACAACAAAATACAGTATCCTACGTATCCTGAATCGTACCCAAATTTAATACCGCTTACATCGATTTACAATGAGGACCACACAGCTAACACCACCCAAGCGATCGTAGAAACAAATATAAATGAACTTGATGAAAAAATTAATATAGAATATATCTCGGAAGGAGAGAGTATTGTATCGGGAACAAATAATAAAAATTTTGAAGACATTGAACCATCCGTCGTAGACAACAACTACAACCCAAATTCGGAAATAAGTAATAAATTTGAAGAGACAATCATTATAGATCCGGCAGGGTTTAAGGACAACAAAATACAGTATCCTGAATCGTACCCAAATTTAATACCGCTTAAATCGATTTACAATGAGGACCACACAGCTAACACCACCCAAGCGATCGTAGAAACAAATATAAATGAACTTGATGAAAAAATTAATATAGAATATATCTCGGAAGGAGAGAGTATTGTATCGGGAACAAATAATAAAAATTTTGAAGACATTGAACCATCCGTCGTAGACAACAACTACAACCCAAATTCGGAAATAAGTAATAAATTTGAAGAGACAATCATTATAGATCCGGCAGGGTTTAAGGACAACAAAATACAGTATCCTGAATCGTACCCAAATTTAATACCGCTTAAATCGATTTACAATGAGGACCACACAGCTAGCACCACCCAAGCGATCGTAGAAACAAATATAAATGAACTTGATGAAAAAATTAATATAGAATATATCTCGGAAGAAGAGCGTATTCCATTGGGAACAAATAATAAAAATGTTGAAGACTTTATTGAACCACCCGTCGTAAACAACTACAACCCAAATTCGGAAATAAGTAATAAATTTGAAGAGACAATCATTATAGATCCGGCAGGGTTTAAGGACAACAAAATACAGTATCCTGAATCGTACCCAAATTTAATACCGCTTAAATCGATTTACAATGAGGACCACACAGCTAGCACCACCCAAGCGATCGTAGAAACAAATACAAATGAACTTGATGAAAAAATGAATACAGAATATATCTCGGAAGGAGAGAGTATTGCATCGGGAACAAATAATAAAAATGTTGAAGACTGTATTGAACCACCCGTCGTAAACAACTACAACCCAAATTCGGAAATAAGTAATAAATTTGAAGAGACAATCATTATAGATCCGGCAGGGTTTAAGGACAACAAAATACAGTATCCTGAATCGTACCCAAATTTAATACCGCTTAAATCGATTTACAATGAGGACCACACAGCTAGTACCACCCAAGCGATCGTAGAAACAAATACAAATGAACTTGATGAAAAAATTAATATAGAAAATATCTCGGAAAAAGAGACTATCATTATAGATCCGACAGGGTTTAAGGACAACAAAATACAGTATCCGACGTATCCTGAGTATGACATGTACCCAAATTTAATACCGCTTACATCGATTTACAATGATAGCACCACCCAATCGATCACAGACACAAATACAAATGAAGAGAACATTACATCGGGAACAAATTTCGAAGACATTACTGAACCCGTCGTAGACAACAACTACAACCAAAATTCGTTGTTTGATAATATGAGAACACCTTTAAGATACACACAAATCGGAAAAAAATTTCATTGTAACTTATGTAATAAAACGTTTACAGACAAAACCAAACTAATATATCACATAACCACACATATTGGTAAAAAAGAATTTGAGTGTGATATATGCCACCAGTTATTCCTAAATAATAATACCCTACAGTATCATTTAAACACTCATCTTGGTAGTGATGATAACATCTCTAAAGATCATCAATGCAATGAATGTCAAATGTCTTTTAAGTATAAACAAAGTTTGACAAATCATATGATTGCTCATAATGGTATAAAACCATTTGAATGTACAACTTGTTATAAGTCGTTTAGAAAGAAAAGCGACTTGAAAAAACATATAGATCTTCATAAATTGAGCGACCGAGAGTATATTTGCAGTATTTGCACCAGACCTTTTAAACATAAAAAAACTTTTGAAAGCCATATGAAAGCTCATCAAGGTATCAAAGATTTTGAATGCCCCAAATGTGATAAGACGTTTTCCCAGAAAAGCTCCATGTTGAAACATTTAAAATTGCATTCATTGGATGATCAAACATTTATTTACAGTCAGATGCACTCTTCTGGCAGTGACTCGTTCAAGGACAATAGTTTGACAGTAGAAAATATTGAAGATATTTTTGTTAAAGAAGAACATGATCTGTTGGATATAAGTGGTAATAAATTTGAAGAGTCTCTCATTGAAGAACCGAAGAAAGCTACATAGACTGAAGATTAAACCACGAGGTCAACACATTTGGCCAATTCCCTCCCGAAAATGGTCCTCAAAATAAGCCCTGTACCTACTATGTCAAAAAAGTACCGGGAATTGGACAATACAACACAAAATATTCATCCAAATTTATTTTATCGCCCTCAAAGTAGGCCCCTTACACTTATGCCAACGAATAATCCAATCATCAATATATTTTTAAACGAATTTTCAGAAATCGACTTCAGTACTCGCCGCGAATTCTATTTTATGTCTTCTATCGACTGAAAACGGGTACCTCGAAGTACTAATTTGAGTTTTGGAAAAAGGAAAATAAGATTTGTTGGGTTTTTGGCCACAGATTCTTTGTTTGATATTTTTATTCATTGTAAACATCGCAAAACACTTGAGATCAACTAACAAATGAAGCACTGTAAACTAAATGACAGGTGGTGCTCAAGCTCCGCGTGAACATAGAGGACAGTTGTGCCAACGTAACGACAAAAATAATTTCGACATTTCCTTTAAGCGGGCTATTTAAATATACAATTCCCGGTATTTTCTTGCAGAATGTATGTAACTACAAATTTAAAAAGTGTGTTGTTGAAATAAATAAAACAAGTCCTACTGTATTTAATAATATAACATGATTGTTTTTATATTATTGGATAACAAATTTCATGTACTTATCAAATTTCAATAAATACATTTTTGTCCATAATATTTAAAATAATGGAGTATGTCTAAACCAAAATAATTAGGAATATGAATTATTTTTATAAGTACCGTAAATTTTAAATATTTACTCGTATTACTGTTTATAGATATTTTAGGTTCCAAAGATATACTATAATTAACATACATTTTTATTTAATTATTACTTAACTAAATTGTAAGATATAGTTAAAGAGTTTTTTTATATATTTTGTTTAGTGTTATGGTTCATGTATTTATAATAACACATTTTGTAAATATAAATATGTAAATAAATAGTTATACGTGAAGTTATCAGTTGTCTTATATCAATATACTCCCACTACAATATGAATGTTGTAGAATAACTGTGGCAACGTCGAACCTAAACATTTATTGGTATATTTTCAGATATTTCAATTATTTCTAGGTAAAATGGTTTCACGATTTTTAATCTTGAGATTATGCACCCTTTTTAGTACGCTAATCACTTATTATGATGCAGGTACAGTAAAAAATTATTATCGTTCATCGTATTAACGTTTAGAATTCGAAAAAGAAACTTTACAAAGGATGATTTAATATATATTTGTAACTTCCTTATTTAACATTTACAACATGATGAAAATTTATATTTCAGATCAAGAGAGACGTTCCACTTCCCCCATTTCCATTTGTCAAAAGTGAATCAAACGGTTTGGACTCGGGACATTTAGATAGCGCATTCGTACGACAGTAAGGTAACTCTGAAGAGAAGTACAACACTTTGACGTAGAAACAAATATGGAAGACGTTACTGTTAAAGAAGAGTGTGAAGAACTCAGTGAAAGTGTGACTCAAAATGAAACGAAACCAGAACGCGAAGAGAATATAATATTAAAAACAAACAATCATGGATTTGAAGAAATTCTTATTAAAGAAGAACCGGATAGTAACAATCTGATTGAGGAAAATTTTATTAAAGAAGAACCAGACTCTGAAGATAGCAACAAACAGTTAAAAAATAAAAAACAGTGTCCTAAGTGTGGTAAAATATTTTCAAGGCTAAGAAATATGAAAGCACATTTATATACACATAGTGAAATAAGAACATATCACTGTAAGTTATGTGATAAATGGTTGAAAAAAAACTCTGTAGATAATCATATGGCGATTCATGCTGGTAACAGAGTAAGACATGAATGTTCTATTTGTCATAAGTCGTATGTATGGAAAAGAAGTCTGAACATACATTTAAGAACCCATAGCACTGACTCTGCGACTTGCACTGATCAGGAAAGAGAAAAATATAAGTGTCATATTTGTGGTAATAACTTTTCAGCGTCAGGTAATTTGAACAAACATTTGAAATTAGTACATAGTAAAATAAAAGATTTTCGCTGTAATTTGTGTAACAAATCGTTTACAGAAAAATATAGTCTGAAATACCACATGACGAGCCATATTGGCAAAAAAGAATTTGAATGTAATATATGTCACCAATTGTTTCCAAATATAAATAATTTAAAGTATCATTTAAACACTCATGTCACTAATGATGATGACAAGACAAAGGATTTTCAATGTTCGCTATGTAACAAATCATTTACCAGAAAAGAAAGTTATGAGTATCACATGAACGCTCATAAAGGTATAAAACTATTTCAATGTCAAACATGTCATAAATCTTTTTCACAGAGAAGAGCCCTGAGCTTACATTCAAAGTTACATACATCGAGCGATCGCGAAGATACATGCACATCTACTAGACCTAAAATTCGTAAGGAAGATACAAAAGATCTTGAGTGCCCGAAATGTCAAAAGTCGTTTACCGTGAAAAGATACCTACATAAACATTTAAAAATGCATTTATTGGATGATCAAAAGACACTTACTAACAATCAAATGAACGCAAACAGTACTGATTCGGTGAATGACAATAATTTGACAGTAGAAAATATTGAAGACATTTTTGTTAAAGAAGAACACGAGCTAATGAGTAATAATAAATTTGAAGAAACTCTCATTAAAGAAGAACCGAAGGAAATCAGCTACATGGACTCTGAAGACTGCAACAACCAGAAAGAAAACAAAAATAATGACGATGTGCCTATATGAAAGCAAAGATTTTCTATTTTCCAAAATGACATGACCATAATTACTTCAAAATATTATTCAAATAATGACAACACTTACACTACATTTTTACACTTAATAATAACATTTATAGTTCGGTATGTCGCAAGGTAGTGAAATTGGCCACCCCAAACGTTCTTTCCTCGTATGATGACGAAGGTTGTATTCCTTCCCCGGACTTTGGCGCATTGTGGTGTGTTCCCGTTACAGCTTGTCTAAAAGTGTGGCGTAGTAGTGTCCAGTTATTGTTTTTCCTTTATCAGGATAATCAATTAGCAGAATGCCTTTGGCGACCCAAATGACTGACGCCATTACCTTTCCTGACTTCCTTCCATGTCCAATCCACGTTTTCGACTGAATTTTCATCTCTGGAGTGTAATGGTGTATCGAGGCTTCATCCTTGGTTATGAAACGTCTCTTGAAATCGACCGGATTTTTCTTAAACAACTTCAAATATTAGTGCTCGAATGTGCTTTTGCTCCGAACTATGGTATGCTGCTGGACCGGGCACACCGGCACTCATTACACAAACAAATACTCTGACATACACATATCACCCTGAAGAGGAGATTCCTATCTCCTATACTTGGGCACTACACAACATTATTATTATTTCCGTTCTTTTGTTTCTCGCTCCCTTAAGAATGCTGGGTACCACTGACCAGCCTCTCAGCAATAGCTAGAGAGGCTAGACGCGGACGATATGCCAAGATGGTCAGGGTAGCCACCCAGGTGGTCGGGGTAACTTCTTGTACTACGCCTACAGACGAGTACTCAGGGTGAGGTAACGGTGTACACACCTGGTACGGGTTTTCACCAAGTAACTAAATGGAGGATGGCGGGAGGTGAGAACAGAGGTATCATAAGGTGGTACGGTCGTGCTTCTGCCGCAGCCAGGACCCACCCAGGTGGTCGGGGTAACTTCGTGTAGTACGCCTATAGACGAGTGCTCAGGGTGAGGTAACGGTATACACACCTGGTACGGGTTTCCACCAAGTAACCAGGTAGAGGATGGCAAGATGTGAGAACAGGATCAAAAGGTGCGGTTAAACCAGGCTGTAACACCTCATAGAGTGTCGCAGCCAGAACCAAGGAGCTTGGCAGTGGATGTGCACAATGGCAACACAACACTGATACCAGCATGCCGTGGTCATACTGGAATGGGCCTCTGGAACCAGCTAGAAAAGGTACCATCACCATGAGACTTACAGGCTACGGGTGGACCTCCACACAACGGGAGGCAACACTTCGCAGACACTGCGCACCCATATGGGAGGTTCTGCCATCCTTTTAGCTCGGGTACGCGGAGTCACTAAGCCCAAATAGACTGCTGTAGGCCACTCTACCCCTAAGTTATAAGAGATTCCTCAATCTCACGCACTTACATTCGGCGATCTTCCAGAATTTTATACACATTTCCGGTATGGTAGCCGTTTCCGTTTACCACCACGTACCTCTTTTTATGCATTATCGATTGAACGCTAGGTAGATCAACAAAGACGCTTTTCACGATTAGACTGATTGTACTGAAATTCCTTTAACCAAAAATCACCTCTTATTCGCTACTACCAAGTGGGCGTTGTTAACTTAACTGATACTCCATCTGGAATGCTTGTACATGATTGTCAAGTATAATTCTACCTATTTATCGTATCTTCAGATTATAATTTTCTAGAGGCAATAATTTTTTTTCTATAACATACTAGTTTTTCGATTAAATGTCGGTATGGATATAAAAGTTATAATTTAAAATGTTGTGTTTATTTTGCCATTTCCTATTCTTCACCGCGTGGTTAATTGTTTTAAAACTTGGAGAGCAGGTAGATTGTACTTCAGTTGAGATGTACTTAGAATTTCATTTAATTCTAGGTAAAATGGTTATTATGATGCAGTTATAATAAAAAAATGTTATCGTTCATCGTATTAACGTTTAGAATTCGAAAAAGAAACTTTACAAAGGATGATTTAATATATATTTGTAACTTCCTTATTTAACATTTACAATATGATGATAATTTATATTTCAGATCAAGAGAGACGTTCCACTTCCCCCCATTTCCATTTGTCAAAAGTGAATCAAACGGTTTGGACTTGGGAAACGAGCATTTAGTACGACAGTAAAGTAACTCTGAAGAGAAGTACAACACTTTGACGTAGAAACAAATATGGAAGACGTTACTGTTAAAGAAGAGTGTCAAGAACTTAGTGAAAGTGTGACTCAAAATGAAACGAAACCAGAACGCGAAGAGAATATAATATTAAAAACAAACAATCATGGATTTGAAGAAATTCTTATTAAAGAAGAACCGGATAGTAACAATCTGATTGAGGAAAATTTTAATAAAGAAGAACCAGACCCTGAAGATAACAACAAACAGATAAAAAATAAAAATCAGTGTCCTAAGTGCGGTAAAATATTTTCAAGGCTAAGAAGTATGAAAATACATTTATATGCACATAGTGAAAAAAAAACATATCACTGTAAGTTATGTGATAAATTGATGAATAAAACCTCTGAGGGTACTCATATGGCGATTCATGCTGGTAACAGAGTAAGACATGAATGTTCTATTTGTCATAAGTCGTATGCATGGAAAAGAGCTCTGAACGTACATTTAAGAACCCATAGCACTGACCCTGCGACTTGCACTGATCAGGAAAGAGAAAAAAATAAGTGTCATATTTGTGGTAAAAACTTTTCAGCGTCAGGTAATTTGAACAAACATTTGAAATTAGTACACAATAAGATAAAAGATTTTCGCTGTAATTTGTGTAACAAATCGTTTACAGAAAAATATAGTCTGAAATACCACATGACGAGCCATGTTGGCAAAAAAGAATTTGAATGTAATATATGTCACCAATTGTTTCCAAATATTAATAATTTACAGTATCATTTAAACACTCATGTCACTAATGATGATGGCAAGACAAAGGATTTTCCATGTACGCTATGTAACAAATCATTTACTAGAAAAGAAAGTTATGAGTATCACATGAACGCTCATAAAGGTATAAAACGATTTCAATGTCAAACATGTCATAAAACTTTTTCACAGAGAACAACTCTGAACATACATTCAAAGTTACATACATCGAGCGATCGCGAAGATACATGCACATCTACTAGACGTAAAATTCGTAAGGAAGATACAAAAGATCTTGAGTGCCCGAAATGTCAAAAGTCGTTTACCGTGAAAGATTACCTACATAAACATTTAAAAATGCATTTATTGGATGATCAAAAGACACTTACTTGCAATCAAATGAACGCAAACAGTACTGATTCGGTGAATGACAATAATTTGACAGTAGAAAATATTGAAGACATTTTTGTTAAAGAAGATCACGAGCTAATAAGTAATAATAAATTTGAAGAAACTCTCATTAAAGAAGAACCGAAGGAAATCAGCTACATGGACTCTGAAGACTGCAACAATCAGAAAGAAAACAAAAATAATGAAGATGATGCTGAAAGCAAAGATTTTCTATTTTCCAAAATGACATGACCATAATTACTTCAAAATATAATTCAAATAATGACAACACTTACACTACATTTTTACACTTAAAAATAACATTTATAGTTCGGTATGTCGCAAGGTAGCGAACTAAAATGGCCACCCCAGGCGTTCTTTCCTCGTTTGATGACGAAGGCTGTATTCCTTCCCCGGAATTTGGCGTCTTCCAGCCCCAATCTAGTGGACTTCTCGGAGTCTGGTCCACTTCTACAAGTAGGTTGGCTTTTAGATCTGCTTCAAAAGAAACGTTTGGGACGTCGACCAACTGTCAGCCTCTCTCTGCCAACCATCAACCTCCACCCTCTCGCCCTTCCCATCAACCATTACGGCCCGCCGTTCCCGCCATCTCTCTTCAGCTCACTACCTTGTCGACACACTGACATACAATTTTAATGCTATAAATAACCACTGGAGGGACCTGTCACCAACGCACTTGGTCCAACGGTTTTCTAACTTTTCGATTCCCTCCCGAAAATTCTTTGAGGTCTTCAAAATAAGCATTTACTGCTTCGATGGCTTCTTCGTTGAGTTTTAAGTTTCGGGAAAAGATGGAAGACCCCAGTTCGGTCAATTTTTGTTGAGCAATACGACTTGAATAAGCTGGTGCATTGTGGTGTCGTTCCCGGGCGTTTTCTTGAATTGCTGCTTTCAGCTTGTCTAAAAGTGTGGCGTGTTCAGTTACATCTTTTCCTTCATCAGGATAATCAATTAGTAGAATGCCTCTGGCGTCCCAAAAGACTGACGTCATCACCTTTCCTGTCGACTGAACTGACTTCGCTTTCTTTCTCCAATCCACGCTTTCGACTGAATTTTCGTCTCTGGAGATCGACCGGATTTCTCTTAAACTCCAAATCTTCGGCCCGAATGCGCTTTTGCTCCGAACTAAACAAATGCGACACACGCCTAGCGCACATATATCTCATGCCCAGCTCATTGTGTAAATATGAACTCTACGTTCATAAGAAAGCCAACGTGGTGGTCTTATGGCTATGCTGCTAGACCGGGCACTCCGGTTTCCGTCTGTCATAGGTACAGTATACACGGTTAATTGCTGTATCGGGCAGAAAGCCATCTCTGTTCACTAAGTGAAAGCTCGAAGCCGTTAATAACTGAGAATACAAGACTCTATCTAATTCTCAACCATCATTACACTCAAACAAACAAATAAATACACTGACATACACACATCACCCTGAAAAGGAGATTCCTATCTCCTATACCTGGGCACTACACAACATTATTATTATTATTTCCGCTCTTTTGTTTCTCACTACCCCAGGAATCCTGGGTACCATTGGCCAGCCTCTGAACAATGGCTAGAGAGGCTAGGCGCGGACGATATGCCAAGATGGTCAGGGCAGCCACCCAGGTGGTCGGGGTAACAGGATGAGGTAACGGTGTACACACCTGGTACGGGTTTTCACCAAGTAACTAAATGGAGGATGGCGGGAGGTGAGAACAGAGGGATCAGAAGGTGGTACGGTCGCGCTTCTGTCGCAGCCAGGACTAACCGAGGTGGTCGGGGTAACTTTGTGTAGTACGCCTACAGACGAGTACCCAGGGTGAGGTAAAGGTGTACATACCTGGTACGGGTTTTCACCAAGTAACTAAATGGAGGATGGCAAGAGGTGAGAACAAGATCAGAAGGTGCGGCGAAGCCAGGCTGTAACACTTTATAGTCGCGCTTCTGTTGCAGCCAGAACCAAGGAGCTGGGAGTGGATGTGCAAAATGGCAACACAACACTCATACCAGTATGCCGTGGTGATACTGGAGCGGGCCTCTGGAACCAGCTAGAAAAGGTGCCATCACCTCATGAGACTTACAGGCTACGGGTGGACACCACACAACGGGATGCAACACTTCGCAGACACTGCACACCCATGTGGGAGGTTCTGCCATCCTTTTAGCTCGGGCACTCGGGGTCACTAAGCCCAAATAGACTGCTGTAGGCCAGTCTACCCCTAAGTCATAAGAGATTCCTCAATCTCACGCACGTAACACCTCATAGTCGCGCTTCTGTTGCAGCCAGAACCAAGGAGCTGGGAGTGGGTGTGCACAATGGCAACACAAGACTCATACCAGTATGCCGTGGTCATACTGGAGCGGGCCTCTGGAACCAGCTAGAAAAGGTGCCATCACCTCATGAGACTTACAGGCTACGGGTGGACACCACACAACGGGATGCAACACTTCGCAGACACTGCGCACCCATATGGGAAGTTCTGCCCTCCTTTTACCTCGGGCACTCGGGGTCACTAAGCCCGAATAGACTGCTGTCGGCCAGTCTATCCCTAAGTCATTAGAGAATCCTCAATCTCACTTTCATTTGGCGATCTTCCACATTTCCGATGTGGTAGCCGTTGCCGTTTTCCTCCACGTACCCCTTTCTATCCATTATCGATTTAACGTTAGGTAGATCACGATTAGACTGATATATTGTACTGAAATTTCTTGACATTTACTAACTCATGTCAACTCCGGAGCGATCATTCTAATTAATTTGGAGTCAATTTCTATTTATAACAATTAACTTGCTACATACTTCCAAATTTCAAGATTTAATTTTCGAGTTGGGACCCATAGAACGCAAAAGTGTATTTATTTCTGAAAACCCTAAACACAAAATTTAAGTGATCGCATTGATTTTCATGTCATAAAAATTAATCCAAATTTGTTGGATTTGATTAAATTTATGTTGAAAACAAATGGTCCTGCCTTAAATATAGTATTGCGCTTTCGTGTCGCGTAATGTGACACATTTTTTATGTATTTTAATTATGTTTTTCAAATGTCGAAAAATTATATTTATATAATGTGTTAATATAAGTAAATATAGATTCATTCTATTATACATTATAAATGATTATAATAAACGCATTCACATATAAAAATTAGAATTACATAGTTGTTTGTGCTTTGGTTGTATTAAATAAATGTTCATTTACTATTTGTGGTTCTAAATATATAAATAAATGATTGTAAACAATTTATGTTCTGGTCAATTACTGCAAGTTTCTATTTTTCTGCATATTTATCCCAGTGGCTGCTTGTGACATTTGTCGGAGAAAGCTTACTTCAGGAAAAGAGGGGAAAAAGTGTTGAAATGTTGGATCCGTTTTCATGAGTTGATAGGAGAAGGTTTGGAATATATTGTGCCAAATTTAAAACCTTTTAAACAAACAGTGCATCTTTGGCATAATATTGAAAAAAAAATTGAAAATTATGTTGAAATTTTGGTTTTCAATTTGAGGTGTACTAACTCGGCAGAATATCGCGAGTTATGCAAGTTCTCTCTACTCTACCCTTTGCCCTGCGCTCTTTCAAGCAGAAAGATCCTTATGCCTTTTAGTATAAGGACTAGCGAAAACTCGGCTACGCCGAGCTCCCCTAGGTCGTCTAGGTATACTTTAAACGCGAAGTGCTAATGCTAACATTCTCATTATTACAAATTTCAGACAAAAGCCGATCAACCTATCAAAGTTTTGACACTGATGCCTGACAGCTCTTAACAAGACCTCTAATTTAACACCGAACACGACGTATTTCTAACAATTTTATGAAAAATTATAATAGCCGATCGAACTGTGCCTTTTAGTATAAGGATAATTTTTTTGATCACAATATAATGAAATTTTATATTTCAGATCGAGAGGGGTGTTCCACTTCCAATTGTGAAGTCACCAACCGTTTAGCAAATTCAAACGGTTTGTGCACTTGGAAAGCGACATGGAAAACATGGAAGACATTTCTGTTAAAGAAGAGTGTGAAGAGACTCCCCATGGACATGAAGTTAGTGACAGTGTAATGAAGAGTGCAACAAATGTAAATAATCATCAATTTGAAGAAATTCTTATTAAAGAAGAACCGTATCAGATTAAGGAAAATTATAATGAAGAAGAAACCTCCGTGATCTCTGATAATAAAAAAAAATGTCCTATTTGTGGTAAAATATTTGCACAAATGAGAAAACATTTAAAATATACACATAACGGAATCAAAAACTTTCAATGTAATGTATGTAACAAAACCTTTAGAGAAAGTGCTGGTTTGAAGTACCATATGTCGATTCATTCTGGCAAAAAGGATAAATTTGAGTGTTCCATTTGTCGGAAGACTTACACACTGAAAAGCACACTGAATAAACATTTGAACACTCATACAATAACCAATCATATTGACAAAAAGAGAGTGTGTCCAGTTTGTGGTAAAATATTTTCGCAAGGTAGTGGCATGAGAAAACATTTGAAGAAACATACAGGAGGTAAAAAATTTCATTGTAATATTTGTAATAAATCGTTTACAGAAAACGCTAGTTTAAAATACCATATGACGATTCATGCTGGCAAAAAAGAATTTGAGTGTGATGTGTGCCACCAATTATTTCCAAATAAAAATATCTTAAAATATCATTTGAATACTCATGTAGTCAGTGATGATAACAAATCAAAGGATTATGAATGTACTCTGTGTAACAAATCATTTTCTCGTAACCAAAGTTTCAAAGATCATATGAATTCTCATAAAGGCATAAAACAATATGAGTGCCCGACATGCAATAAGTCATTTATAAAGAAAAGTGATTTGACCAAACATGTACCTCTTCATAAATTGAGCGATAAGGAGCATACTTGCACTGTATGTAATAAACCTTTTAAACATAAAAAAACTTTAGAGTGCCATATGAAATCTGCTCACGAAGGTATAAAAGATTTTAAGTGCCCGATATGTGATAAATCCTTTGCGGTGAAAAAATACTTGAATAAACATTTAAAATTGCATTCATTAGATAATCAAACAATTAATCACAATCAGATGCAGGCAGATAGTGAATCGCTGAAGGACAATAATTTGACAGTAGAAAATGTTGAAGACATTTTTGTTAAAGAAGAACACGAACTAGATAAAAATATAATATCGGAAATAAGAAATTATAAATTTGAAGAAACTTTCATTAAGGAGGAACCGAAGGAGGACAGATATATGGACGAGGAAATATAGTGCCCTTTATGATCTTGATAAAAGTGTGGACCATATTTGGGCATTTTTTATTTTATAATAAAGTGTATATATGATAAAAAATTTCATTCCACCAGTAAATAATACAATATTTATGTTAGTATTATCTATAAAACTGAGGGTAAAACATACTTCCCAAATAGTCTTATTGTATTTTCTATAATTTCAAATTCATTCCATGAGCAAGTTTTCTCCATTTCTTCTAAATGTTCCAGGTTTTTCCAATTCATTAAAGGGATTGGCGGTATTTCTGAAGGGTTCATGTAATAAACCTATTATTTTAAATATATAATTAATAATACAATAAGAAATATTAAATATCCCAAAGCCTTCAGTACTATCTCTGAATTTTCAACACTGATATTAGTGACATTTATCTGTCAGTTACAGACATTTTATTATCTTTAAATCTATAGAAGATATAATAATTTTTTTAAATGTATCGGATAATTTTTTTTGTGAAAATACTACTACTTGTTGTAGTTGTCCAATTGTTACCAGAATCTATTCAACTCTTTTCATTACTGTTAGATTGAGGAATCCAGAGTTACACAAGTCTTTAGTCTTATAGACACACACACTATTTTAGTTATTTTTATATCAATTAGAAATTTAGGTATGAAAATATGCTGTTTATCAAAGGTAAGTATAAAATATTTTAAAATGACGTACTCAGTAAATTTCGTTTGTGTAATTTTAATATTTGAGACGGCTATAATAAAAGTAACACCATTCAATGTAGTTAGCCATGGTAGTTTATAGCAACTTCTGCCATCTATAGTCTAATAGCAGTATATTTTGTGCTACTATTTCCTACAAAAATGCTACCATTAAAGTAGTAAAAAGTTGTATAAAGGTGAACTGATTGACTCGAAATCATTTCGAGTGAATATATTCTGTATTTATAATGTTTATTAAGTTTCTAAAATAAGATTGTGTTTATTGCTTTAATGTGTTTCGTGCACCGTGAAGCCGATGTAGGAAGTAAGCATAAAAAAGAGGGGAGCAATTGGTTGTAAAAGCCATTTCCCCTACTCCAGGTAGCGCCGCTGTCAACCTTTGGCCATTTTGTATAGTTTATGTCGTAGGTGTATCGTTTTGGCTCATATAATTATTTAACTAAAATATAAACCACCATGTTTTCCTCTTTTCAACGATGTATTAGTTTTTATGTTTTTGAAAAAAATTGAATCTTGAATTTATAAAAAATATATACATCTGCCATAAAATAGTATATTTACTAGCAGAAGCTTCCCCTAGGGCTCCGCCGTTAGTGTTTTATGATAGTCAAATATAAAATTTTGTAATGATTCTTCAATCTGTTTCATGCTTCAAACCAAATATATACGTTGAATGCTTCGCATGCGTATACTTATTCTGTTTGAATTCTGACATTTAAGATCTAATTATTAACCTTTCCTAACTCCACTTGTGATTTATAGATATTTAGCATTAACAATGACAACCTGAAAAAGTAAATATAAAATTTCATAAAAATAACATTTTAAATAATACATACTGTTCGAATACCAGCATTTCATTTATTTGTTTTTGATTGCATTTAGATCATAAAAATGTTCTTTTTATTCCAAAAATATTATCATTTATACGTTCAGATTTACAATGTCAAATGTGTCATATTCTTGCGATATTCGTCTTCAAACTTTCAAAGAATACTTGAGCTTTGTTTCAGTGTAAAAACAAAAATCCACTTTAAATATTTTTTACACAAAAACATCCTACAGAAAATTTACATAAGGCGAGGGCACTCGAGTCTTGAATTTTCTACCACTTGGTAAAACTTTTACGAAAATCGCTCAAACGGGTAAAGCTGTAGCCTTGTTTTTATGTTGGGCGATCGTCGTGATGAAAATATAGTGAATCTATCCTTTTAGTATGGGGATAATATTAAAACTTTATGAGCCATTTTTGTCTATTACTTATATGGGTGGGCATGTTGGGTGGTTAACCTACTTCACTGTCTTTCTAAAACCACTGTCTACCTAAATCCGAGTTATATGCGTTAGGTTTAATACAAAATTAAATGTAGCATACAATATGATGAAAAATTATATTTCAGATCCACTTTCCAACGGTTCCGTTTGTCAACAGATTCACCAATCGTTTAGTGAGAAGATCAACATTATGGAATACATTTCTGTTAAAGAAGAGTGCGAAGAAACAAGCAATCATAGATTTGAAGAAATTCTTATTAAAGAAGAACCTGCCCCTGAAGAAAGCAACAATTGTAATGAAGAAGAAAACTATGACGAGAAATATCAGTGTCCTATTTGCGGTAAAATATTTACAAAGCGGTGTAATATGAGAAAACATTTAACATATACGCATGATGGCGTCAAAAATTTTCGCTGTAATTTATGTAGTAAATCGTTTAGAGAAAGTGCTGGTTTGAAGTACCATATGACCACTCATACCGGCCAAAAAGAAAAATTTGAATGTTCCATTTGTCTTAAATCATACACGAAGAAAAGCTCACTGACAAAACATTTAAATTCTCATAATATAAATGAGGAGGACAACGCATCTTCCAATAACCAGAATAACGAAATCAACCAGTGTACTATTTGTAATAAAATATTTTTACAACGTAGCGCAATGAAAAAACATTTAAAAAAAACTCATACTGGAACCAACAATTTTCATTGTAATTTATGTAATAAATGGTTTACAGAAAAATCTACCTTGAAAAACCATATGGTAACTCATACTAGTAATAGAGAAAAATTTGAATGTTCTATTTGTTATAAGTCGTACTTAACGAAAGGCACTCTGAATATACACATGAATACTCATACAATGAATACGAAAGACGCGACTTGCAGTAACACAAATGAAGAAAAAAGCCAATGTCCTATTTGCGGTAAAAGATTCACACAGCCAAGTAATATGAGGAAACATTTAAAATATATTCATTCTGGAATCAAAAATTTTCGCTGTAATTTATGTAACAAATCGTTTTCAGAAAAATTTGGTCTGAAGTACCACATGACTACTCACACAGGCAAAAAAGAATTTGAGTGTGATATATGCCTTCAGTTATTTCCAAATAATAATGCCTTAAAGAATCATTTAAACACTCATATTGGAAGCGATTATGAAGGCCTGGCTAAACCTTTAGATGTTCGTAAACCGATCCATAAGGAAGGTGTAAACGATTTTGAATGCCCGAAATGTCATAAATTGTTTACCGTTAAAAAATACTTATATAAACATTTAAAACTGCATTTATTGGATGATAACAATCAGACGCACACTGATTCGTCGAAGGACATTAGTTTTATAGTAGAAAACATTGAAGATATTTTTGTTAAAGAAGAACACGAGCTAGATAAAAATATAGAAGAAATAAGTAATAATAAATTTGAAGAAATTCTCATTAAAGAAGAACCAAAGGAAATGAACTAATGAATAAAAGTATTTTGGAAGTGTAAGACTAGGTCACCACACAATTGGGTAGTAGTATTTACTAATATTTCGGAATAAGCAATTATTGTTTCTTAATTAGCTTCTTAATATAAAAGAATGGACGATGTCGGGTCCACCAACTGTATATATCCATTCATCTCAATAAACTTATTTACAATAAATGTAACATTCACTTTTTGTTGGCACGCCGCTAGGTTATAGGCACAGGCAAAAGCACTTAACATTGCTTAGACAAGACATCCCCGAACCTTGGATGGGTAGTTTAGTTGTGTTGTGACCACAGTGTCGTGTGGATCTGTGTGTGTGAGTGTCCATAAGCAGTTTGCTGTAATTAAAGGTAAGTGGTAAATCTCACGGTTGTTCTAATTACAGTACAGGTATGGCGTAAAGGTGTGAATCGCCAGTTTCTTGATTGTTATGTTGTATTTGATACGCATGGTATATGTGAGATATACATTGTGGCCGCAAACATATTATCCGAAGGGCTGTCTGGGACAACCCTGGGTCCATAGAGTCGTGTACTCTAAAGGTGACTAGCGTACATAGCAGAGAAACGCCAAGTGAGAAGCTGAGGTCCATAAGAGGCCTGGGACCGTAAGCTAAGCTCTCGCAATGGGTCTGGGACCCAACATGTCTGGAACATGTATTGGTGGGTATGATACGGCTAGTAATGAAACACCAGGTGTGAGAAACTCCAAATGAAAGGCTGAGTTCCATGAAAGGTATGAAAACCTACGTGCGAGCGTAAGATAAACTTTCATAGGTCTGGGACGGACTTTATACCTATCCCCCCTCCTATCTATCGTATAATGCACGCCTGTAGCAATTGTTGTGATTATAAAGACAATGTGTACATTGTCGATTGTAAGCTAAGCTCTCATAATGGATCTGGGACCCATATGGAGCTCTGGGTGGCTACGGTACCGCTAGGGCTCCGAAGTGACTATTCACGAGAGCCGTATTCCCAGCAAATCGTCCTTGCACTGGGTGCATACCTTTGCGGATAGGGGTACCGGAACCCACAAGGTGTTAGGCCGCATTTAATATGCGGAGCACCTGCCCAAGTCTGGGACTTGGGAATGACCTTATTCTTGCCCCCCCCCCCACCTGTCTATCTTATTAGATGATAATGCACGCCTGTGATAATTGTTGTGATTGGAATGACAATGTGTACTTTATATCGCTTAGGGGAACGCGTCCTAAAGGGCCAGTCCGACGCGGACGAGTCTGTATGAGTGTGGTATTGCCGCCCATATATTCCTGACAATAAATAATTCCATATTAATTAGCCCAACTTAACATGCAATAAACATTAATAGTTTCCATATAATTATTGTTCCATTTACTATTTTCATTTTAAAACGTTACTATTATTAATTTGAAATGATTAGTTAGTTATTTATGTTCACGAAAAAGTAAACATTTAAGCACGACATTCCGAAATAAGCGTTGCGCAATTCAATATAGTTGGCCATGGTGTTTTATAGTAGCTTGTGCCATCTGCAGTTTAATAGCAGCATATGTGCTACTTCCAAGAAAAATGCTACCACCTTTATGTTTTTGCACCATAGGCAACTACTTAGTGCGCGCACAACCCAACCAGTAAAAAAACCATAAAAAAAATCATTGAAATGTATCTTGCAAACTTGACTATAAAAAATATATACATGTCATAAAATGGTATATTCAAGATAATAAAACTTTTATATGAGCCCTTTTTTCTGTTAGTTATATGGCTGGACATATTGGGTGAGTAACCTAGTTCACTGTCTCCTAAAGCCACTGTCTTTCATATTTATCTCTTACAATATAATGAAAATTTATATTTCAGATGAAGAGAGGCATTCCACTTCCAACGATTCCATTTGTTTAGTGAATTCAAATAGTTTGGACTTTGCACTCTGAAGAGCAGGACAACAATTTGACAGTAAAAACAAATATGGAAGAAGTTTCTGTCAAAAAAGAGTGTAAGAATAATATAAAAAATATATTATCACGGCATATTACCCATTGCTGGGTGTGCCAGTCTGCGTTGTACACAGATTTGG
The DNA here is from genome assembly GCA_951394225.1 of Harpalus rufipes. Lineage (NCBI taxonomy): Eukaryota > Metazoa > Arthropoda > Insecta > Coleoptera > Carabidae > Harpalus > Harpalus rufipes. The sequence goes on along the minus strand of OX596290.1, from coordinate 22,481,299 downwards.
TTTTCAATTTAAGGTGTACTAACTCGGCGGAATATCGCGAGTTATGCAAGTTCGCTCTACTCTATCCTTTTACCATGCGCTGTTTCAAGTAGAAAGATCCTTATGCCTTTTAATATAAGGACTAGCGAAAATAATAGATATTTTTTTTGAGTACTGCTCCTAACTCTGATCACAATATAATGAAATTTTATATTTCAGGTCAAGAGGGGCGCTCCACTTCGACCGGTTCCAATTGTGAAAAGGGCGAATTCAAACGGTTTGTGGACTTGGGAAGCGACATGGAAAACATTTCTGTTAAAGTAGAATTTGAAGATACTCCCTGTGGAGATGACCTCAGTGACAGTGTAGTGCAGAGTGCAACGAATACAAATTCCGAAGAGAAGATATTAAAAACTAATAATCATCAATTTGTAGAAATTCGTATTATAGAAGAACCGGATAGTGACAATCTGATTGCGGAAAATTGTAATGAAGAAGAAAACTCCGAGATTTCTAATGATAAAAAAAGTCGGTGTCCTGAATGTGGTAAATATATACTGCGGTGTAATTTGAGAAAGCATTTAAGGTATATACATAAAGGAATCAAAAATTATCATTGTGATGTATGTAATAAATCGTTTACCGAGAGGGCTAGTTGGAAATACCACATGACGACTCATACCGGCCAAAAAGATAAATTTGAATGTTCCATTTGTGATAAGTCGTACACAAAGAAAAGTACATTAACAAGACATTTAAACAATCATACAACGACTTGCAGTAATCCTCGCAATTATCCAAAAAAAGAAAGAATCCCGTGTTCTATTTGTGGTAAAAGTGTACAGCACAATGGTTTGATAAAACATTTAAAGCGTTTACATAATGGAATCAAGGCTTATCGTTGTAAAGTGTGTAATAAATCGTTTAAAGAAAGTGCTAGCTTGAAACATCACATGCGAATTCATAGGGTCAAAAAAAAAAAATTTGAGTGTTCCATTTGTAATAAGTTTTACACAAAGAAAAATTTAAAAAGACATCTAAAAAGGCATACAAATAATGACACAACAACAGATAACAATGCGTCTTGCAGTAATCAGAATAAAGAAAAAAATGAGTGTCCTGTTTGTGGTAAAATATTCACACTGAGAGAATATATGACAAAACATTTAAGATCGGTACATAATGGAATAGAAATATATCCGTGTAATTTATGTGATAAATCGTATGCCGAAAAGGCCAGTTTGGAAAACCATATGACAAGTCATGCTAGCATAAAAGAATTTGAGTGTGATATATGCCATAAATTATTTCCAAATAATAACGACTTAAAATATCATTTAAACACTCACGTTGGAAGCGATTGTGAAGGCAATCCGGCTACACCTTTAAAAATTGGTAAACCGATCCATAAGGACGGTATAACATATTATGAGTGCCCGAAATGTCATAAGTTGTTTATCGTCAAAAGATACTTATATAGCCATTTAAAATTGCATTCATTGGATCCGTCGAATAATTTGACAGTAGAAAACGTTCAAGATATTTTTGTTAAAGAAGAACACGAGCTAGATACAAATATAGAAGAAATAAGTAATAATATATATGAAGAATTTCTAATTAAAGAAGAACCAAAGGAAATGAACTAAAAACACAAAAATGAGAATGTGCCGATTTCTTTTGAACATTAATTTTATAAAAGTATTTTGGAAGTGTAAGACTAGGGCACCACACAATTGGGTAGAAGTATTTACTAATATTTCGGAATAAGCAATCGTAATATTATTGATTCTTAATTAGCTGATTAGTACCTCAAGTGTTTGTTGACTTAGTATTACACTAATATAAAAGACTGTATGGTCGATGTCGGGTCCACCAACTGTATATATCCATTCATCATTTATACTAGTAAATAAACCTATTTATAATAAATGTAACATTCACTTTTTGGTGGCACGCCACTAGGTTAGAAGCGCAGGCAGAAAAACTGACATTCCTAAATACCATAACACCCCCGACCCTCGGATGGGTAGCTTAGTTGTGTTGTGACCACAATGTCGTGTGTGTGTGTGATAGTGTCTATAAGAAAAGAAGCAGTTTGCTGTTATTAAAAGTGAGTGGTAAATCTCACGGTTGTTCTGATTACAGTACAGGTATGGCCTAAATCTGTGGATCGCCAGTTGCTTGATTGTTATGTTGTATTTGATACGCATGGTATATGTGAGATATACATTTGTATTATTGGTTTGTGGCTGCAAACATATTATCCGAAGGGCTGTCTGGGACAACCCTGGGTCCATAGAGTCGTGTACTCTAAATATGGCTAGCGTACATAGCAGAGAAATGCTAAGTGAGAGGCTGAGGTCCATAAGAGGTCTGGGGCCTGCTTATGGCCGTAAGCTAAGCTCTCGCAACGGGTCTGGGGCCCAACATGTCTGGGACATGTATTGATGGCTATGGTACGGCTAGTAGTGAAACACCTCCTATCATATAATGCACGCCTGTAGCAATTGTTGTGATTAGAATGACAATATGTACATTGTCGACTGTAAGCTACTCTCATAATGAGTCTGGGACCCATATTGCAATTGACTGATAAAATATTGGCAGCATATTAAGTGGCAACATAACTTTATTTTTTATTTTATACTAACGAAAATATTATGCATATCAGTATATATTAATAACATATGTTCATGTAATTTTATATATCATAAGAAATTATGGTCACGAAAAAGTAAACTGTCAAGAACCATATTCCGAAATGAGCGTTCCGCAATTCAATATAGTTGGCCATGGTATTTTATAGTAGCTTATGCCATCTGCAGTTTAATAGATATGTGCTACTGAAACATTACTTCCCACAAAAATGCTACCACCGTAAAAAAATCATTGAAATGTATTTTATACATTTGACTTTATAAAAAAATATATACATCTGCCATAAAATGGTATATTCAAGATAATAAAACTTTTATATGAGCCCTTTTTTCTGTTAATTATATGGGTGGACATATTGGGTGAGTAACCTAGTTCACTGTCTCCTAAAGCCACTGTCTTTCATATTTATCTCTTACAATATGATGAAGATTTAAATTTCAGATCAAGAGAGGCATTCCACTTCCAACGATTCCATTTGTTTAGTAAATTCAAATAGTTTGGACTTTGCACTCTGAAGAGCAGGACAACAATTTGACAGTAAAAACAAATATGGAAGAAGTTTCTGTCAAAAAAGAGTGTAAGAATAATATAAAAAATATATTATCACGGCATATTACCCATTGCTGGGTGTGCCAGTCTGCTTTGTACACAGATTTAGTTTTCAATTTGAGGTGTACTAACTCGGCGGAATATCGCGAGTTATGCAAGTTCGCTCTACTCTATCCTTTTACCATGCGCTGTTTCAAGTAGAAAGATCCTTATGCCTTTTAATATAAGGACTAGCGAAAATAATAGATAATTTTTTTGAGTACTGCTCCTAACTCTGATCACAATATAATGAAATTTTATATTTCAGGTCAAGAGGGGCGTTTCACTTCGAACGGTTCCAATTGTGAAAAGAGCGAATTCAAACGGTTTGTGGACTTGGGAAGCGATATGGAAGACATTTCTGTTAAAGTAGAATTTGAAGATACTCCCTGTGGAGAAGACCTCAGTGACAGTGTAGTGCAGAGTGCAACGAATACAAAATCCGAAGAGAAGATATTAAAAACTAATAATCATCAATTTGAAGAAATTATTATTAAAGAAGAACCGGATAGTGACAATCTGATTGCGGAAAATTGTAATGAAGAAGAAAACTCCGTGATTTCTAATAAGAAAAAAAAACGTTGTCCTGTTTGTGGTAAATTTATACAGCAGTGTAATTTGAGTAAACATTTAAGGTATATACATAAAGGAATCAAAAATTATCATTGTGATGTATGTAATAAATCGTTTACCGAGAGGGGTAGTTGGAAATACCACATGACGACTCATACCGGCCAAAAAGATAAATTTGAGTGTTCCATTTGTAATAAGACTTACACAAAGAAAAGTGGATTAAGAAAACATTTATACAATCATACAACGACTTGTAGTAATCCGAATAAAGAAAGAATCCAGTGTTCTATTTGTAGTAAATTTTTACAGCGAAATTGTTTGGCAAAACATTTAAAGCGTACTCATAATGGAATCAAGGCTTATCGTTGTAATTTGTGTAATAAATCGTTTACAGAAAGTGCAAGTTTGAAATATCACGTAAAAATTCATACCGGCAAAAGAGATAAATTTGAGTGTTCCATTTGTAATAAGTCTTACACAAAGAAAAGTGATTTAGCAAGACATTTTAATACGCATTCAAACAATGACACAACAGAAGATAGTGTGTCTTGCAGTAATTGGAATAATAAAAAAAGTGAGTGTCCTGTTTGCGGTAAAATATTTCCAAAGACATCAAATATGAAAAAACATTTAAATTCGATACATTATGGAATAAAAGATTATCGTTGTAATTTATGTGACAAATCGTATGCTGCAAAGGATACTTTGAAATATCATATGAGAAGTCATATTGGCAAAAAAGAATTTGAGTGTGATATATGCCTTCAGTTATTGCCAAATCATAATGCCTTAAAATATCATTTAAACATTCATGTTGGAAGCGATTATGAAGGCAATCTGGCTAAACCTTTAAAAATTGGTAAACCAATCCAGAAGGACGGTATAAAATATTTTGAGTGCCCGAAATGTCATAAGTTGTTTACCGTCAAAAATTACTTGTATACACATTTAAAAATACATTCATTGGATGATCAGATTCACGCAGATATTGATTCGCCGAAGGACAATAATTTGCCAGTAGAAAATATTGAAGATATTTTTGTTAAAGAAGAACACGAGCTAGATAAAAATATAGTAGAACTAAGTAATAATAAATATGAAGAAATTTTCATTAAAGAACCAAAGGATGTCAACTACATGGACTCTGAAATCTGCAACGATCAGAAAGAAAACAAAAATAATGAATCTTAATTTTATAAAACTATTTTGGAAGTGTAAGGCTGTTAAATAATGAGACTGCTTATAAAAAAGAGTTTTATTTTAAAAAATATTTTATAATCAAATGCTTCCCTTCAATGTATTCCCCTTCCCTAGCAACACACCGTTCCAATTTGTGTCGGTAAAGCAGAGATGTTCTTAATTATATCGATATAAAATATTGGCAGCTTATTAAGTGGCAATATAACTTTCGTATCAGTATATATTAATAGTTTATTTATTATAAGAAATTATGATCACGAAAGAGTATCCGAAATGAGCGTTGCGCGATTCAATGTAGTGTATAGCAGCTTCACCCACTTACAGTTTAATAGCATATTACGTGCTACTAAAACATGTACTTCCTCCAAAAATGCTACCACTAATAGTATATTCCGTAAATTAACCACGATCGTTGTTATTGTTTTCTTGTGGTTAACGAGACCAGGTTATGATTACTCGGATTACGATTCGGAACATTTTAATTAATTTGTGTCGGTAAAGCAGAGATGTTCTTAATTATATCGATATAAAATATTGGCAACATAACTTTCGTATCAGTATATATTAATAATATATATTTAAGTAATATAAGTATAAGCAATTATGGTCACGAAAAAGTAAACTGTCAAAAACCACATTCCGAAATAAGCGTTGCGCAATCCAATATAGTTGGCCATGGTATTTTATAGTAGCTGCTACCATCTGCAGTTTAATAGCAGCATATGTGCTACTGAAACATATACTTCCCAAGTAACTAGTAAAAGATTGTATTATAAAGGTGAATTGATTGAATATGGGAAACCTATGACACATAATCACAAAGGTTCGTAAATATTATCATTATTAAATTTCTAATACATAATTGTGTACCTCGTGTATATTATTCATATAAATGATGTTAAAATGAGAAAGAAATGATACGTGAAAGATGAAATTTTACTGAAATAAGTTGTTTATAGTGCCGTGAGTGACTAAATGACAAGAAATTAAAGGATGCAAAAATTTAATCATTCACGGAGATCACGTCTTCTTTATCATTCAATATAATTCAAATGAATGAATAATGTGTCATATATATTGACCATAAAATTGTTTCAGAAAATGCAGTATAAATTCCGCTTCATTGCAAGTGAAAAAATTTGAACTGAGGTATGTACGTATTGATATTTGAACAATTTAACATTGACAATAGTAATAGTACATCTGAATTATTAATTTTTATTAACTGTTTGAGTCAGTCATTTGACATTTTATAGATACATAACCCTCTAAAACCTAACGCACCCAATCTTTACCATTGTACTAAAATCCCGATTTTTATATTAATTAGCTTGTCGTTCTCATTCAGTTCCTTTTCTCTCAAACCTGCAATACAGTCCTTCCATCTTATCTTTGATCTTCCTCTGTTTCTTCAACCTTCTAATATTAAGGCTATTCTTCCAATATATTCTTCATCTCTGCTCATAAAATGTTCAAACCAATGTAATCGTCTCGTATATTTTTTGAAACTTATACACTAGTTATTTCCTCATTTCATCTCTGCCATATTTATTTACTTTTCATTGATACTGACATCTGTCAATTTGAATTATATGAATATATTAGTAGTTTCCATGTTTAGCATAGCTGGCTGATTTATAAAATTTAATTTCTTTAAAATTCTTTAACTCTATATCTATTGTATATGATGTATAATATATTATTTAAATTATAATAACGTTAAATGTCAATAAATCAAATTTAACTGTTAAATCTTCAAATGAGGCTACTTTCGGTTCACTAATTATAACCAAAATCTAATCAGTTATTCTTCTGGATGTAAACTTGAGGAATACGAAAAAATTATAATAAATATGGTAAAATCATATTTTTTGACCAAAGACAGTACCTTCCTTACCTAAAGGTGACGGAAGGTAAAACAATTTTGTACATATACATCTTATTTTTTATCACTTGTAATACGCTGAAAATTTATATTTCAGATTAAGAGAGGTTCATTCACCAATCGTTTAGTGAATTCAAATAGTTTGGACTTGACACTCTGAAGAGAAGGACAACAGTTTGACAGTAAAAACAAATATGGAAGAAGTTTCTGTTAAAAAAGAATATCAAGAGACTTCCTATGAAGATGAACTTAGTAACAGTGTAGTGCAAAGTGCAACGAATACAGAATGCGAAGAAAATATGGTATTAGAATCAAATAATCATCAATTCGAAGAAATTCTTATTAAAGAAGAACCGTGCTCAGACGACAGCGACAATCAGATTAAGGAAAATTCTAATGAAGTGCCCACGATTTCTGATAAATCAAAATGTCATTGCCCTATATGCGGCAAATATATGAGCCGTTGTAATTTGAAGAGACATCTAAGACAAAAACATAGTGGGATAAAAGATTTTTACTGTAATTTATGTAATAAATCGTTTACAGAAAGCGCTAGTTTGAAATACCACATGACGACTCATACCGGCCAAAAAGATAAATTCGAGTGTTCCATTTGTAATAAGTCTTACACAAAGAAAAGCACATTAAAAAGACATTTTAATACGCATACAAAAAACACAACAAACAGTACCACTTGCAGCAATCAAAATAAAGATCAAACTCAGTGTCCTCTATGCGGTAAAATATTCACTCAGCCGGGAAACATGAGAAAACATTTAAGATATATACATAATGGAATAAAAAAATATCGTTGTAATTTATGCGATAAAGCATTTACAGAAAAACATAGTCTAAAATATCATATGACGAGTCATGCCGTCAAAAAAGAATTTGAGTGTGATATATGCCACCAGTTATTCCCAAATGATAATGCCTTAAAGTGTCATTTAAGCACTCACATTGGTAGTGATGTTAACAAATCAAAAGGTCCTCAATATATATGCAGTCTATGTAACAGATCATTTATACGTAAACATAGACTAAAAGAACATATTGATACGCACAATGGCATCGCACGCTTCCAATGTCACCTATGCCAAAAGTCATTCAAACGCAAACGCCAACTAGACAAACACATAAAAATTCACAAATTGAGCGATCGGGAGCATTCTTGCACCATATGCAACAAACCATTTAAATATCAAAAAAGTTTGGAATACCACTTGAAAGCCCATGAAGGCATTAAAGATTTTGAGTGTCCGAAATGCCATGAATCGTTTGTCGCGAAAGAATATCTATGCAAACATTTAAAATTGCATTTATTGGATGATCAAACGATGTTCAATCAGATGCACGCGGATAATACTGACAATAGTTTGACAGAGGAAAATATTGAAGAAATTTTGGTTAAAGAACATGAGCTAAATGGAAATGGAACAGAAATTGAAGAAGCTTTTATTAAAGAAGAACCGCATGATGAGTATATGGAGTCTGAAGATCACAACCACACAGAAACAATGTAGTGATAAAAGTGCAAATCAAAAATATATTAAGGATTAAGATAATGGGACAATGCCAAATATATTCGTACCCTACGAGGTCTGGCTATTAAATAACGAGCTTATGAAAAAGTTTTATTTTAAAAATGTACTCCCCTCCCCTCGCCACACACCGTTCCCTCGTTTTTTCCATTGGTCAAAGCAATATTGGAAGTCTTCTTTTGTGAGAGCGATTTTCGCCTCACCTCTTCCATCGACTCGAGGAATCCAACAAATTATTTTATAATCGAATGCTCCCCTTCAATGTACTCCCCTCCCCTCGCCAAACACCGTTCCCTTCGTTTTTTCCATTGGTCAAAGCAATATTGGAAGTTTTCTTTTGTGAGAGCGATTTTCGCCTCACCTCTTCCATCGACTCGAGGAATCCAAAAAATTATTTTATAATCGAATGCTCCCCTTCAATGTACTCCCCTCCCCTCGCCAAACACCGTTCCCTTCGTTTTTTCCATTGGTCAAAGCAATATTGGAAGTCTTCTTTTGTGAGAGCGATTTTCGCCTCACCTCTTCCATCGACTCGAGGAATCCAACAAATTATTTTATAATCGAATGCTCCCCTTCAATGTGCCCCCCTCCCCTCGCCAAACACCGTTCCCTTCGTTTTTTCCATTGGTCAAAGCAATATTGGAAGTCTTCTTTTGTGAGAGCGATTTTCGCCTCACCTCTTCCATCGACTCAAGGAATCCAACAAATTATTTTATAATCGAATGCTCCCCTTCAATGTACCCCCCTCCCCTCGCCAAACACCGTTCCCTTCGTTTTTTCCATTGGTCAAAGCAATATTGGAAGTCTTCTTTTGTGAGAGCGATTTTCGCCTCACCTCTTCCATCGACTCGAGGAATCCAACAAATTATTTTATAATCGAATGCTCCCCTTCAATGTACCCCCCTCCCCTCGCCAAACACCGTTCCCTTCGTTTTTTCCATTGGTCAAAGCAATATTGGAAGTCTTCTTTTGTAAGAGCGTTTAGAAGCGTTGTCCTGGTGCAAAGTTCACGACTTGTTTTTCTACAACTTCTTACAAACTCGTTCTCGGAGTGTTGCCAAAACTTTCAAATAGTAAGTTTGGTTTACAGTTTGACCCTCGGGAACCCATTCAGTCATCACGATGCCGTTGACGTCGAAAAAACGATTAGCATGGCTTTAAATCTTGATTTCTACATCGTTGCTTTTTCATTCTTGGCGATACTGGAGTTTTCCAGTGCCTCTTTCAACAACTTATAGCACTCAGTCGGAGTTTTTTTTAATTTAACGAGAAATTTGTTATCGGCACGAGAAAAAACACGTTTGTTTCTAACCTCTATGGAAAAAATACTACTATATCGACAAAAACGTGTTTTCATACCGGAATAGTAGACACTTCCAGTTATTCAACGTTGCATTCGTTTCCCCCCCTTTCCCTCTAGGACGTCTTCTGTGCGCGTAGTCTCGTTATTTAATAGCCAGACCTACTTATACAAATTAATAATTGTATTGATGACCCATGTACTCTTGAGCTAATACTATTTCACGTTCCACGAGTCACTTCAAGAAATAAATACAAATTGAAATCTCCAATAACTCTGTGGATTATTTGTTAAATTTCTTATATGTTCATCAATTTATTAATGTACTTATTCAATACATTCGTTTATATATTTCTATCTTGTATCATGTTGCATCGATTTATTAATAAATAAATATTACTGTTTCGACGTTTTGACGGCGAAGTGCTGTCCATCTATTTTGTGTCATCCCAATAAACTTCAAGAATTTTTTGAATGATATTTTCTTGAATGGTTACAGCAAAGCGCAAATAAGAACTAAAGGCCAAAAATAAATCTTTACTTGTTCCTCAAGTTGTTACTAATAGAAAATTATTTGATACTTGTCAATAAAATCCGTGATCTTGGCAATTTTATAACATTCTTTGTCAGTGTGGTAAAGCATACATTGGTCAAACGGGTAGAACTGTAGCAACAAGATTAAATCAACCAGATTGCCGAACATTCAAGAATTACATGGAATATAAAAACTAGAAGATTTTAGCAAGACAAAATAACTGAATCATTAATTAGAGAAGCCATCGAAATCAAGATTTTTTTATTAGTAAATATATAAACGAAAAGTCGCATATTTCATGTTATATTACTGTATTTATTAAATGAGACGGATTTTATATAAAAAAAAGTTTTTTTTAATAACCCCATTATTGGCGTCAATAAAGTTGGCCATATTTACAATAGCTCCTGCCATCTATACTTTAATAGCATCATGTGCGACCAAAACATAAAAATTCCTGTAACAATGCTACCAACATAAATAAAAAAATATACAAAATTAAACTAACAATCTGACAGTATTGCGAACATTTGTATTTGACACAATTCCAGTCCAGTGTTTACATTAAACGTAGAATCATCAACCAAATTATTTCTTAATAAATAGTGCTGGTGATAATATATATTTGATGAATATTCTCGTTATTAGATTTTTAAAACATGTGTTCCTTGTTTTAAATGTGTTTCATGTATACAAATGATAAGTACCCGTATCGTTAAAGACATTGACGATGAGGATCTAGAAAAACTTCTGCCCGACATTGTAAGTTACATAAATTTTTGTTTTGGTAAAAATGCAGTATACAGCACAGCCTAATTGCAAGTGTAAAAAAATTGATCTAAACAATGTTGATATTGATATTTCAACAATTTAATATTGTCAATAACAATAGTACATTATTTATAGGGACATTTTTTAGATACATAACCTTATCTAATACCTTAACAAAGCTCAGGTCATCAAAAATTTAGCTCTTTTACAAGTTTATAATAATAATAAAAACTATAATCTTGTTGAACTGTCGAGCCATTATAATTTCTTCTTTGCAAAACTTTGTTTAAACATGTAAGGGGATGAATTCGTTTCAACTTCAGTTGGCAATGCGGTCACCCAGGTGGGGCAATTTTTTTTTATAAAAATAATTATTTTCATATATTTTCGCTAGTAATTTGTCACGATGGCTCAAAACAACGTTTCAACGACATTACATTCATAAATTTATTTATTTGGCATTTCAGTCATTTAAAATATTTTGATACTAGGCATGTACTATATACTGCATTTAACTTTTATTTTTCTTGTAAACCTTATTCTAGTTAAGAAGACAGTAACCAGAAGATTAATTTATCGTTAGACTAGGAATAGAGGGGACCTTATTGCAACGCCATAATCAGCTGAATCAGTGTAGTCGCCCAGTTAAATACTCTTATGTTACAGTTGACCAAATCTAAATAAATACTTGCTTATTCATAACTATGAATTTTCTTTATTCTGTTTTATAACACATCTGGCGTCGGCCATTCAACTGATTCTGGCCTTGCAATAAGGTCGAAAGTCGCTAAAATGATTTGGAAAATCTGTCTTCCTCTATTTCTGGTCTAATTGAGCGCTAAATTTGAATCTAGTGATATTTAATTATGAATTGAAATATATAGAAAAAAACCGTTATATTAATTTATAAGTTTATGCTATTCATTTGAAAAAATAACAGTTTTATGATTTAGATTATCCTCAAAATCTACATTTTAATTTAAATAAGAATATATCGTTAGAGTAACGTTCGTTTGTAGAAGTAGGAAATGATAAATATAATTAATACAAAATGTAAGGTTATCATGAAAACAAAAACACACACATCGTCCTAATATTCATTCATCATTTCGTTCAGTTTCCTAACGCTCAAATCTTGACCATGAAGTTGGCGCAGATGAACTTGGCGCGCCCAGAATTTAAAAAGTACACTCCGGAGGACAAAATGTCCATGAAAAAAAAAAAAACTTTAAGGTGAAGCCCACACTGTCTTCTTAACTGAAATAAAATTTAGACTATAAATATTAAAAATGTTTTTATTATTATTAGGTATTTGTTGTCAAAAACTTTTCGTTCTGTTATTAATCTCAACATTAGCGATATTTTTATACTAAATTTAACAATTGTACTGTGCACCTTACAGGCGGTATGCATTTGGGTCGTTTTGGTAACGCAACATGATTATTTTTTGTCAGAATAATTTTGTAAATAGATATTATATCATGCCGTTGAGCTTCCCCTAGGTGGATAGTGTTTATGATTGTTTACACGCATTCCCACATGGGAAACGTGCATAAACTATACAAAATGCTAACGCCCTCCTATAATATCCACATGAATTAACGTTCTTAAAATCAATACATTACAATTTTACAGACCGACCAGATCGTATGAAATAATTTTACGCCGCATACTGTTAAATAAATATAATTAGAATTGTTAGAATTTTTACCACAGCTGTTGGTTCTACCCAGTTGCGTGAAACATTTGCCTGCATAGTACATCACTGTGAATTAAAACAAAAGCCTGACGCATAGAACACTGGTTTATTTAGCTTGAATATTTTTCTAAAAAACAATACCCTCACCGCACAAAAGTCACGCTTGGACAATTCGGGCATGTTTTGTGCATTAGGTTAGCTTATTGTTATATTTGGAGGAATATAACATTTTTTTTTCTGATTCCATCCTCGAGGTTGATAATTTTGGTGGTATATGTGTTGAGTTGAACAGTTTCCCGTATTGATGGGCTATGTTCGGGTTTCAAATACTGTCCTTGTGTAAATGTTTTTAATGTTGATACATTATACTTGTAACATAAATACTGATATTACGGTTAAAGATAAATAATTGGAGCTGCAGTCTTGGTGAAAAATGTTTATTAAGGTTTCATCTATTTAACATTACGACGTTTCGATTCCGAATAAATCATCATCGAGTTGAGAAACAATTCATTGCAATACGAAAATTAAATAATAAAAAAAGAATGAAAATGTCGTCAAAAGGTATCACTTCAGTTAATACTTAATGTTGGCTATGTGTCTGGTCGCGAATTTTAATGGCACTAAATTGACTCCTGTGGCGCACTCTCCACGCCAGCATTGAGTACCCGTGAGGTGACGCCTGGTAAGTGCCCGCACGGTACAAATATTACATCATTACCTATATATGTGTACAAAGCAGATTGGCACACCCAGCAATGGGTAATATGCCGTGATGATATATTTATTTAATTTAGTTACTTATGACATATTTGGCAACACTTTTCTTGTGCATATGAACCGTCAAAAATTATAATTTTTAAATACCTTTGTGAAATAATTGCCCATTTTCATCAGTGATGATTTTAAATTTCGTTTCTTTCAATTTCCATTTAAAGTTTGAAATTGATACGTCAAATGTGTCATTCCATGGCGATGTTCGTTGTAAATTTTAAAGGAGGACTTCAATTGTTTCAATTTCCTAATTTAACACATGTAATGATTTTTTATGCAAAAACTATCCTACAGAAAATCTACATAAGTCGAGGACACTAGAGACAAGAATTTCTTATCACTTGGTACAACTTTTACGAAAATCGCTTTAACCATTAAGCTGTTTTTATATGTGACAAATGGAACAAAATACAGATGGCGCTCAAAGTCCGCGTGAGTATAGTGGACAGTTGTGCCAACGACAAAAAGAATTTCGCTTTTTTAATATACAATTGCCGGTATTTTCTTGACAGAATGTATATTTATCGCTTACAATATGATGAAAATTTATATTTCAGATCAAGAGAGACGTTCCACTTCCCCCATTTCCATTTGTGAAAAGTGAATCAAACGGTTTGGACTTACGAGCGTACGATAACTCTGAAGAGGACAACAGTTTGACAGTACAAACAAATATGGAAGACATTTCAGTTAAAGAAGAATGCGAAGAAAATATACTGTTAAAAGCAAGTAATCATGTATTTGAAGAAATTCTTATTAAGGAATATTGTAATGAAGAAAACTCCGAGATCTCTGATGATAAAAAAAGACAGTGTCCAATTTGTGGTAAAATATTTTCACAAGGTAGTAATATGAAAAAACATTTGAAGAAACATACAGGCACCAAAGATTTTCGTTGTAATATTTGTAATAAGTCGTTTACAGAAAAATTTAGTCTGAAATACCACATGACAAGCCATACTGGTAAAAAAGAATTTGAGTGTGATATTTGTCATCAATTATTTCCAAATAATAATAACTTAATGTATCACTTAAACACTCATATTGGTAGCGATGATAAATCAAATGATTATCAATGCAATCTATGTAACAAGTCATTTATGGGTAAATCTAGTTATGATTATCACATAAACTCTCATAAAGGTATAAAACAATTTCAATGTACAACATGTTATAAAACTTTTATAAACAATGGCGCCTTGAATAGACATTTAAAAATTCATAAAGTGAATGATGAGAAACATATATGTAATATTTGTAATAAACAATTTAAATATAAAAAAAGTTTAGAATGCCACATGAAGGCTCATAGAGGTATAATGGATTTTAAGTGCCCGAAATGCCAAAAGTCGTTTGCCGTTAAAAGATATCTGTATAAACATTTAAAAATGCACTCATTAGATGATCAAACACTTATTTACAATCAGATACACACAGACACTGATTCGTCGAACGATAATTTGTCAATGGAAGTAACTTTCGTTAGCGAAGAAGAGTGTGAACAAGAAAATAAATCTGCAGTATCGCAAACAAGTAATAACAAATTTGAAGAAATTTTCATTATAGACAACCAGACAGACAAAATACATACACCGATTTACAATCTGACAGATAGTACCAACAATGCGACAGAAACAAATATTACAAATATGCAAGACATTTTTGTCAAAGAAGAACACGAACTTGATAAAAATATAGTCCAAGATTCAACAAAAAATATAGAACATATCTACAAATCGAGTATTCAAAAACTTGAAGAAATTCTTATTAAAGGACAACGCATGGAAGACAATATGAACCTTAACTACAATGATCAAAATGAAGATTGCACCGAGATTTGTGAAGACAACAGGCAATGCCCTAATTGCGGTGAAATATTTTCACAGTCTGATAATATGAAAACGCATTTAAAATATATAGATAGTGGAATCCAAATTTTTTGTTGTAATTTGAAAAATAAATCGTTTCCAAATAATAATACCTTAAAGTATCATATTCGTAGTGATGATAACATTTCAAAAGATCAACTTAAAAAAACTTTGGAATTCCATATGAAATCGCATGATGATATCAAAGATTTTGAGTGCTCAATATGTCATAAGTCGTTTGCGCTGAAAAAATACCTGTCCAAGCACTTAAAAATGCATACATTGGACACAATTAGTACAAATACGGAACATACTTTGGCCACCGAAGAACATTCTGAAGAAATTTCTTTTGAACATGTATCAGAAGAAACTTCGGCAGCCATAAACATGGACTTTGAAGATAGCAGCAATACGAACGAAAAAAGTATTGATGAAATGCAAAATAAAATGCATCCAATGGATGATCAGAGTCTTATATACAATCAGATACACACAACCAGTACTGACATGTTCAAGGACGACAGTACAATCATACAAACAATTAATAGAAATACGGAACAAACTTTGGTGACTGAAGAACAGTCTGAAACAACTTCAGCAGACATAAACATGGACTTTGAAGGTAGCAACAATACGAACGACAAATGTATTGAAGAAATGCAAATCAAAATGCATTCATCGGATGGTCAGACCCTTAATCAGATACACACAGATGGTACTGGCACATCGAAAAACGGTAGTGCAATTATACAAACAATTAATACAAATACGGAACAAACTTTGGTTACTGAAGAACAGTCTGAAACTTCAGCAAACATAAACATGGACTTTGAAAATAGCAACAACACGAACGAGAAATGTATTGAAACAAGTAGTCAAAAATTTGAAGCTGTTAAAAAACCGATAAACGACAACCAAAATGAGAAAATATGTCCTATAGAAGTGCAAAAGACAAGAAAAAAAATTAAGAAAAAACTAATACAGTGTCCTATGCCAACATGCCATAAAAAGTTCCCACGGAAATTGGATTTATACAATCATTTGAAAACGCATGCATTTGGTCAAAATCTTATTGATAATCCGGTGGATAGTACAATTGAAGAAAATGATGAAACCACTGAAATTTTAGAAAATATCTCTGAACCAGTAAAAGACAACAATCAAGAAAGTAATGATGAAGTTCAAACCCTACAAAAAATTATGGAAATTAAGAGAAGAGCGAAACGCGTCCAATGCCCTATTTGTAAAGTATTTACATCCCAATTAAGAATACATATGACCATACATTCTGACATCAAAAAATTCCAGTGTAAAATATGTAATAAACGGTTTAGACATAATCTTACTTTACAATACCATCTAAGATCACACGCTCAAACTAAAGATTTCAATTGTCATTTATGTAACAAGCCCTTTAAACATAAACAGAGTTTGACATACCACATGACGATTCATTCCGGTATAAAAGAAACATTTGGTTGTCCTATTTGTCATAAAACATATGCAAAAAAATGCGGCTTGAAAGTACATATGAATACTCATAATGCAACATGCAGTAAACAGAATGTAGAAAAAATTCCGTGTTCTGTTTGCGATAAAATATTGCAACGCAGTAATATGAAAAAACATTTAAAAAAACATACAGAAAAAAAATATTATCGTTGTAACTTATGTAATAAATCGTTTACAGAACGATTCAGTTTGAAGTACCATATGACGACCCATATTGGTAAAAAAGAATTTGAATGTTCCATGTGTCAACAATTATTTCCAAATAACAATAAACTAACAAAACATTTGAAAACTCATATTAGTATGAAAACACATAACCAACAAACAGATAAAAATATAGACAATTCTATTAGAGAAATTGATAAAATTGCAACGAAATCAAATATGGAACACATATCAGAAGATGCATCTTACAACAATTCAGTGCCAAACAATAAAAATATTTCTGTTGAAGAACATCTTGATAGAAATGTATTACAAATTTCAACAAACTATTGCAAAAATAATCAAATTATTATGGAATCTGTTTCGGAAAATAAATTTGAAGAAATTGTTATTGAAGAACAACCAATACAACACTATATGGACTTCGGCGATTGCAAAAATGAAATAAAATGTGAAGAAGACGTACCTGTTTGTCCAGTCGATAATGATGTGAACTATTGCAAAAATAATCAAATTATTATGGAATCTTTTTCGGAAAATAAGTTTGAAGAAATTATTATTGAAGAACAACCGATAAAACGTAATGAAGATGACGAAAATTTAAAAATACCTACATCAAGTGCGATTGAGAAAAAAAGTACTAAAGGCAAGAAAATAACAACAAAAAAAGTGAAGAAGAAGAAAATAATACAGTGCCCTATATGCAATATATTTACAGAACGTGTTAATATGATACAACATATAAAGACACATTCGGAAAAACAAGATGTAAAATGTCCCATTTGCTATAAGACTTTGACAGGAAAAATGTTGTTGTACACACATCTAAAAACGCATACATTGAATGAACAACAAAATGACATTCTTATCAAAGAAGAAGTTTACGAAAAAACTTCTTCTGAACATGAACTTTATAAAAGTTTAAAAATTGATACAGAATATATTTCGGGGGAAGGGAATTGTAAATTTAAAGAAGAACAACCAAATAAAAACAGCCCCGGGTCGTTTGCAGAAAAAAATGATGAAACTATACTTAATAATATAAACTGTTGTCAAATCGATACACCAGGAACAAATAATCAGAAATTTGAAGAAATACTTATTATAGAAGAACCGATTCAAGATATGCACATGGAGTCAGAAGATCAGAACCAAAATTCTAGGAAAGAAAAACGCCAATGCCCTATTTGTAAAATATTTGTACTGCGTATAAATATGAACAGACATCTAAAATCACATAATGGCCACAAAGATTTTCACTGCCATATTTGTAATAAAGTATTCACCCAAAAAGCGTCTTTAGAATATCATATAAACGCCCATAACGGCATAAAAGACTTTGAGTGCTCAATATGCCATAAATCGTTTGCAAAGAGTAGCACCTTAAAAACACATTTACAAATACATACCAGACTTAATGAGAATAACCACGAATTTGAAGATAACAGTCAAAACAATAAATATAGTCTTCACGAAAGACAGTGTCCAGTTTGCGCCCAAATATTCGTATTCCCTAGTAGCATGAGAAATCATTTAAAGAAACACACAGGAGACGTAGATTATCATTGTTATTTATGTAATATGTCGTTCAAACATATACCAAGTTTCAAAAAACATTTGGCTTCTCATAACAAAGATTGCTCCATAAGCCATAAATGGGTTGCAAAAGAAAGTGTTTTGGAAACACATTTATATATTCAGACACCTAAAAACCCTGACACAACGAAGGAAGAAGACCAGCCGGGAGAAGACATGATACAAC
This sequence comes from Harpalus rufipes, assembly GCA_951394225.1. Taxonomy (NCBI): domain Eukaryota; kingdom Metazoa; phylum Arthropoda; class Insecta; order Coleoptera; family Carabidae; genus Harpalus; species Harpalus rufipes. Next base: position 22,462,489 of record OX596290.1, on the reverse strand, counting down.
ACATTAAAACACATACTACAAACAAAGATTACCATTGTAATCTATGTAATAAACAATTTAAAGACAGATCTGGGCTGCGATACCACAAGAACCATACACACATTGATAAAAAAGAATTTAAGTGTGATATATGCCATCAGTTGTTTCCAAATAATAATAAATTAAAATACCATATGAAAAAACATATTGGTAATGATGAAAATAAATCAAAATATTTTCATTGCTCTCTTTGTAATAAATCATTCACACAGAAAGCTTCTTTGCAATATCATATGAAAGTTCATGATGGAATAAAAGATTTTGAATGCACGATTTGTTATAAGGCGTTTGCGAAGAAAAGTATATTAAAAAATCATTTAAATATGCATATATCAACCCTTACTTGTACAATATGTAAGCAATTATTTCCAGAGATAAATTGTCTGAAAGACCATTTACTTAGTCACATGTTAACTCCAGGGCGATCATTTTAATTGGAATGTTAAAACTATCTCTAAAAACACAGTTTGTACTTTTCTGCATTCTATAGGATTACAATTTATAATAATTAGTATTTTGGTTTATTTAATAAGTATAGTAGGTAAATAGTTTTTGGATATTTTACATTCCATAGGTACACTGTATTTAATTTAGTATATAATTTTATTTTTACCTATTTAAATTATTGTAAGGTGTTGTTAATGAGATTTTTTTTCTGTGTGGTAATAACAATAATACATTTTGTAAATGTAAATATGTAAATAAACAGTCAAAAGTATATGTGTATTATGTACAAATTCCATACATAAATTTCCAAATTTCCAGTAAAATTATTTCATTAGGAGTCGCTATTTTTTATTTTCTTCTTCCACTCATTTCTGTTTTGCGTGTCCCTTTTCTCTCAAATCTTACACAATACAGTCCTTCCATCTTTGGTCTTTCTCTGTTTCTTCAACCTTGTATTACTAAGCATTCATCCAATATATTCTTCATTTATCCTCATGACATGTTCAAACCAATGTAATCATCTCGCTTGTATCTTTCTAGAAACTTGTAACACTAATCTACTTCAACATCCTCATTTCTGCCACATTAATTTACTTTTTATTTATACTGACATCTGGCAATTTGAATTATATGAATATATTAGTAGTTTCCATGTTTAGCATAGCTGGCTGATTTATATTTTTTTTTAAAAATTCTTTAACTCTATATCTATTGAATATGAAGTATAAAATGCAATCAAATCGTATAGAGAATAATATATTCTTTAAGTTATAATAACGTTATTATTGTATCATGTATAAATTCCATACATAAATTTCCAGTAAAATTATTTCATAAACTATGCAAATTGCACTTGACACTGACATCTTGTTCTTTAGCTTTTCCCATTCGTTAGGGGTCGCTATTTTTTATTTTCTTCAACTCATTTCTGTTTTGCGAGTCGTTCTCATTCAGTTCCTTTTCTCTCAAGTCTTACACGGTACAGTCCTTCCATCTTATCTTTGGTCTTCCTCTGTTTCTTCAACCTTCTATTAATAAGCTATCTTCCAATATATTCTTCATCTCACCTCATGACATGTTCAAACCAATGTAATCGTCTCTCTTATATCTTTCTGGAAACTTGTAACACTAGAGTTATTTCCTTTTCTATCTTTCCGTGTCTTTCCCAATATCTACTTCAACATCCTCATATCTGCCACATTAATTTACTTTTTATTGATACTGACATCTGTCAATTTGAATTATCTGAATATATTAGCAGTACATATTCTTTAAGTTATAATAACGTTAAATATCAATAAATCATATTTAACTGTTAAAATCTTCAAATGAGGCTACTTCCGGTTGACCAATTATAACCAGAATCTAATCAGTTGTTCTTCTGGATGTAAACTTGAGGAACAAAAACACACATACAGACATTATCGTAAAAATGGTAAAATCGTATTTTTAAATTGCGCGCGAAGTTCATCGGCGCTAACTTCATGGTGAAGATTTGAACGTTAGGAAACTGAACGAAATGTATGCATACCTAACCAAGTCTTTTTTAGTATAGGCAAAATCGGATACAATCAATTTTTTCAAACAAAAAAAATAAAATCAAAACGCATGATAATAATCACAATGTATATGTTTCAGGAATTTTTTAGCTTGGGTGCTCCACTGTGCATTTGCTCCATCTTCCACTATATAGTTAAAAGTGCACGAGAAACAACATGGCGCAGGCGTGCGAAGCTTCGAACATTCAGCCGCCTGTAGACTCAGAAGACTCAGACAATCCTGATAATAAAGAACCAGACGAAAATCTTCAGAAATTTGAACAAATTTATATTAAACAAGAAATAGTGGATGAAAGCTTCTATGATTGTGATTTTTACCATTTCCTGGACCACAACAAAGAAAAGGGAGAAAATTTAATAGACAACAAAACAGAAACAGATTCTGAAGAAGAAGTAGAAGACACGCCCAAAAATGAAAGCGACAATAATATAAATGAAATTAGTACACATTGTGATAAACAATTGTCGAAGCCCTTAAATCTTGGTACTGTAAGCCATACATGCCCAATATGTAAAAAATCGTTTACACGCAAAAATAATTTAGTTAATCATATGAAAGTACACACTGGGATAAAAGATTTCCAATGTACCGTTTGTGAGAAAGGATTCACATGCCGAGATGGTTTGGTCCGCCATATGAGAAGTCATAACAAAAGTTTCAAGTGTTCTATGTGTACAAAAAGATTCTCAGATAAACGTTACCTACGAATTCATTTGAAATTACATGATGGTATAAAAGATTTCCAGTGTGATATTTGCAACAAGTCTTACACACGAAAATTTAGGTTAGAATCTCATATGAAATTACATAACGGGGTAAGAGAATTCCAGTGTGAAGTTTGCAAGAAGGCATTTATACGAAAAGACAATCTGGCTAGACATATGAAAATCCATTGAAGAATGTATAAAATGTTGTAAATACCGTGAATCAATAAATGTTTTGGGGTTGTAACATATTGTGTTATTTCTTACATAATTTAAAAATTACAATACAAGTGTTTTATATCGTTGAAAAAAAATGCATTTTAATATCACAGCCTACTCTGAGTTCCATATGAAAATTCCAAGTAAATTAAATTTTAACTAAACAAACAAAAGAATAATTTAAGCCACATCATCGTAAAAATGTTAAAATCGGATTGTAGGGACCTTAAAACGTGATTATTCAATAAAATCTAGATCTAGGCAGTTACACTATTCATTTCGAGAAGCACTTTATAGGGTGTAAATTAGGTGAACTGCATTACATATTAGTTATGGTCGTGGTTTAAATTATTCTTTTGATATTTATAAAGACAAGCATTAACGTAATAAGTTCAAATTTAATTTACATACTACTTTACTTGCAGCTTTTTTTTTCTGGTGAGGCACTGCCTCACCTGCCTACCCTGACAAGCCGCCACTGTTAAAACGTGACAACCTATACAGAGTGTTATATTTTAATGGACCCAGCAAATATCTCGCTTACTTTTCAAATTTGTACAAAAATATAGTATGTTCCATTTGAAATTTCAAAGTTGATATTAATTACTAATAAACCGGAAGTGGTATCCGTCATCAAGTAGCTTACATGTTGCTGTATAAATCATGTTATATGAAATAAATTACTAACTTAATAAATAAGCGAGATATTTACTGGGTCCATTAAAATATAACACCCGTATATGTTAAAGACTAAAAGTTTAAATTCCTAAAAATTCATTTTATATTTATAATGCTGCGCCAGACACTTACGTTGGTATGAAAGTAAAAGACATGTTTATAAAAATGTTTTAATTTAACACAATTTATTAAACAAAACATTTGACATCAATCAACAATCATCATTCGATATTCAAAATGGCTGCAGAAGAAGGAAATTTTAATTCCACATAAGCGGCGTTTCGTTAACTTTACCAAATGAAAATTAAAGTACCTAGATTACAAAAGTACTGAAATTTGCTGTAATTTTTTCGGTTATTGGTTTATCCTCATAAAAATACTTGAAAATCCTTCTTCTTTAAGTTATAATAACGTTAAATAATATTTAACTATTAAAATCTTCAAATAAGGGTACTTCCGGTTGACCAATTATAACCAAAATCTAAACACTTGTTCTTCTGAATGTAAACTTGAAAAATGCGCAAAAATTATAATTTTTGGAATTGTGGTATTGAAGTTATGCTTATTCACTAAAAACTCATCAATGATTTTTTTGGCTAAAGACAATACCTTCCTTACCTAAAGGTGACGGAACGTAAAAATGGTTTGTTTTTTTGTGCCGGCGAGTGTGTATTTATATGTAATATATTTCTAACGTCTTGTTATTTTAATAGGTTTATAGTTAATAGTAATATTTACCATAGAGCCCCTGAAGATCTTAGTTTTTTTGTACGTAACAATCTGTATTGTAAAATATTTTATTTTAAATAAACTGAATTATTATTGTATAAAACAGATGTTATGTATGTTCCTACAATTCATCTTTATTATATAATACGTATATAGGAATCATTTTCATTTGAATTTATTCTTTCGGAAATATTTATTGTAATAATAATTATAATAGTTGTACATTTTTAAAAAGTGCTACCGTCTTAAGCGTTTTATAACTGTTTACACGAATTCCCACATTGGAAATGTGCATAAGCTATACAAAGTGCTAACGCCGCTGGCCCTTCTACGATATCCACATGTATTAATATTCTTAAATACATTTACAATCTTACAGCCCGACATTAACATATTACAGGTCTCTTCAAATAGGGATAAAAATCTTTGTGGAGAAGATTCTGTAAGTGTTAATAGATTTGAGACAAATAAACATAGTCAAATTGTGGCATCAATTTATGTACCAATAACTACATTTAAACTTGAGACAATCTGTTCTTGTTGACATACTAACTAATATTAATAATTTATAGAAGATATAAAATAAAATATGATAAATTTTAGACCAACCTCGAATACTGTCAGTGCAATTTGGCCAAGAGACGTGTAGATCTCAGCATCTCGGGAATGTTTACTGGAACAAAATTTCAGTTATTTCACTATTTAGTCCACTGAAAACCATCACACATTAAAAATTCATATCACGAAAGTTAGTTTGACAGTAAAAGACACAAATATACACTATTTTAAGTCCCTCAACAAAAGTTTTTCGCGAGAATTGCACTTAATACAAGCATAACACATTCTCATTTGTAGGTAACAAATACACTGACAAAAGACAGCAATAATAAACAACAAACACCGGACTTGTTATTAGCTCGAACTTGTTTGTTAAGACCCGATCTGTAGCTTCACTGGTCGACACTAAAATTAAATAAAAATAATAAACTATTTATTCACTTAATTAATGTAAAATAACAAATAAATTATTATTAAACACGTATCGTTCTACTGTTCACATATCGGACTGTTCATTTCTTGTTCGTTTTTAACGTTCAAATCTTCACCATGAAGTTGGCGCAGATGAACTTCGCGCAATCACAAATTAAACAGCATATTCCATAGTACAAAATGTCCCTGAATCGGAATAGGTAAATTGTATTGTATCAAAATTTGAACGTTATGTTACTGAACGATACAAGAAAGAACGGACGATGCATACTTAGCTAAAAAAATTATTGTCGTGTCAACCAGTGGTAGAAAAAATATAAAATTAAAAATCAAGTCGTTTAGGTATTTTATGATCCAGTAGCAAGAACAATGAAACAATTATCAAATCGATTAATAATTATTAATAAAGGTTATAATCAATAAAAAATGCCTGCCTTTACGGATGAGTATACATATGTTGTGTTGCCCTATTCTGAAGACAGCACTTTTTAAAATCGTGGAACTATTATAATTTAGGAATGTATGTAAAATAATCATAAAACACTGTCCACCTAGGGGAAGCTCGGCGTAGCCGAGTTTTCGCTAGTCTGCTATACTAAAAGGATAACGGATCTTTTGAGCTTAAACAGCGCGACTAATTATTTAACAAACATGACCTATTACACATGAAATCGGGCTACTTTTTTCCAATCTATAACATAAAACGATTTTAATATTTTTTAAATCTCGCATTTACGACTTAAAAAGACATTTACTATTCTAATATCTCCTACACTAAAAGGATAACTGATCTTTCACGAGTATCGCATAACATATAAACACGGCTACAGCTTAAACGGTTAGAGCGATTTTCGTGAAAGTTGTAGAAAATTATAGTCTTCAGTGCCGTTCATTTAAGTGTAATTTCTGTAGGATATTATAATTTAGGAATGTATGCAAAACAACCATAAAACACTAACCACCTAGGGGAAGCTCAGCGTAGCCGAGTTTTCGCTAGTCTGCTATACTAAAAGGATAACGGATGTTTTGAGCTTAAACAGCGCGACTAATTATTTAACAAACATGACCTATTACACATGAAATCGGGCTACTTTTTTCCAATCTATAACATAAAACGATTTTAATATTTTTTAAATCTCGCATTTACGACTTAAAAAGACATTTACTATTCTAATATCTCCTACACTCAAAGGATAACTGATCTTTCACGAGTATCGCATAACATATAAACACGGCTACAGCTTAAACGGTTAGAGCGATTTTCGTGTTGTTTTAAGTTGTAGAAAATTATAGTCTTCAGTGCCGTTCATTTAAGTGTAATTTCTGTAGGATGCGTATAGTTTTCCCGTAAAAAATTAGTAAATTGAAACGAAAGATCTTAGTCCACCTTGAAAAATTTACAACGAAGATCGCTATGAAATGACACATTTGATATGTCAATTTGAAGCTTTAAATGGAAATATTTGTGTAATAAAAAGAATTTGAAAGAAACTACAGTCAAAATCATAAATGGTGAGAAAGGGAAATTATTTCACACAGGTAAAAAAGGCCTAAAACATGTATTTAAAAATTATAATTTTTACGTTTCATAGTGCAAAATAAAACTTCTAAATTGTGATTACAACGAATTATAATCCAACATATTTTAAGTCGATTAATTCAGTACGTATCTAAATATCTAAATTTAAATTTAGTAATTGTGTTTCGTGATTGTTTAGAGGGTCTTGTTCAAGTATATGATCCTGCAATGGTGTTAAAATATCTTGTAGCAAATTTCTGCCTTTCAATATATGGAGCCAAATGGCGGACTGCTAATATGTCACAAAATGCCTTCTTGTTGAAAGGACTGAAAAGGATTTTAGACTATTTATAATACTATGTGAAAGAAAAGAAATTGAGTGTGACTTTATACGAAGAACTGATTTATCGGTTCGTGCACATTTATTGTTCGGTAAAGCCAATAATTTTGTATTTTGTTTAAAATACCACAGATGGCGCTCATAATCGCCCCACACATTTATATGTACTTGAATTGTTGGCGGGAAATCAAATTACAGTTTTCTGTAATCTACTCGTTTATAGAAATCTGTATTAACTGAGGACAACATGTAGCTCTTTCTGTTAATAAAAAGATACCTATATTTCTTACAATTATAATAAAACAAGTCTAACTGTCAGTGTAAATACAGTAAACATAACGGTGAATCTGTTTCACTTTGTTTTTTACGTTTACACGTGGTTTAATCTGATTATCAATATATGTTAGACATAATATTTACTGAACTTGCCGTATTGTTTATTCAACATTCTTTGTAAATGTGGTGAGCATAATAATTGTAAGATACTGTATTTTGTTTACTATTCTTGTCTATTTCAATGTATTCGTTATTATTTTTCTTCTTGAAGTTCGAAAAAATGCGGGTTATATTTACATAATTTTTCTTTCAATTTTAACGTCCTATACTAACGATTAAGCATGTTTTAAGGCCCCTACAATCCGATTTTAATATTCTTACGATGTCTGTGATGTTGGAAGGACGATTTCTCAAAAACTATAATACTTAATATCTGTTTAACTACGTATTTCTCAATCGGACATTACTGGGAAGAGCTGAAAATGTTTTGGTAATAATTTGGACAACGGAAGTTGCAGATTCTTTAATACTTCCAAATATTATTTTTTGAAAGTTGTTGTTCTTGCTTGCATTAAAGAAGAGTAAATTCTCTATCTGATACATATTATTATATTATTTCTTTATTTGTATTAATAGTTAAATATTTAAAATTATAGTTATATTACACATACCCTTCAAAAATACTATCAATCCCAATAATGAATTGAAAACATTTCGAAAAATTACAAACGAGAACAAATTTTCTTCATAGAATGAATTTAAAATTAAAAAATCTAAATATAAAGAATAGATATAAGTAGAATAGAGCGTGGTCAGTCATGTGACTTTGTTGGCCTTGACAAGCAGATATGGGGACCCGTGTCAGAATGATAGCAAGTAATTATGTAACTTCCACACTCCTGGTGACAAATTAACCCCATATCTGCTTGTCAATATAATTTTAATATTAACATATCTTTCTATGAATTACATATCTGTTTCAGATCATTTCGTCTGCCCACTTGTTCCAATCGGCCAAGACTGCAACAATTTTATGGAAAACATTCGACAACTTAAAACAAAAATGATCCAGCCGCAATGCAAAAATGATCCTGATTTTCAACAAACAAATAAGGTTGATACAAAGGCCGAAGTCCAAATGGAGGTTAAAATTTTTGAAGAAGTCTATATTAAAGAAGAACCCTTGGAAATCATCGACGAAGATTATCAAGGTGAAATTATTCACGACAATATTAAAAAAGAAATTATTGTTGATTATGGGATGTACACAATTTCAAATTCTGTTGTCAAAACTATATTGGAATGTGAACTTTGCGATAAATTATTTACAGCAAAATGTGGTTTAACGCAGCACATGAAAAGTCACACGAATGAAAAGAAGAAATTTCGATGTGAGGTCTGCCATAAAGAATTTCTATATAACTCTATGTTAAAAAATCATGCTGAAATACATAATTCAGAAAAAAAATGGAAATGTAATAAATGCAATGAATTATTCAAAACACAACGTTACTTACAAAAACATATGAAATACCATGAAAATCCTACAGAATTTAGGTGTAGTCAATGCAATAAACAGTTGTTAAATAAATACAGCCTAAAAGATCACATGAAATCTCATTCTGGTATCAAAGAATTCCAATGTCCTACTTGCAAAAAATCATTCACAAGACATTTAACCCTAAAAAGACATCTAAAACTTCATTTTCAAACTGAAGAATTCCATTGTGCCCTTTGCGACAGATCATTCACACGAAAGGGTTATATACAACAACATATGAAGCTTGTACATTATTCTACTGACAAAAAAGTAGAATTAGAGGAGTCTACATCGGTGGAGGAGCATTCCAAAGATTCCCAAACACGTGAACAACTTATATTAGAAGTATTTAAAGAAGAAGAGTGTAGTGACAATTAACATATTTAGCAGTAATAGTAACGTTTATAAGTCAGTTTATCAATACTGTATCAAATAAACAGAATATACACGCTAATACAAAAAGAATCTGTTGTGGCCAGCATAATACCTCGCCATTTTCATTTATGTTGCATAGGGCGCGAGCAGTTATATGACTTTGTTGGCCCTGACAAGCAGATATGGGGGCCCGTGTCAAAATAACAGCTAGTAATAATATACATAGGTGTTCATTGAAAACATTATGATTTTGCAAATCCAACAAAGTTACATGACTGCTCGCACCCTACAAGTAACGAATTTAACATTTCTTGTACACACAAATAATTATATCAACTGTTTTTTGGACGAGATTTATTACAACAGATTATTCTATATTATTACATACTATATCTCCAAACCTATACGAGATATAAAAATATTAAATGTAATATTTACAAGATTTTTTTTTAAGAATTTGTCCGATTGGAAATACGTAGTTAAACAAATATTAAGTCTTACAGTTTTTGAGTAATCGTTCTTCCAACGTACCACACACATACGCACGCACACACACAGTGTTAAAATCGGATTGTAGGGACCTTAAAACATGCTTATTCATTAAAACTGGATATGTGATTCTCTTAGCGATAGGTAAAAACGTTTGGTTGTATTCTAAAAAGACGAAGCCTCTTAAAATTACAATTTTTATTTAGTAATGTGTTATTTTACTTATAAAATAACAAATAAACACAAAATTAGTGGACGGAAGCAGATATTTATAATTTTTTTTGTAAAAAGAATGTTAAATTTTACCTATTGTCAAGTTGTGTGGTTTTTTTCACTAAATGATCACTAGAAATGCTTGATTTTTACGACCAGTATAGTTTTCGATAAAATATCACATTAAAACATAAATGAATACAATAGTTGTTATTTATATACAGTTTAGCAAAAATAAAACTTACCCAACATGATTATCAAACCGAATAACACGAACTTCAAATTGAATGTCGGTAATATAGAGTAGACCAGGGTTACTAAACCAGTGGTTTTCTTTGTAAAATTGTATGTTTTAATGGACACTATTTAACAAAATTATTCGCTATAGTAATTTTTAAAAAATTAATTTAGTTTTGTTAATAATTTTTTACATGTCAGCAATACAAGGTTTTGAATTAACAAAAAATAACAATTCTTGTATCACTTAGTACATAGAAACTATCACAGAGGGAGTGTGAGTAGCGAAGAGTGAAGCCAAGTCTTACCAGCTGGTCGCCTAGAGTTCACCATTTCTGTAGCGACCAAGTTTTAATTCATGTATATATCTGGTGAACACGAGAATAATATTGAAAAGAATAGGTTCAATTAATTCGAGCAATTTCTGAAAAATATTTTAATACTTTATTACAAACAACAGGTAAAGACACTTCACAAGCACAAAGTAAGTAATTCCACATATTTTTACAAAATTAATACATTTTATTAGCCTAAAATATTGTCTCTATCAATCTATGCTATAAATTATAGCAACATGGTGAGGAATTGAAAACTTAATATATAGGTAGGTACTTGTTGATATATAAATTAATCATACTTTAAATACAGGATGTATCACGGAAAGTGAAACATTTTAAACAAAAAGTTTTAAGTGGATTTCTACATCCGAATCAATAAAAAAATCATTTTGGCTACTTCATATTCATAACTGCAGAAATAAACTTTGAAAATTCACGGAATTACAATTTAATAGTGCTAGCCATAATGATGTATGTAAATACATCTGTGCGAAGTCCATGCCACGAAAGAAAAACGGTTTGAGGAGTCATTGGTAGAATACAGTACGTGGAATATTCTCCCTTACTACACCAGTTTCCTTTGGTGTCACGAACTTAAACGAACGTGTCGAGCAAAGAATCTGTATTAAGTTTTGCCAAAAACTAGGCCATTCTTCGTCTGAAAGTGGTGACGAATCTATTAGCAATACCCAGATATAAGCGTGATTTCGATGATTTAAAGATGTCCGAAATCCAGAAAATGTGGAACTGTCGTTTAACTGTACGAGAGTTAGAAAACTATTGTGTCTGAGATTTTTTAATTTGGGGATGAGTCCTATGGTTGCGAAATTCGTCCCACGGATGCTGACGGAAGTAGAGTGCAAGTCGCTCAGGACAACTTGGAATCATTAGAAACGGCCCAGAAATGTTTAAATTACCGGCGCGCCAGAGTTGAAGCAACGTTAAGGCAATGCTCACTGTTTTCTTTGACCAAGATGTTTTGTGCACCATGAATACACTCCAAGAGGACAGACAGTTAATAAAAAATACTACTTGTAAGTATTACGTGACGCAGTATGAAACGGCTCGATTTGTGGAAAAGCGGATACTGAATGCTCCACCACGACAATGCACCTCCCCATGACATTGTAAAACAACGTAGATTCATCAAACTCCAGAAAGTGTGGAACGTGTTCGTGCAGCAGTCAACAAAAACTGTCGTTTAACTGTGCGAGAAGATCTTGGAATTGCCAAAACTATTGTTTCTGAGATTTTTTAATTTGGGGATGAGTCGTATGGTTGCGTAATTCGTTCCACGGTTGCTGACAGAAGATCAAAAGGATTGTAGAGTGCAAGTCGCTCAGAACAACTTTGAATCATTAGAAACGGCCCAGAAACGTTTAAATTACCGGTGCGCCAGAGCCGAAGCAACGTTAAGGCAATGAATGCTGCACCACGACAATGCACCTTTCCTATGACATTATACAACAACGGAAATCCATCAAACTCCAGAAAGTGTGGAACGTGTTCGTGCAGCAGTCAACAAAAACTGTCGTTTAACAGTGCGAGAAGATCTTGGAATTGCCAAAACTATTGTTTCTGAGATTTTTTAATTGGGGATGAGTCGTATGGTTGCGAAATTCGTTCCACGGTTGCTGACGGAAGATCAAAAGTATTGTAGAGTGCAAGTTGCTCAGAACAACTTGGAATCATTAGAAACAGCCCAGAAATGTTTAAATTATCGGCGCGCCAGAGCCGAAGCAACGTTAAGGCAATGAATGCTGCACCACGACAATGCACCTTTCCTATGACACTATACAACAACGGAGATTCATCAAACTCCAGAAAGTGTGGAACGTGTTCGTGCAGCAGTCAACAAAAACTGTCGTTTAACTGTGCGAGAAGATCTTGGAATTACCAAAACTATTGTATCTGAGATTTTTAAATTTGGGGATGAGTCGTATGGTTGCGAAATTCGTTTCACGGTTGCTGACGGAAGATCAAAAGTATTGTAGAGTGCAAGTCGCTCAGGACAACTTGGAATCATTAGAAACAGCCCAGAAACGTTTAAATTACCGGTGCGCCAGAGCCGAAGCAACGTTAAGGCAATGAATGCTGCACCACGACAATGCACCTTTCTTATGACATTATACAACAACGTAGATTCATCAAACTCCAGAAAGTGTGGAACATGTTCGTGCAGCAGTCAACAAAAACTGTCGTTTAACTGTGCGAGAAGATCTTGGAATTGCGAAAACTATTGTTTCTGAGATTTTTTAATTTGGGGATGAGTCGTATGGTTGCAAAATTCGTTCCACGGTTGCTAACGGAAGATCAAAAGTATTGTAGAGTGCAACTCAGAACAACTTGGAATCATTAGAAACAGCCCAGAAACGTGTAAAATACCGGTGCGCCAGAGCCGAAGCAACGTTAAGGCAATGAATGCTGCACCACGACAATGCACCTTTCCTATGACATTATACAACAACGGAGATCCATCAAACTCCAGAAAATGTGGAACGTGTTCGTGCAGCAGTCAACAAAAACTGTCGTTTAACAGTGCGAGAAGATCTTGGAATTGCCAAAACTATTGTTTCTGAGATTTTTTAATTTGGGGATGAGTCGTATGGTTGCGAAATTCGTTTCACGGTTGCTGACGGAAGATCAAAAGTATTGTAGAGTGCAAGTTGCTCAGAACAACTTGGAATCATTAGAAACAGCCCAGAAACGTTTAAATTACCGGTGCGCCAGAGCCGAAGCAACGTTAAGGCAATGAATGCTGCACCACGACAATGCACCTTTCTTATGACATTATACAACAACGTAGATTCATCAAACTCCAGAAAGTGTGGAACATGTTCGTGCAGCAGTCAACAAAAACTGTCGTTTAACAGTGCGAGAAGATCTTGGAATTGCCAAAACTATTGTATCTGAGATTTTTAAATTTGGGGACGCGTCGTATGGTTGCGTAATTCGTTCCACGGTTGCTGACAGAAGATCAAAAGAATTGTAGAGTGCAAGTCGCTCAGGCCAACTTTGAATCATTAGAAACGGCCCAGAAATGTTTAAATTATCGGCGCGCCAGAGCTGAAGCAACGTTAAGGCAATGCTCATTGTTTTCTTTGACCAAGATGTATTGTTCACCATTAATACACTCCAAGAAGTCAGACAGTTAATAAAGAATACTACTTGTAAGCTTTGAAACGATTATGTGACGCAGCGAGAAAGAAACGGCTTGATTTGTCTGACTGTTCCACCATGACAATGCACAGTCCTGACCTGGCTCCTAACTATGAGTTTTCATATGTCTATTCAAAGCACTATTACTTGGAAACGACTTATCACACCTGCTACAATTAAATTTTCTTACTATTGTGCCTGTGTGCCGTCTCATATGAAGTTTTAGTCCATCTTTCCTCGTATATGTTTTATTACACACTGAACAAATGAACACCCTATTGCCGGTATGCGTTTGCATATGTCTTTTTAGGTTAGAAGACTGTATAAATGATCTATTACACACTGTACATTGTTGATCTTTTATGTTATTATGAATTTTTAAATGTTTTCGAAGATTACTACTCTCTGTGAACGACTTATTACAAATATGACAAATATAATCTTTAACACCAGTATGAATTTTTTTGTGATTTTTTAGGTTAACATTCTGCGTAAATGTTTTGTTACATATAGAACATTCATATTTTCTTTTTCCGTTGTGTGTTTTTAAATGTATCTTTAAAGTTTTCAAACTTGTAAAAAGTTTATTACACAAGGGACATTGAGGTGTATCTGAACTTTCATTGACAAAATTTTGTACGTCTTTAGTATCAATGTATTCTTGGCTATTATGAGAGTTAACCTCAAAAGAATCTATTTCTTCTTCATTCCCATCAAAGTAACCGTCAGAAGAGTCATCTCCAGGTTCTTCTTTAATAAAAATTTCCTCAATTTTTTTATTTTCTCCATCCAAAGCAGAATTTTTCTCAGAACAGTCTCCAATCAGCTGAATTGTGTCGTACGTGTTACATTGCTCGTTCTTTATTTTAACTTCTAATCGTTGGCTGTTTTCCAAGCTAGATTCTTTGAACTCATGAAACAAGTGAAGTTTTTCATTACAGAGAGAACAGATACGTAGTAGAATATCCATTTTGGTGACCGTCTGAAACAAATTTTCAATGGAGTAATTTTCAACCTAGCTCATAAAACAATTGAGGTTATAATAGTTTGTATTAGTATTTCCAAATATCGGAGGATAAGCTATAGTCATATTATTGTTTCATAATTCGTTGATATCTCAATTGGTGGGCACGTGAAATATATTGTAAGTAGGAGGACCCGTACAGTGGCTTTAAATTTTAAATTTGCATTCGTCTTCCATAACAGGTTTCATTTCATAACTTCTTACGAAAATTGCATTAGATACATCTAAAATATTATACATTGGCCAAGTTAGGAATATTTGTTTTTAATTTAGTTACTTATGACATATTTGGCAGCACTTTCCAAGTGCATTTGAAACGTCAAAAATTATAATTTTGAATTTAGTTTCTTTCATTGCACAAATACATCCATTTAAAGTTTCAAATTGACACGTCAAATGTGTCATTCCATGGTGATGTTCGTTGTAAATTTTCAAGGAGGACTTCGATCAATTGTTTCAATTTCCTAATTTAACACATTTAATGATTTTTTACGTAAAAACTATCCTACAGAAAAAGTACATAAGTCGAAGGCACTAGGCAAGAATTTCCTATTTTCTATTGCTATAAGTTCTCATTTCATAGCGATCTTCGTTGTAAATTTTTGAAGGTGGACTAAGATTCAATTTCCTAATTTTACACATTTAATAATTTTTTATGCAAAAACTATGCATCTTACAGAAATTACACTTAAGTGGAGGGCACCGAAGACAAAAATTTCCTATAAGCTGATGTAAATTTCATTAAAATTGGTCGCACCGTTTAAGCAAAGCTACAGCTTTGTTGAAAGTACAACTGATTCAGGGTGATTAGATTGGTGATTAGGTATATAACTAGCAGAGCTCCTCCTAGGACTCCGCCGATAGTGTTTTATGATAGTCTAATCCAAAATTTTCTAATGATTCTTCAGTCTGTTTCATGCTTCAAACCAAATATATACGTTGAATGCTTTGAATTCATTTCACGCACATGCGTTCTGTTTGAATTCTGACATATAAGATCTAATTATTAACCTTTCCAAACTCCACTTGTGATTTATAGATATTTAGCATTAATATAAAATTTCATAAAAATAACATTTTAAATAATACATACTGTTTGAATACCAGCATTTCATTTCATTTATTTGTTTTTGATTGCATTTAAATCATAATAAAAATGTTCTTTTTATTCCAAAAATATTATCACCATTTATATGTTCAGATTGACAATGTCAAATGTGTCATTTTATTGCGATATTCGTCTTAAAACTTTCAAAGAGTACTTGAGCTTTGTTTCAGTGTAAAAACAAAAATCCACTTTAAATAATTTTTTACACAAAAACTATGCATCCTACAGAAAATTTACATAAGGCGAGGGCACTCGAGTCAAGAATTTTCTACCACTTGGTAAAACTTTTATGAAAATCGCTCAAACGGTTAAAGCTGTAGCATTATTTTTATGTTGGGCGATCGTCGTGATGAAAGTATAGTGAATCTATCCTTTTAGTATAGGTTTCTCATATTATATATTATAGATATTAAGGATACAAGTTTAATACAGCGTTCATTATGAGGTTATATCAAATGTATATTCTTCAATATTTTATCTATGACAGTTTAAATTGATATTACAATATATTTTTCATTTAATTTTTGACATAATGAGAAACATTGAAATGTTCATTCGTAGCCTACATTATTAATACGTATGAGTGATTTAGTGGCACTGTCATAGATAAATAATGGAATATGTGTCTATTAAGGAGGTTAAAATTACTTACAATTTCTGGTAAAACATATTCAACTTCAGTAATAATTTTATCATCAACAATAATGCAATTGGTGTCATTTGCGCACATAAAACATATATTATTCTCTGAACACATGTTCAATAATTTAGGTAAATACAATGTTCACCAATTTGTTATTTATATAGGTTATGTTGCAGCGACAGTTAACCTTTAAAATAAACCATAAACAATATTTTTGTAGAAAATACAAGCATCTCTCAGAGCATGTTAGAAATAAAATTAATTACAAGAAACGTAAAAGTAAAATCTGTATCTGTATATGATACTACTAGTCACATAAAGATGGGGTAGATGGCAGGGGGGAAATGAATAGGGAGGGAGCAGGTGGCAGTAAAAGTGAAGTCATTACCCCTATTCCCTCACTTCAGGTAGCGCCTAACGCTTGTGCGTACGCGTGGTGTACACTAGATAAATCTGAAAATATTCGTCATTGATATAACACACCCCTCCACACAATTTAACATAGGAAAACAGTGAAAATACTAATTACTTTATTATCATTGCATAAATCAAAGAAAATTATAAGTAAATATCAATAAATATTTGTTTCAATATTGTATTATGTAATATAAAAATATTTTCAACTGTCGTAGCTGAGTGGTTAGCATGTCTGCCTGTAGAATAACAGGATTTTTGATGGTTGGGATTCAAATCTTCATCAAGCTAAACTTTTAATTTTTTATTTATGTATTAATTACAAATTATATTAAAGATATGAGATAATATGGATGAATTAATTAAATAATTACAAATAAGTTTCTATCACGATATAATAGTAATCGTCAAAAGCAAGATTTTAAACTATCCTACCACAATGTGTTCATTGTTTGGTTTTTTGTTTTGTTTATATCAAATATTCCTATCAAAATGAATTTCTTAAACGCTAACTATCGAGAGAATATTATAAAAATGTATTACAATTCGTAATTAATTCATAAATAAAAAAAATTATAAGTTTAGCTTGATGGAGATTTGAACCGCAACTTTCAAAAGTTCTTTCATTCCACATCCACAGGCAGACATGCTAACCATTCAGCCACAATGACAATCGCAATACAGTATCGAAACAAAAATTGATTGACAGTTATTTGTAATTTTCTTTAATTAATCTTTACTGTTTTTCCCATGTTAAACACCTATGTCAAGGTTTGCTTCGGACAGACAATATGTATAATATAATTTACAATATTATTTGTTCCTTAATAAGTCACTAGCGCCATACTTAAAAAGTTGTTCAAATGGAGAAACGTTCTGACAGTTTCAATATGTTTTGTGTGTCCTCAAAGTGAATAAAAAAGTTGTTTGTTGTTTACATTTTATTAACAGTATTGGTTTATGGATAATTCTAGTGCTTTATAAACGCATTCCTTTATTAATTTATTTTTTGAACATGTGTTCCTTAACTGATGTATGTTTCATGTGCACAAGTGCAAGTATTTGTACTATTATAGACGATAAAATTGTTTCGCAAGTCGAATATCTTCTTCCAGAAATTGTAAGTAAATTTAAAGTTTCAAGAAGAACTTATTTCTTAATATTAAAAATCCAACCATCCTAACCTATTTTCAATGTATTTTACCGAATAACATTTTCTTAGATGCCAGATCATTGAACCAATAAAATAAGGCCTATGTGACACGGTCATTCCATTACAAATTTCACACAATTAAATTTTCTAAGCAATCCGTAAATATAATAAATATATTCAATATATAACTACAAAAAGTGTTTTTCTTACGACCACATAAGAAACATTGTTTCCACACCTAGGTACGAAAATTGATAATATAGGTTCATGTGTCAGAAAAATCCTAATGCAACTATTAATACAATAAGAAATAATATACATATGTACTTCCCAGAAAAAGTCTTCAATAATAATAATAATAATAATGATATTTTATATGTTTCTTTTCTATAGAAGATATAATAAAATATTTAAATATATCAGATAGACAATTTATTTTTCTTTAATATTAGCAAGAACAAAATTTTCAAAAAATAATATTTAGAATATTTTTTCAAGAATAAAACTATTTCAGCTCTTCCCATTAATATCTGATTGGGAAATACGAAGTTAAACAGATATTAAGTCTTATAGTTTTTGAGAAATCGTCCTTCCAACATACACACACATACACACAGACATCGACGTAAAAATATTAAAAGGTTCCAATCCAATAAATATAAAATATATGTAATTATTCTAAAATTAGCCTAAATACAACTTTATATTGTTGTAATCAACACATTTTATTAAAATTTTATGTTATTGTCTTGCTTCGACTTGCAACAGGTTTCATTTCATAATTTCTTACGAAAATTGTATTATTTTGTTCGTTTCGTTGGGTATAGTTCGTCTAGGGATCATTTTCCGAAGACTCGATATCGTTTTATTACGGCAGTACAATAGAGGGTCCCAATAGCCTGGCATGTGCCAGGGCTGTAATGAAAAATTTGAGTAGGGGTTTGAAATATTTCATTTCACACATTTTACTTTCCAAAATAGTAAAAAAAAATTGTTTAATGTTTAACTGTTTTAAAAAATATATTGTATAATAATGACAAGTGAAAATAATTAAACTCACCACCTATTTATATACCTACATAGCCACAATAATCGGTTTAGAAAATCTGGAAAGTGCAGTCTTGGCCTACAGTCGAATACTGGGCGTAAAATATATACCAGCATTTCAAATACTGAACTGGTCGACTGTACGGACCGAAATATTTTGGCATTGCGGTTTTAGCTATTGTGCACCCATAATAAAACGATAACGAGTCTTCGGAAAATGATTCCTAGATGAACTATACATCTAAAATATTAGCAGACATGTTAGGAATATTTGTTTTCTTATTTAGTTAATTATGACATATTTGGCAACACTTTCCAAGTGCATGTTATTTCATAGCGATCTTCGTTGTAAAATTTCAAGGAGGACTAAGATCTCTTGTTCTCGTGATGAATTCAGCTATAGAAAGATCCGTTACAGGTTTAAAATTTATGTTTCAGACCGTCGTCAAGTTGGGAATTCCTTTACATATCTGCTCAATTTGTGTGAAGGACCTCCAATCTTTCAATAAATTTAAACAAGTGTGCGTGGAGAACTGCCAACGTTTAGAAGCTAGAATCAAAGAGTCACAGAGCAACAGAGACACCGACAAGCTGATAAATGATTCTCCCAACACTCAACTGCGCACAAATAGTGAAACGAAACATTCAGAATCAGGAGAAAATGTTCAAACATTTGAAGAAATTTTCATTAAGGAAGAAATATTGGAAGAAAATTCCGATGATCGTGATTTCTATAATTCTTTAGTACCAAATATATCAATGAAAGAATGTGTAACAGACAATACTAATTGTGGTTATGTTAACACAAGTGCGACAAGTTATGTTGACGTAGACATACCTAAAAATGAAAGTGACAATAATTTAAACTGTAGTAACGATTATGAAACCAGCACAGACAGTGAAAAACAATTGATGAAACCTGAAAACAATTCTGGTACTCATTCTTGTCCAATTTGTAATAAAATATTCACGCGTAAATTCAGTGTAGTAAACCACATGAAAGCCCACAGTGGTATAAAAGATTATCAATGCTCCATTTGCCATAAAGCGTTTACAAGAAAAGATGTGTTGAGGATACATATCAAGACACATGTAACAGATAAGAATTTTAAATGTGATATTTGCAACAAATTATTATCCAACAATGATTGCTTAAAAAGACATTTGAAGATTCATAGTGGAATAAAGAATTTCCAATGTACAATTTGTAATAAATTATTTCGACGAAATTCTGATTTGCGAATACATGTCACGTCGCACAGTGGAGTAAAAAACTTCCAATGCACTGTTTGTAATAAATTTTTTGCTAAAAGTTACACCCTGAAATCACATATGAAAAAACATAATAAGGCACAAGAACAAAAAATAATGTAAAATAACAATTGAACGGTACCTCTATAGGGTATGGCCATTCGTCTACCAATTTCAAACATATTGAAAAATACATTTCCTTATTTGTAAGAAATGTGATATTGTATTAAAAGAATATTAAGATAATAAAAACATTTTATTTAAAAGATACACAATTATTTTTATGATATAGATCGCACCGTTTAAGCTCTAGCCTTACTAAAAGTTTAGGCATGCTCGTGATGAATTCAGCTATAGAAAATCCGTTATCCATTTAGTATAAGGACTAGCGAAAACTCGGCTACGCCGAGCTTCCCCTAGGTGGATAGTGTTTTATGTTTGTTTACATACATTCCTAAATTATAATAGTTGCACGTTTTTAAAAAGTGCGTTTAAATTTAAAGTTTACACTCGTCTTCCATAACAGGTTTCATTTCATAACTTCTTACGAATATTGCATTATTTATTCTCATCATTTATGATTTTGAATTTAGTTTAGATCTTCGTTGTAATTTTAGCAATGTGGACTAAGATCTTTTGTTTCAATTTCCTAATTTTTTACGCAAAAACTATGCATCCTACAGAAATTACACTTAAGTGGAGGGCACTATAGAGAATAAATTCTTACAACTTGTAACAACTTTCACGGAAATCGTTCTAATTTATAAGCTGTAGCCGTGTCTATATGTTATGCGATGCTCGTGGTGAAAATATATATATAGAAAGATCCGTTATCCTTTTAGTATAGGAGACTAGCGAAAACTCGGCTACGCCGAGCTTCCCCTATTGCTCCGCTGATAGTTTTTTTATGATAGTCTATACGTCCATCCAATCAGTCTACGCATACTTTAAACGCGAAGTGCTAACGCTAATATTATTCTCATTATTACAAATTTCAGACAAAAGCCGATCGACCTGTCAAAGTTTTGACACTGAACCCTGACAGCCCTTAACAATACCTCTCATTTGATACTAAACACGACGTATTTCTGACAATTTTATGCCAAAAAACAATAGCCGATCGAACTGTGGACTTTATGGCGGACGAAAGGCGAGCAACGCCATGGCCATACCCCGTACATAGAGGTACCCTATGCACTTGTTCATAATGTTTCAATATGGCGACTAACAGTTGATTTTGGAAATCAAACCTTGAGATAAAATTTGGGGCGCATTCCGCTTCAGCAGACTTTTTCACTTAACTAAAAAACTTCACCTTCACCCTCCCAATGTTGTCTGTTTAAGGGCGGGGGGGGGGGGGGGGTTCAGAGCGGAAGACACCCTGGTAATTAGAAACGAAAGAGTGTTGTTATGAATTTTACAAAGTATTATTAGTTTAACTCTAGCCAAGCTCGCGGTTTTCTGGATAGATTGCAGGGTTAATATCTTTGTAGGATGTTTATCATCCGTCCACTCAACTTTCTCAGTGCCTCCTAAAGGCCTCAGCATACTACACTACAGAGCTACAATAAGAGCGAAACGCGTCTGTGGTTCTGGTTGAGTGGGCCAGTCTCTGATAAATGACTGAGAGGTTGATTCAGAGACTGAAATCTTGTGAAACGTGTCAAGTATTTTAAATATTATTATTAGTTTGCCATGACATTTGTGCCTTCTTTGTTGGGGAAATATTTTGACGTTTAACTGAATTTAAAAAAAAGTGGTATGGGATCCTATATCATAGTCAAAATTAACTGTCTTAGTGACATTGAAGACCGGGCCACTCAAAATGACTTTTTTATTTATATTCTTTTGTTTTTTTATATATTTGTGAACTAGGCTAGG
Source organism: Harpalus rufipes (assembly GCA_951394225.1). Classification (NCBI taxonomy): domain Eukaryota; kingdom Metazoa; phylum Arthropoda; class Insecta; order Coleoptera; family Carabidae; genus Harpalus; species Harpalus rufipes. The sequence goes on along the minus strand of OX596290.1, from coordinate 22,440,116 downwards.
GTCTCACAAATCATGATATTCAGTTGTCAACTAATTCAAAGAAATTTTAACTAATAAATCGATTAATAATTATTATAAAAGTTATAATCAGTAAATATGCTTGTCTTTATGAATAGCGAGTATACAGATATTGTGCTGGCCTATAGTAAAGCTCAGAGAAAAGCTGCCAAAGCCCAGCAAATTTATTTCGACCGTTTTCCTAAATAAAATAAGTCTACTGCATCTATAAATGTCCTACGATTTTTGGATTGTCCAACTATTGTAACATAAAAATTTGACACAATTACTATCGAATTTTTTGACTAAGACAATACTTTCCTTACCTATAGGTGACAGAAAGTAAAAATACAATGATTTGTGAGTCTCAAGGCATAGTTTTCAAATATATCAAGAGAATTAAAAAATAATTATAAATAAAAAAGTTATTTTGAGTGGCCCGTTTTTCAGTAAAAAAAATCATTTTTGCTTGTACGCTAATAACTTGTAAAATGAAATTATTAAAATGGAAATTGATGAAAATATTATAGTAATTTTTCGTGTACACTACCAAATATTTTAGATGCAGCAAAAGTCATTACCCTGAATCTACTTCCCGAAAAGTCAAGAGCAAAATATGAAAAACAATACGAACTTTTTATTGAGTGGTGCAAGAATGAAAATATTGGAAGATATAGCGAAAGCGTAGTGTTGGCTTACTTTTCTGAAAAATCAAAAACTGTAAAATGTTCTACTCTTTGGTCCATGTACTCCATGTTGAGGGCCGTACTATCAGTGAAAAATGATATTGATATTAGTCAATACAAAATATTAATGACCTTTTTAAAAACACAATCTATTGGTTATAAAGCAAAGAAATCGAGAATTTTCACTAAAGAACAAGTGTTAAAATTTCTCATTGAAGCACCGGATAAAACATATTTGTTGAAAAAGGTAAATGAGTTTTAAATTCATAGAATGGTTTTCAACAATGACAGTTAAATACTTGCCGAGGAAAATAAACCACTAAATTTAGAATGAAAAATTATTTGATATCTATGTACATAATTACAAGCTATCATTCTGACACGGGCCCCCTAATCTGCTTGTCGAGGCCAATAAAGTCATATGACTGCTCGCACCCTATTGTATTTAACATTTCTTGTATACCTATAACCTACATTCTACACCAAAAATTCTACTTATATCTATTCCTTATATATTTAAATTTCACTCGCCATTCTCTCCACATGCCCAAGCCATCTCAACTGACTCACACCAACTCTCTTAATCACATAAATGCCACGTAAATTCCTCATTTCCACGGCAGTCACTCTCTTTTTATGCTTCCCCGTCCTTGCCCAGCATTCGCTTCCATACATCAAAGCAGGCATTAGCATTCCATTATATACACTTAACCGAGCATTCCTTGATACGTTAACGTTTCGTGCAAACGTACTCGAAATCATACTACCCAAGTATACAAACTCATTTATCTGCTCCAGTTTCACTCCATCCACCAACACTCAGTCACCAATTTGCTCCTTTCAAATACTAACACTTTGGATTTATCAACATACAACATCAGATTCATACTTCTTCCAACTACATGTATCTATCATTCTCCTGAGTTGCTCTTCATTTTCTCCTAAAACAACTACATAGGCCCTACACTTTCACCAATATGTACACCATCCATTTCACTCAATGCTCTCCGCAATAACACATCCATATACAAGTTAAACAATCACAGAGACATACTACAGCCCTGATTCACACCAACATTTAGACGAAACTAATCACTCAACTATCTATTCTCACAGCAGCCTCACTACCCTCATACAACGCTCGAATCGCTCCCAACCAGCCTAGCAATACAGCTAATTGTCTTACATCAAATAACGTACCTAACCTAGTTCAACCCCCCCTTAATTTTCCCTCGTCCCAACATCTCACTTTCCTTACATTCCCTACCTTATTAAATTTAACTAACTGTCATTTCACTCAAAGCTCCCGCAATAACACATCCATATACAAGTTAAACAAACACGGAGACATACCACAGCCCTGTTCACACCAACATTTATACGAAACTAATCACTCAACCTACCATCTATTCTCACAGCAGCCTCACTACCCTCATAAAACGCTCGAATCGCTCCCAACCAGCCTAGCAATACAGCTAATTGTCTTACCATAACATACCTAACCTACTTCAACCCCCCCTTAATTTTCCCTCGTCCCAACATCTCACTTTCCTTACATTCCCTACCTTGTTAAATTTAACTAACTGTCATTTCACTCAAAGCTCCCGCAATAACACATCCATATACAAGTTAAACAACCACGGAGACATACCAAAGCCCTGTCTCACACCAACATTTATACGAAACTAATACTCAACCTACCATCTATTCTCACAGCAGCCTCACTACCCTCATAAAACGCTCGAATCGCTCCCAACCAGTCTAGCAATACAGCTAATTGTCTTACCATAACATACCTAACCTACTTCAACCCCCCCTTAATTTTCCCTGCTCCCAACCTCTCACTTTCCCAACATTCCCTATCTTGTTAAATTTAACAAGAGCTTAAATTGTGTAACTGTCGTTGGTGAAAACCACTCATGTTGTAAATATTAACAGTTAATTTATTAACAGGTTATATTAATTATGGGAATCTTCGGTGCATGCAGTCGGGATGAACTTGTAAAAATGACGATAAAAGAAGTTGACGATAAAGATTCTATATTAATAGTAAAGATACCTGATTCCAAAACAAAACAAAGTCGTGTATTTACGGTGAACAATAACGACCAAGGAACAGTTGATTTTTTATCGATATATAGAAGATACGTTGCACTAAGACCTAAAGATGCTGATACACCAAGTAGACTTTTTTTAAGATATGCCAAAGGAAAATGCTATAAGCAAGTAGTAGGCATGAATATTATTGGAAGAACACCCAGGGAAATAGCCGAGTATTTAAATTTGCCTGATTTTAAATTATATAATGGACATAGCTTCAGGCGCACATCAGCTACACTTGTAGCTAATAGGGGAGGAGATATTATGTAGTTGCATGTAAAAGAAGTAAAAAAATACAAGATACAACGACTTAGCTATACTGTGTACAATATCAAATTCCTCAGGGCTGTTTACATCATCTGGAATTTTATACAAAACATCCAAAACTGTACTTTTAATTTATACATTATAATAAACAATAAATAATGTAAATAATTTGTATTTTGTAAATAAAATAGGTTTCTAAACAATGTTAAACTTTATTGTTGCAATTGTATCTTGTGTATGTCTGAATATATTTATATTAAAAGTCACGCTGTCTAATTCTATGTTAAAAACTAAAAATTATTCATTTATTTGTGAAACTGTTGTAATTGTCAAATAAAATTAATATAAAACTTATATATTTTTCATTTCTCCTCATTTTCAAACCAATGTAATCATCTCGCTTGTATCTTTCTAGAAACTTGTAACACTAGAGTTATTTCGTTAACTATCTTTCCGTGTCTTCCCCCAAATCTAGTTCAACATTCTCATCTCTGCCATTTAATTTTTATTGATACTGACATCTGTCAAGTTGAATTATATGAATATATTAGTAGTTTCCATGTTTAGCATAGCTGGCTGATTTATAAAATTTCTTTAAAATTCTTTAACTTAAGTTATAATAACGTTAAATGTCAATAAATCAAATTTAACTGTTAAATCTTCAAATGAGTCTACTTCAGTTTCACCAATTATAACCAAAATCTAATCAGTTGTTCTTCTGGATGTATACTTGAGGAATAGGAAAAAAATATAATTTTTAGAATCGTGGTATTGAAGTTATGCGATCCGAAACTTTCACCACACACACACACACACACACATACACACACACACACACATACATACACACATACATACATACATACATACAGACATCATCGTAAAAAATGGTCAAATCGTATTTTTTGACCAAAGACAATACCTTCCTTACCTAAAGGTGACGGAAGGTAAAAAAAACATACTAGAGGACCTAATTTTTATTTAATTTTAAACCATTAATATTATGATTTGATCAATTTTGATAAATATCAGCCAACCGGACGCGGTACTTTACTAATGACATTTTTATTCATTTTCTATTTACAAAGTAATTTTATTTATTACACTGACATAAAATTTCATTCATAAATCTAATTAAGTAGTAAATATAAATATATAGGCGGTCCCAGATCACATATATATACAGTAGAACCCCGGTTAACCGAAGTAAAGGGGGGGGCAGCCGTTTCGGACGACGAATTCTTTGATAGCAGCTAATTTATCCGCAATAGAAATCACCACGCTTCCGCATAGATGCCATCTCATATACGTAAAGACACACACAAAAATACCTACGTTCCACTCTACTATTCATTTGCGAGCCCCGTGCGAGCTCTCCGTCGCTACAGCCCCCCAAGTGGGGCTACAGAATCATTCGTGGAACTAATAATTATACGTGGAATTGTTTCGGTTAACCCGGGTGTCAGTTGACCCGAGTTCGGTAAACCGGGGTTTTACTGTAAAAAATCCTCACTAGTTCTTCAGTGTATAAACATAAATAAATAATTTCTCGTTTTTTACCTTCCGTCACCTATAGGTAAGGAAGTTATTGTCTTTGGTCAAAAAAATCGGTGGTGAGTTTCCATTGAATAAGCACGTTTTAGGGTCTTTACAATACGATTTTACTATTTTTACGATGATGTCTGTATGTGTGTGTGTGTGTTCGTATGTGCGTGTGTGTGTGTGTATGTGTGTGTGTGTGTATGTGACCGTTTTTTCCTGCACGATATCTCCAATACTAGAATTCCAAAAATTACAATTCTTGCGTATTCCTCTTCCTTACAACCATATGCAGACTTGATTAGATTTTGGTTATAATTGGTCAACCGGAAGTACCCTCATTTGAAGATTTTAACAGTTTTTCTTGAAAAACTCAGTTAAATGTTATTATAACTTAAAGAATATATTATTGTCTATACGATTTGATTGCATTTTATATTTCATATTTAACAGATATAGGATTAAAGAATAATAAAGATAAAAAAATTCATATAAATTTCATAATTCAGCCAGCTATGCTAACTTAACCATGGAAACTGCTAATTCAAATTGACAGATGTCAGTATCAATAAAATGTAAATCAATGACAGAATAAGGGAAGTAACTCTAGTGTTAGAAGTTTCTGGATATAAGAAAGACGATTACATTGGTTTGAACATGTCATGAGAAGCGATGAATATATTAATAGAAGGTGGAAGAAACATAGGAAGACCAAATATAAGATGAAAAGATTGTATTGCAGAAGACTTGAGAGAAAAGGAACTGAATGAGAAAGACACGCAAAACAAAAATGAGTGGAAGAAGAAAATAAAAAATAGCGACCCCCTAACGAATGGGAAAAACTAAAGAAGAAGAAGTAGATGTCAGTGTCAAGTGCAATTTGCATAGTTTGTTTATGAAATAACTTTACTGGAAATATAGCATCTTTTGCAAAAAAAAAATATGTATAGGGCGCGTGCCTTTGGCAAGCAGATATGGGAACCCGTATCAAAATGACAGCAATTAATTATGTCCATAACTGACAAGTGTCATAATTTTTCATTCAAAATTTCATGATTTTCTTATTTCATGTGGTTTGTTTGTTATCAGGAGAATGGAATTCAGTTGCCGAGAAAGGGAATCATAAAATACCAAAAAATTAGAATCTTTTAGAAGAAAATTTATGTATGGAATTTGTACATAATACACAGGATTGACGGAAGGTATTGTGCTGGCCACAACAGATTTTTTAATTCATAATTTGATATTTATTTTAAAAAAACCGCTTTAATACAATGCTGTCAATAATTTTATATTGTAACTAAGGTAAGAACATACCCTATGTTTAATGTTAAAATAATCTCCCGGTATAAGTAAGCACATTTATTTGAGACACGTTGTATATTAAATTCAGTGATAAAATTACAATACAGCAAATAAAATTGTTTACAATCAACAGCAATGATCTAAAATTTATTTGCTATACAATGTAAATATAATGCTGATGTAAATAAAATTTGGATTTTCATTCATACATTTCATTATTATTGTTAATAATATGAATGGACGATGAAAGATTAATAATATCAATAATATATTAATGATTAATATCCGTCCGTATAGTTTTCGTGCAATATAAATACACCTTTACCATATATTCATATGTTACTGATACTAAATAATGAATATTTTTTTAAATAATGTATAACTAATATTATAACAACGTTATAATCAAAATATTTTCCTTTGTAGTAACACCGTAATCGCAATTAAATATTTTTATAATCATTCTCTATCATAATTTAAACTTTTATTTGAAATATTCTTTTACAAGGTATTAGCAACATTTTAGTATCAGAAATATAGTAAATATTTCAAAATGAATCTTCTGTTTAATACATTCTTACTTTTTCTACAAATCCATTTTGGTATGTATAAATTTCTTTGTATAATAATATAGCTATTGTTCATAGTTTCATAAAGTTCATTGACCTTTGCAAATACTGGTAAATACTGTTTTACGAATTTATTTATAGAATTGACAAATTTGTACCTCCACCAATTTTTGGGTAACAAATAACCACTGACTAATTGGCGGGGGGTAACATATTTAAAAATATGTAATATATTTTAGCAAAATATTTATTTATTAAGTAAAGTACATACGTGAAAATTTTATAAGATATTTGGTATTATCGTTTATATGAAACAGTTAAAATAATATTTACAAGTAAACTAAAACACTAAATACCTGTTTGAGGATCCAAGGTGCCGTTGATATTTCGTCCCTGCCCTTTTCAACACAGTTCAAAACACAAACATAGTCCAAATAAACTTGTAACACTGTTAAACATCAAAACTTCTCACTAATAACAATTTGGTATTATCGTTTATATGAATTAAACAGTTAATATTATATTTACAAGTAAACTAAAACACTAAATACATGTTTGAGCATCTTCTTTCATCATTACACTTATTATCCTTTGTTTAAAATGTCCTTAAAAAGTCCTTAAAGTCTATTTACACAACTGACATTTCTTGTAAATGTTTATACAAAACACACATCGCAGCCATTTTGATTTAAACGTCAAATAATTAACAAATATATCTATTTCATTTATTTGATGATTATAAATGCTGAAAATTTATATTTAACAATAATATTAATAAATATAAACTTTTTTGAAGTTAAATTTCGAAATTTCTTTTTCAAAATTGGGGGGAATTTCCAAAAAGACCCTATTTTGTATTGGTAGTGACATCTGTAGTCAACAAATGTGTATTACATACGTGAAAACTTTATAATATCTTTATAATTATTTTTATGTATCCTGAGACATTCAAAATCATATAATTTACAATAATTTTTCATAAAATATATTTTGTATGATAAAAATAGTCGAAATATAGCTAAATAGCTAGAAAATGGGTTTTTGTAAAATTGTTAATAACAATTCAATCCTACTAGTGTACTCTATAGTGAAATTTATGAACTATTTTTTAATTGTTTGTTGTAAAAAAGTACGTTGTTGTATCGTGTAAATAGGCAAAAATCAATAATAATGAGTTTTTCAAATTGACCAATCATATTTTTAGAATTTTTGTGGTATTATTTATTGTTTAAAAATTCCAGTGCAGACGCCTTCTTTAAGGGGCCTGTTTATACGATGCCCCCAAATGCTCATATAAACAATACATGGCAAAAAAATTGTATCGACAGGCATGGAATAGATCTTGTGTGACGTCACGCGATCCAAAAATGAATAAAAATGGTCATGCGCAGTGCACTAAATTTAAATTATTTGAAATTTTTGTGCGGTATTTGAACATAGCAATAATAAATACGGAAAAATAGACTGTTTGACATATTTTTGGGCCTTAGAACATTTTGATAAATTTGAAAAAAATATATTAACAGCAAGAATAAATATATTTTTAGATTACAATAGTTAAGAATATATATTTGGGCAATTTTTTATTTTATGTATTAATAAAGTATACTGGCTTTAAATATGTTATTACCTAAATTGAACATTTTAACAATAATTTAGGGGCAAATATATGCCATTTTAGTATTATTTATAAAACTGAAGGTAAAGGAAACTGACAATATATTCAATTAATTACAATATTGTATTAAGTTTTTTTAGTAAAACTTCTGGATGCTATGATTATTACTCTAATTCTACAAATTTTGATATGATGTATTGATAGGGTATATAGAACTTGAATATATTGCTTATAATAAAATTTCTTAGGTTTATTCAAAATGTTACAGGTTTGGGTGGGCTGTGTCCAACACCTCTCGGCGTTGGCGAAACCGGACCAAACGACATTCAGTACTACCTTTACCTTAAAGCTGGTACTTCCGCTTATACCCAATTATTCTATGGTCAGCTCTCTGGTGTACCGCACAACCAAAACTGTCCAGTTGTATTAATCTCTCACGGCTTCACTGACAACGGATTCAATCCATGGATCATGGACGCTAGGGACAAAATCTTTCAAGGACTGGGATGCGCTAACGTGATTTCCGTTGATTGGTCTAACATTATTTCTTCATTCAACTACTCAAATTTCAAAACTAACCTTAATTTAATTTATCCTTTCACTGCGTTTAGAACCTGTTGCTCTGGAAAATGGGTGGCGAATATACTAATGGAAATAAATACAACCTGGGGTGTCCCTTATTCTAATATTATCCTCACAGGGCATTCGTTAGGGGCTCATCTTTTCGGTTGTGCAGCACACGCTGCGAAATTAAGAACTGGATATATGATAGGCCGTATTATTGGGATGGACCCGGCTGGACCAATGTTCACTGGAATTGAAGCTGATTGCAGATTAAGCATGGATGATGCAGATTATGTGGATACTATCCGAGCTGATGTAGGCGTGTTTGGGTATACTGGACCTATTGGTCATGTGGACTATTACCCGAATGGAGGACAAAACCAACCCGGGTGTCTTAAAGCAGAACTTTCTCGTAAGTAAGAAATACTTATGAGTGAGGGATGTAAGGTGCTCTGGGTACGTTTGGGATGCTCGGTTAAGTGTATATAATGGATTGCTAATGCCTGCTTTGATGTATGGAAGCGAATGCTGGGCATGGACGGGGAAGCATAAAAAGAGAGTGACTGCCGTGGAAATGAGGTATTTACGTGGTTATGTAGGTATGTAAGACGGGATCGCGTGAGGAATAATTTGATGTGTGGTTAGGAACAATGTTATCAAGAGAGTTGGTGTGAGTCAGCTGAGATGGTTTGGGCATGTGGAGAGAATGGCGAGTGAACGGCTTGTTAAGCGTATATATCTTGGTTGAGGGTTTTCGATTGCGTGGCCGACCAGTGTATAAGTGGATGGATGTGGTTGGTAGGGAGCATGGAATGCGATTATGAGTGTCGCCGAGGCGAAAGAAGTCTGCTTAGATAGGAATGTGTGGCGAAGGATGATTGTTTCCTAACTATTATTGTGATCCGGATGCGGTATTTCGCTACCGAAAATCGGTCACTTTAATACGTTTAAAAGTAAGGATTTGTTGTATTATGTTGATGTTGTTCTTATTGTTTTCGGGTTTATGCGAACCTACTAAGTTAATTTGGGTTTATTTTAAACATATTATAGAAACGCATTTTTGCATCAGCTTATTAATCTCTTTATCGTAAAACTAGCACGGTCGTCGTCAAACCGATGCCCTCCCCCATCGCTTCTTTGAGGGGCCCAAGACGGTGGAAGTCACATGGTGACAAGTTGGGATGTTCCAACGTTTCCCAGCCAATTCTGTTCTTGCCTCGTAGTGTTTGCTGTATGGCGCCTGGCGTTGTCTTGATAAGATTCCGAACCGCTTCGATGTTGACTTCGGTAACGCTCATCCTTTGTCGGCAATCGTGGCTTTGATTCTCGACCCTTTCTCGTCAGAGAACTCCTTATGCCAAGCAAAGACACGGGTCCTTAAAAACGTGTTGTCCCCGCACTGGGCCTTCAGTTGGACATACGCCTTCCTTGGCCAAAAACTTGATAATAATCCGTTGCTCCACGGAGACATGCCTTTTTTGTTCGCTCATGGTTTTCTTTAATACTAACGAGACCTAAACGAATTGGGCTCATGTCTACCCCTTCCATCAACTCCATATGGGTCTATGACTCCTTTGAAGTTAAAAAAAGAATCAGTCCCGTTCATATTAATAGCAAAATCTCACCAAAAATCGTTTAGATATGAAGCTCCTTCTATCATTCTCATTCAGAAACAGAGAAAATAAATTCCAAACTTTTTTTTTCAGTTCCTGATCTTTGCAGCCATACTCGTGCAATTGCGTTGCTCACTGCATCATACGTAACATCAGGATCTGGATTTGACGCAAGATTATGCTCAGACTACATCAAATATGAAGCTGGGCTTTGCAACAAGAACGCTGTGTCGCAAATGGGTTTCTTCTCGTCTAGAACTGCCAGGGGCTCCTATTTTCTCGATACTACGGACACTTTCCCGTACACTAAGAGTGGAGCACTTACTTCTCGGACAACATTAACTTCCTTAGCAGGAAAATAAATTAATAAATAAAATATTATTATGTGTACCGAAATCCGGAACATAATATAATATGGGATTTAAATAAATACAGATATTGCCTCCACTGTAACTGCAAAACTACAAGAATAAAAACCTGTTGTGGCCAGCACAATACCTCCCGCCACTTTCATTTTATGTTGCATAGGGCGCGGCCTGTGACTTTGTTGGCCTTGGCAAGCAGATATGGGAGCCCGTGTCATGAATAACTCCTAGCCGTCATTCTGACACGGATCCTCATATCTACTTGCCAAGGCCAACAAGGTTACATAGCTGCTCGCGCCCTATAAGTAATGAATTTAACATTTCTTGTACACACAAATAATTGAAATTGTATTTCTTCTTTCGTTCTATGAGAAATTTTGTGCTACTGTTCTAATATGTTCAAATTCTTTAAATTCATTGACAGTATTAGCGGTATTTCTTAAGGATATATGTAATATTAACATACCTATATATAAAAGAAACACGAAGCCTCTTAAAATTACATTTTTTATTTAGTAATGTGTTCTTTTAGTTATAAAATAACAAGGAAACACAAAATTAGTGGACGGATGCAGTTATTTATATATTTTTTTGTAAAAAGAAAGTCAAATTTTACCTATTGTCAAGTTGTGAGGTTCTTTTTACTAAATTCACAATAGAAATGCTTGATTTTACGACACAGTATAGTAGTCGAGAAAATATCACATTAGAACATAAATGGATACAATAGTTATAATTTATATACACTTTAGCAATAATAATACTTAACCGAACATGATTACCAAACCGAATAACACGAACATAGTTCAAATTGAATGTCGGTAATATAGAGTAAACCAGTGTTACTAAAACAGCGAGAGGTAAAAATTATTTTATTTAATATATATTCGGTGGATGCTACTCCAGTGGTGTCAGCCCTGTACCCCCGCTGTCATCATCTCCTTGAGTTTCATTTCTTCGTGAATTTTCTTGTTGTTGTTGTCAACGGCCCTGTCTATTTCCTTCTGCGAAGCTGTGCGTAAATTAGTAGCCAAGCCAAATCGAGCGCATACGTCTATAACCCAAGCACCAAACTGGTTGCCTTGGCCCAACTCTCCGATGCGATAGTCGTACGGGAAGGTGTGGTGGAAATTGTGCCATCCTTCTCCCACTAAGAAGAAAGCCATGATGGCGTTTTGAGAGGCCAGGATGTCCCTGAGGAACAGAAGGTATCATTATTGTGATTGTCATAGCGGTGGAGAATAACAGAAAAACAATATGGGTTCTTTGACCGTATAATTACGATTTGGAAAAATCATTATGGTGGTTTCAGCCACCATTACTCATAATACTAAACGAAATTTTAATAATATAGGCGCCATTTTGTCCTCTATGCCAGCAAGGTTCGGGTTGCTCGGACGCCTTCGGCGGCGGATGAAGAGAGGGAAGATTGCTGGATAGCTATCTTCGTAGCTTTTATAGCTCTCAAGATAGCAATGTATTAGAAAAGAATTGGTTTTTACTTACTTATTGTATGGTTTATCGCCCCAGTAATGCGCTATACTATTAACACACCATAACATGTTGTATGACATTGCGCTTCGAAAGAAAAATGAAATAAAAACAGCGTTCTTCCAAGTATCACCAATCACATAGTATGTCACCGCTGATGGAAATATTATATGGAACACCAATGTCAATACGACGAAATATCTGCGAACAAATATAAAACAAGATACAATATCGGACATGGACATAAATAGAACGAGTCCGTAGGCATTAATAAAAAACACTTCCCCATATTTTAAATATTAAATATTAAAGAATTTAATGGTAGTAATGTCAATTTGCGGAATTACTGGAAGTAGACGTAACTACACTCAAGTTAAAAATTTCAAATGGGAAGCTAATTCATATGTGGTATCGTTGGTACATCACGGAACTGCTGGGCGAAACGGCTGGAACCTTGTGGATGGAATATGCGTAGTTTGACGTCGAACTGTTGTTCGTAAACTCTAAACGCGCGAATATTTATTCGCCTGGGCGTGATGATGGGCTGCTGGTGTCATGCACACCATGCTATCCTTTGCAGGATTTATGGGATGTGGGACTTTTACCCACAAAAATCTCCCGTCCCATCCGCCCATGATGACGCGGTACCGCTTATGCATATCTTCACCGCCATGATGTCTATTCCAGTCCTCAGTTTTTGGTTTTCCGTCTCTCTGTCTCTTTCATCCTTTTACTTCGCCACCATCAAGGAAACTATGAAGCCCACCACTGTCGTTCAGCTTTCGCTCTTCTCTAGCATGAGCCTTACAATGCCTCCCTTGGTTATTTGTGCTGCCAGTCCTACTCCTGCAGCTGAACGGATGTCCTCCCGCTTGCTGCAAGTATGCCCGGAAACATCCGTGTCCGCTGAGACATTGCGTGAGGTGAAAACTAATTTCCCCATGCCTTATATCCAGCAAGCGTGTAATGTCCGGCAATAGTTCATACAACCATTTGTTACCTGCGTCCGAGGCCCATCTCTCGCCACTTTGCTGTTCTATTGTCTTTGAGTGCCTTTCTTTCCCCTACGGCGCTTCTCTATATCCCTATCGCCAGCTTCCTGTTGCTAGCGGTTAGCATCTGCCTACACTTGCTGTACTTGAGGATATCTCTACATATCGGTGCAGCGTAAAGGACGATGGCATGCGCAGTGGATGCAATCATTTCTTCATTTCTGTGGGCCCGGACAACCGAGGGAACAGGCGCTTTAGAGCCACGGTAGTCTTCTCTGCTTTTTCTGTTATCTTCGTGATATGTGTCACGAAGGTCAGTCCTCGGTCGAAATAGGCGCCCAGGTGTTTAATGCTGGGTTTCGGCCGCACCTCTTCCCCGCATACCCTGAAGCTAACCGGGGCGTATTTCTTCCTCCCGAAAGCATGACTGCCTCCGTTTTTTCTGCAGCGATTTCAAGACCGTGGCTCTCAACCCATTCGGCGATCATCCCTAGAGTCTCGTTTACTTTGGTCTCAAGGTTAAACTCGTGCTTGTGGACAGCTAGCGCCGCAAGGTCGTCTGCGAATGCCGGAAGCTCCAATACCGCGTCGTAGAAGATGTTCCAGAGTAAGGGCCCCAGGATGGATCCTTGTGGGACGCCGCAGGACATCTGGAACATCCTACCGTTGTAGACGAACCACCGGTTGTTCAGATACGACCCTACTATGTTGATTAGGTATGCCGGGAATTCCTTCGATCTCATAGCCTCGACCACTTTGGGCCAGGGGACTGTGTTGAAGGAATTTTTAATGTAGATCTACCTGTCCTGAACCCGTATTGGTTTTCCGACAGGCGTCCAGACTCTAGGTGATCGTTCATACGTCTCGCTATTACATGCTCCAAAAGCTTGGCTGCCGTGTTCAGAAGGCATAGGGGGCGGAAAGATAATGGGCTACTGGTGCCCATCTTCCCTGGCTTGGGAATTAGAACAAAGGTAGCCACCTTCCACTCGTTGGGAAATGTGCCTGTTTCAATCGCTCGCTGGAACACTGGAAGAAGCCACTGAGGGTTCTCACTTGCAATCAATTTGATGACCTCTGGTGGAACCCCATCCGTACCAGGTACCATCCGTACCTGATTCGACGTTCAAGGTCTTGGTGTTCCATCTATAGCTGGGCTCTACAGCTATTTCTGGGACCGCATCCCCAATTTCAAAGAATATATACCCTCCAATTCACCAACGTTGTGATAAGCCCCTCCGTGGGGTGAACTACACCTAGTAAGCCGCAACTTACCTCTGCTGGAAAAGTATAACAGGATCCTTGTACAAGTCACTAAGATCGACGTTTTTCCCTTTGGCTTTACTTTCGGGGTGTCGTTTCATGAGCAGCCACCCCACATGTGAAAAGAACAGTCCCCTGGCTGCGCTGTGAGGATCAGCGTCTGTATCTACGTACAAGTGATGTGTGCGATGATCCCTTGCCCATTGTATTATAGAGTACTAAAAGAATGTGCCATAGATTACCATCACCATTTATAACTCTAATGCTACTTACTTGTCCTCCCATCATATAGCATAACATCAAGCCAATCCGCATTGGCAATTTGGCCTTATATGTCCTATGTGTCCATAACCTGTGAGCTCCTGAACTAATTGCAGTATCTGCTATTAACACCACAAGAATCGCTGAAAATATAAAATATATGATAAAGTCCATTCAGGGTAGCGAACTACACATTCCTCAGTAATTTTTTTGAGAAATTATCAATGGTCTTTTGTTTTTGAGTTACAGACTAAAACTTACAGTCATTCTAATTATTGTACAAAGATAGCATTCAGGTGTGAATCGCAAGATGCTTCATTGATATGTTATACACTTGTGTATTTGATATGTGAAATATACTACGCAAGGCTATCTTTAATAGAAAGGCCGTATTTTTGACTATGTTTAATTTGCTGGTACCGTGAAAAATATAATAAACAACACGGTATACACACATCTTAAAATCCTCGGAAGTTACATGTTAAGACGTACTTACATTCCTTGTTGCTTAAATAATTATAAACCTACCCCAAAATACAGTTAAAATTTTTGCTCTCGGTATTAAAAAAATTCCATATACTGCAAATATATGAAACATTAACATGCCTAGTACATTTTTCCATATTATTGGCGTTTTAAATTCAAAATATGCTTCAATTTGACGAAGAAGAGATACCATTATGGATGTATTATTATATTATTTTCACAAACGGTGAACTAATTCATGCAACTAGTGAACTGACGGAAAAATACGATATTTTTTATATTTATAGGAAGGGCATAATGATCCTCCTACCAAATGCAAGGAGGTTTTAAAGATAACAAAACTACGACAATACGACGCAAAATTGCACAATTATTGGAACGCTTTACTTTTATCTGTAAAATGTAAAATAAAAAGGATATACAAAAATTCTGATGTGGCCAGCATAATATCTTCCGTCAATTTTACATATTTTGTATAAATTTCACACAGATTTTTTTTCACACTATTCTATGGGAGTTTTCTTTTTAGCGGAGAAGTGAACTGATCTTACCTAGTACTGAACTGAACTACTCCTAAAAAGAACAGTATGTTTCTTAAATAAGAATTAGAAAATATCATATATAGCAAGATATTTCTTTATAATTCAATATCTCTAAATTCATTAAATATGAAGAAAAAAAAATTAAATCGAATAGAGAATAACATATTTTTTATTTATAAATAAATAAATATTTCATCACGGCATATTACCCATTGCTGGGTGTTCCAATCTGCTTTGTACACACAGATATCGATAATGATGGAATATTTGTACCGTGCGGGCGCTTACCAGGCGTCACCTCACGGGCACTCATAGCTGGCGTGGGGAGTGCTCCACAGGGGTCAATTTTGTGCCATTAAAATTTTATGTCCCCAGATTCGCGACCAGACACTCAGGCACCCGGCCACGAGACCCCATATTATATATAATAACATAAAAGGTCAAAATATGATAATTAACAGCAATTTTTACAGAAAAACTGTTAAAATATTTAAATTAGGGTACTTTCGGTTAACCAATCATAACCAAAATCTAATCAACTCTTTATATGGACGTACAAAAGAGGAATATGAAAGAATTATTAGTTTTGGAATTGTAGAATTTGAGCTATCGAAGGAGAAATTTTGTCACACACACATACACACACAGAGAGACAAACAATTTTTGCTTGTAGCTCAAAAACACAAAATATTTTGTAAACATATTTATTACCAATACAAATCATTAGTTTATTATATTGTATAGATAAAAATAATATAAATCATATACACATGCGATTAGAGACGATTTATTTTTTAAAAACTAATTTAAGTCGCTCCTATCACTAAACTTGTTTCACATATATTTATTTGTCAATTATATCTGCCCTTGCGAGACTGGATTTATGATATGGTAAGTCCTTTCCAAGGAGTCCGCTGTATCAAATGTGGCTGGTGCTGGTATAGTTATTAAAAATATTAATTATATACTTACCCCATATGAACGTCAAGAGATTTGCTGTTGGTATTAAGAAAATTCCATACATTGCAAAAATGTGAAACAATAACATTCCTAGTACGTTAATCCATATTATTGGAGTTTTGAATTGAAAATATGTTTCAATTTTTCGAAGAATAGAAATCATTTTTGATGAAACTGTTAAACTCGTTAAACTATGTATATTAGATATTAAAGCAAATATTATTTTGATAAATTGTAATGCTTTTGAATTCAAATCTTAAACTGATAGAAAAATATGATATTTGAGTATATTTATATAGATATTATACCATTAAGTAGATAATACTATTTTAATAAGCATACATTACGCATACAAAATTGAACATTGATATTGTCCAATTATTGATATTTTTAACTTTCGCCAATTTCTTTTCTAAATTACTTTTTAATTTGTTTGTTTGCTTAACTGCAAAACGCCCTAGTTTTGACTTTATCGCTGCTACAATAATCGTACGTCCTGTTGCACGTGTAGACCAAGAAATTTTACAGAAATAATATTTATTTAATACAAATTATTCATAGAAAAACAAATAAGTATTGGACGAAAACATTTGTCACTTGCAGACAATGGTTTATTTGCAAATAAATTATTATTAAACCTAAGAAATTTTATTATAAGCAATGTCTATACACTCTATTAATACACCATATCAAAATTTGTTGAATTGGAGTAATAATCATCCAGAAGTTTATTTATTCTTTTTTTTAATACAATTGTAGGTGGTACTTTAATAAATAAATGCCATTTTGCAAATAATTTTACTAAAAAAAATTAATTCAATATTGTAATTAATTGAATATATTGTCAGTTTCCTTTACCTTCAGTTTTATAAATAATACTAAATTGTCATATATTTGCCCGTAGATTATTATTAAAATGTTCAATTTAAGTAATAACATATTTAAATCCAATATACTTTATTAATACATAAAATAAAAAATTGCCCAAATATATATTCTTAACTATTGTAATCTAAAAATATATTTATTCTTGCTGTTAATATATTTTTTTCAAATTTATCAAAATGTTCTAAAGCCCAAAAATATGTCAAACAGTCTATTTTTCCGTATTTATTATTGCTATGTTCAAATACCGCACAAAAATTTCAAATAATTTAAATTTAGTGTACTGCGCATGACCATTTTTATTCATTTTTGGATCGCGTGACGTCACACAAGATCTGTTCCATGCCTGTCGATACTATTTTTTTGCCATGTATTGTTTATATGAGCATTTGGGGGCATCGTATAAACAGGCCCCTTAAAGAAGGCGTCTGCACTGGAAATTTTAAACAATAAATAATACCACAAAATTTCTAAAAATATGATTGGTCAATTTGAAAAAATCATTATTATTGATTTTCGCCTATTTACACGATACAACAACGTACTTATTTACAACAAACAATTAAACAATAGTTCATAATTTTCACTATAGAGTACACTAGTAGGATTGAATTGTTATTAACAATTTTGAGAAAATCCATTTTGTAGCTAGTTTAGCTATATTTCGACTATGTTTGTCATACAATAAATATTTTATTAAAAACTATTGTAAATTATATGATTTTGAATGTCTCAGGATACATAAAAATAATTATAAATATTTTATAAAGTTTTCACGTATGTAATACACATTTGTTGACTACAGATGTCACTACTAATACAAAATAGGGTCTTTTTGGAAATTCCCCCCAATTTTGAAAAAGAAATTTCGGAATTTAACTTTTATTTTTTATTTAATAAATAAATATCACTTTGCAAATTACTAAAAAAAATATAATATAGGAATTAATTGAATATATTGTCAGTTTCCTATATCTTCAGATTTATCCTTATATTATAAGGCATAATTCCCTATTCTTTAATCACGAGCATCGCATAACATATGAACACGGCTACAGCTTTAACGAGTAGAGTGATTCTCGTAAAAGTTGTACCAAGTGGTAGAAAATTCTTGTCGCGAGGGCCCTCGACTTATGTGTTTTTTCTGTAGAATGCATAGTTTTTGCGTAAAAAAATATAAAATGTGGAAAATTAGGAAATTGAAACAACTGATCTTAGTCCTCCTTGAAAATTTACAACGAAGATCGCAACTAAATTCAAAATTATAAATTATGAGAATGGCCAATTATTTCACAATGGTAAAAAAGGCCTAAAACGTATTTAAAAATTATAATTTTTGACGGTTCATATGCACTAAATAAAAAAAATAATATCCCTAACTAAACCAATGTGATAACACATTTGACATAATAAATTTGAATCTTTTTGTGTTATACAGACATTTTTCTTATTATACTCTATTTTAATACGCGTGCGAATGGAATACATTCAACATATTTGGTTTGAAGCACGAAACAGACTGAAAAATCGTTATAAAATACCGTATTTTGGTCAGTATTCATTTATAGAATTAAATCAAAGTAAGTGGTACGAAACAAAATGTTATTTTTACTGCATCAAAAGTAATATTTTATATTTTTACATATACAGGAAGTTTCTGCCTCTATGAATCAGTTTGAAATAACTAAATTATACGATTCACAGATTTTGCAACTGCCGACAAAACTTTGAGCTATCAATTTTACTTTGATTTTAAAGGTAAAATAAACTTTTTTAGTTTGTAATTAATATTGAATAATTGATTTTTTTAATAGATTTTTAATACGTATGTGTAGTATCGTTTAAAGATCACGCCGTGGAAGAAAAGGGAGAAAAATGTACAAAATTTCTAAATGTTATTACAAAAGTCATGTTTATTTGAAGAACACGATAAATACAACTGAAAAAAAAACACACTAAGTATAATTACGAATAGAATAAGAAGATATTTTAAACAGATAAGCCCTCAAAACACTGACGACGGAGCCCTAGGGGGTACAAATACATTTGGGGTTGGGCTCATATAACTTAACATTTCATATACTAATTATAATTAAATAACATTCAGATATCTGGTTGCTACTAAGCCACACATTTTAAAATGTTTCATTAATTTGCCTTTCAAAGCAAACTTTTTATCACAATTAGTACAATTGTACTTTTTCTTTTTAGCAACAGGAATATGTACATTCATATGTTGTTTAAGATTACTCGGCTGTACAAATTTTTTATGGCATATATCACACTCAAAATCTTTGATTCCATAATGTACTTTCTCGTGTAGCTGCAAACTGCCTTTTTGTATAAATGATTTGTTGCAAATAGAACATTTAAACGGCTTGTCACCGCTATGAGTCTTTAAATGAGTTTTTAGGTTATGATTTTGAGAGTACATTTTATTACAAATCGGGCATTGATAATCTTTTACGCCAGAGTGTACTTTTAAGTGTTTCTTTAAATTTCGTTTGTCTCTAAATGTTTTTTCGCATAACGTACAATTGTATTGTTTTGTTTCTGTGTGGCGTTTCATATGTACTGATAAATAAGATTTTAAAGCGAAACCTTTACAACAAATTGAACAATTGTATTTAGCAGGACCAATGTTTAAAGTTGGTGAAACATTATTGACTATTACAAAGTTAATTTGATTACTGGTATTACAGTTTACAACATTACCGACTGGTACTATCATAGGTACTATGTTTACATAACCTATACCGTCATTACAATTTACATTATTGTCTAATGCACACTCAGGTTTAACTGTACTGTCCATTAAATTGTCTGTAAATTCAGTCTCTTCGGAATTTTCATCCAACGGTTCTTCTTTGATGAAAACTTCCTCAAATTTGAGGTTATTTGTTGGTCCTGTACTGTTGTCCTCCATTTTTATCGATCCTCCGAACAGTACAGTCTGGATTGATGAGTTTTCCACGTAGGCTTACCGACGAGACGGTCTCTTCACAGACAGAGCAGATGCGCAGAGCCCAATTTGAAGATTATCTGAAAAATAAATGTTCATTCTAGTAAAAGAACTACTAGAAAGTATACATACTACATATTTAAATAGGTTATGTTAGCGACAGAGGCTTTGTTATACTTCAAAGATGTTGGACGTAATATGATTTTTGTTTTGCGCTCGGGCGCATTCGGCGGCGGATGCTGAAAGAGAGGGAGGATTACTGGATAACTATCTACGAAGGTAAGTTAGGGTTTGTCTCAGAAAAGCACGTAATTATCTTAACTAAATAGTTTATTATTCCCAACGTAATGTAAAATTAAAATGTAACATAAATAAATAAAGAATTAAGGAACCGGAGATACGGACGGCGGTTTATCTCGGCGAGTGGTGAATTTCAACCACCCAAACTCGACTCAGAAATTCGGTAGTACAACTCCACGACTCATGCGTTCTTCTCAGAGCTCGACCAAGTCGCTCTGAGCTGCAGCTCAAGTCCGGAACCCAGCCACTAAGTTCAGAGGGACGAACTGAAGAACTCCTTTCTCTGGACGATGTGCGGTGTTTTATACCCGAGATTTAGAACATCAGGAAAAATCTCGCGTATTATTAAGAGGGGAGACACTTTAAACTTTAACATATGACTGTTAGCGCTGCGAACGCTCCTTCAACAAAAACTAATGTAATAGAAATTGTAGTAATTTCAGGCAGTCACAGTTTGTCGTAAAATACAATAAAAATATTGAAACAGACATTATAAAATAATGTTTTACAATAATAAGAATTGAGCACATGCCACGCATTTCACGGCGCTGACTTATAACCTAGAAACAACTGACCGTTCTAGCGATCAAATAAATGTGTAACAAATCCTATCTACAACCAATAAACAGTATAACAATAATATACAACAATATACACACATGGTATCATGGTTTTACATTACAGGTAAGTCAAACATACATTTATTTGCAAATATCTGACCAGTTATAATTCCAGCATGCTGCAAATTATTTACGATATTAAATCGTTTAAGGCTGATGATTTTTTACGCAAAAACTATCCTACCGAGAATCTACATAAATCGAGGGCACTAGAGACAAGAATTTCCTACCACTTGGTAAAACTTTTACGAAAATCGCTCATGATGAAAGTATAAATAGTGAATCTATCCGTTTAGTATAAGGACGATAAAAGTGTTT
This sequence comes from Harpalus rufipes, assembly GCA_951394225.1. NCBI lineage: Eukaryota > Metazoa > Arthropoda > Insecta > Coleoptera > Carabidae > Harpalus > Harpalus rufipes. The sequence continues at coordinate 22,418,413 of OX596290.1, read as the reverse complement.
TTAAGTTGTTTTTATTCCTTTATACTTGTTTTCGTATGCGTTGTCATATGAGTTAAGAAATGTATTTTCAGACTGCTTATAGTCGCAAATGCTTTTTTACAAATAGAACAATGAAGCTCCTTATTTAAAGTATGAGTTTCTTTATGTCTTAAAAGGGTGCTTCTCTTTCCAAATTTCTTTTGGCATTCATCACACTCAAACTGTCTATGTCTGATGCCGGTATGGACTGCCATATGATAAGCGAGACTCTCCTTATGAGTAAATGCTTTATCGCAGATAGTACATTGTACATCTTTTATTCCATTATGTGTTTTCATATGTTTCTTCATAAGAGAAGGTTTTTTAAATGGTTTATCACAAACTGGACAATTTTTATTTCCAATTGGTTTATAATTTTCTTTGCATTTTTTTGCATGAAATACCAAATTATGCTCTTCTATAAACGATTTACATTTGTTGCAATTTAAATATCTGATTCCAAGATGTAACGTTAAATGTTGTTCTGCATTAGGGTATTGTACAGATTCATTGCATATTAGGCAAAGTACTAAATTTTTGTCAGGCAGTATTCTAATATGACATTTCATATGAGATATCATGTTTGTACATCCTACAAAGAATTTGTGACATTTTGAACATTTATATTGATTATCTTTACTGTTATTTATATCATCGCCTGTATTTTCATCTTTCATTATGTCATCAAACAATGCCCGATCGTCAGAATTTTCATTTATGGATTCTTCTTCAAATGAAATATCTTCTTTGCAATTTGTGTTCAATTCGTCCATATTGTCATCAAATTGACAATCATTATAATCTTCTTTTTTAATAGAAATGTCTTCCTCAGTCTGCGCATCCGTGGCGCTGTCCTTGACCTCTTGTTCGTCGATGCTCGTTTCTAAGCGCAGGTTGTTGTCGACACTTTTTTGTTTAAATTTAGAGAAGGTTTCCAGGGATTTTTCACACTTGGAACAGATGAGGAGCGGTATTCCGAGTTTGGTGATTATCTGAAATAAAAATTTTCATTCTAATTCTTGATACTTTAAAATTATATTTTTTTGCTGGGCTTTGGCAGCGTTTCTCTGAGCTTTACCATAGGTCAGCACAATGTCTGTATACTTGTAGCAACATCAAGGGGCTGGATATCAAGCTTCGGAGTACCATAAAAAATTACAACAGATCGCGAAAAACAATTTGAGTCAACATTTTTTAAAGAGCTATTAACCTTAATAGACTGCAGTAGAACAAGAACTACATCCTATCATCCTCAAATGGAATCATAGAAAGGTTTAACAAACAATTGAAAACATCTTTAAAAACCTGTAATTACCCCGATGAGTGACATGATAACCTCCAAATAGTTTTATTAGGAATCCGTACTACTATCAAAGAAGATATTCAATGTAGTTGCGCGGAATTGGTGTATGGAACACAATTACTCTACGTACAAAAATTAAGAAAATTCATGTCAACTTTAAAAGCAACAGCCCCAAGACACACAAACACTCGACTTTTTTTCATACTTACCTGACCTTTTTCATTCAGACTACGTTTACGTTCGGACAGACGCGATTAGACGACCTTTAGACCCTATATACAGGTTCTTACTTTACAATTAAAAAAGACAACACATTACAAAATATTTCAATTGACAGACTTAAACCAGCAAGAATACATTCTATTGTTGTTTATATTTCATCATGTTCCTTTTGTAACCTTTGTAAAGTTTCCTTTTGTCCGGGGGGGACTAATGTAGGGACATCAAATTATCCTCTTCGTCTTAGGCTATTGTTACTCTTTTTTCCCGAAATTACTTGGCGACAAAAGAAAAATAAATATTTATAATTTTGTAATTCATTTGTAATACGTCATTAAATACATACATACATACATAAAATCACGCGTGTCCAACGTAGTGGGTTCGCACAAACCCGATAACAATAAGAATAACATCAACATCATACAACAAATCCTTACTCTTAAACATATTAAAGTGACCGATTTTCGGTATCTAAGCCTCGGCCACACTCATAATCGCATTCATACATGCTCTTCTTCTCTTCACACTTGGAAACGCTCTCTCTTTAAGCACCCTACCAATCACATCCATCCATTTACACACTGGTCGGCCACGCAATCGAAAACCCTCAACTTCGCCAAGATATATACGCTTAACAAGCCGTTCACTCGCCATTCTCTCCACATGCCCAAACCATCTCAACTGACTCACACCAACTCTCTTAATCACATTGTTCCTAACCATACATATACACCAAATTATTCCTCACGCGATCCCGTCTGACATACCCACATACACCACGTAAATACCTCATTTCCACGGCAGTCACTCTCTTTTTATGCTTCCCCGTCCATGCCCAGCATTCGCTTCCATATAATTTCATTATCCAAAAGTTTATTTTACATATTGAGTAACGACTACCACCGTTACATACTCACAATCCGTAAAGGCAAGCATATTTACTGCTTATAACTTTTATAATAATTATTAATCGATTTATTTGTCAAAATTTATTTAACAACTCACATTTGTGTAACATATTTATTATGTCTGACTTTCTAAACATGATTGCCAAATCCATTGGTGTGTGTCCTGCGCTGTTTCGAACATGCACATCACTTCCGCTGTCCAGCAACATTCTCACAATATCTGCATTCCCATGCCAGGATGCCCAATGCAATGGTGTTCGACCGGCATTGTCCCGAGCATGTACATCACCTCCTTTCTGCAGCAGCATTCGCACTATATCTACATGGCTTTGCCATGACGCATCGTGAAGTGGTGTTCGGCCTTCGATGTCTCGACTATGCACATCGCCTCCTTCCTCGAGTAACATTTTCACTATATCTAAATTCCCTTGCCAGGATGCATCGTGGAGTGCTGTGCGACCTTCGCTGTCTTGAGCATTTACATTTCCTCCTTTCTCCAGCAGCATTTGTACTATGTCTACATTTTCATAATTGGAGGCTAAGTTCAGAGGAGTGTATTGTGCGCTGTCTCGAATGTTTACATCGCCGTATTTTAAAAGCAATTTTAATACTATTGCTCGATTGTTTATACAAGCTACATGAAGAAGTTTCATGTCGTCCACATATTGCTTTATTTTCGCGCAAAGTATGTTATGGAAAATTAATTCACAACATTCAAAACAACCATGACTCACAAGAAGTTGTAATAATTTTTCTATATAATAATTTTTAGGGATGTTCTCTTTATATATTTCTAGTATTATTTCTTTTTTGGCATCCGCTTCTATTAGAATTGTATCTTCGTGCCAATTGTGCCGATATACTTTTCGCAATAACCAACGCACACATCCACTATAATAATCCTTATTAATAATTTCATCAAAATAAAGTTTCAAAATTCTCTGGCACAGTCTGTGAATTTTGATGACACCGTCGTAGTATTCAATAAACGAAAAGTTCTCCGATAAATACACGCACTCATCCACTGTATTTTCTTCTGAGCATTCCATAATTTCTTTAATTTCATCAATAGTTATGAAATCTGGATTAAGATACACGCAGATCCCTAATAATTTTTTACTTAACTCTCGTGTGTGTTCCGATTCTGCAAAATCTTGATTCAACATTTTATCAAGTGCTACAAATATTGCTGCTGATATTGACATTGCGTATGTGTTTAACTGAGAATGATGAATTTTAGATTTTAACATTTTTGAAAGTTCTCCCAAAAAGTGGTTAGTATTAAATTTTCCTTGTTTGCATGCATCCATTTTAAACCTCAAATGGCCTGCTATGACTATTAAGCCTAGTGGTGCGTTACTTACAAACGTTATCATTTGTTTATATATATCTTCTTCATCTTTTTGGTATCTATTACCCAAAATTTCTTTAAAAACATCTATTGATGCTTCCATTTTCAATGATTTCAGTGACATTTGATATACATCATCGCCCCAATCTGCTATTTGACTTGTTATCAATAAATAAAAATTTTCAACATTTGGTGGTTCATATAGCCTTACACTTGACCTTGAGACTCCGTTGTCGAAAATAAACAAACAACGCTTGTTTTTAAAAACTTTGTAAACTTTCTTTAAGGTTTTGTGAAGATTTTTTAGATTTTCGGATGTTTCAGCATTAATCCAGAAAGTTTCTTCAATATTTGTAGAATCTCTACAATCCTTCGCGAATCGTACAGCTAACTCTGTTTTGCCGAAACCTGGCAAGCCGTGAATGACAATTTTTCTCTTCCCATCTTGAAAAAATAAAGCCTCCAGTTTGACTATATCTTCTTTTCTACCCTTGAACACTTTGGACTCGCGCGGTGGGTCAAGTTCTTCAAATGAATCTTCTGCAGAAGAACCTATTCCTAAATTTCCATCGATGTTAATATTCCCGCCTCCAAAGCTGATAATTCCAATGCTGCTCCGACTAGCGGCAAGTTGGGATGACATTATTTAGACCTGAAAATTTCATAAAATATATATAACAAAAATAAAACATTATTTATTCGCGATTTATGTTCCCATTACATAAATCAAAGACGTAATAAGAAATGTAAAAACAGTTTAACATGTAATTTTTTAATTCTGAAATATACACTTTACAGTTTTTGTTGTCAAATAAAATGTTTACCCCTAATTGCTACCACCTGATACAATACACTGATCGGCAAAGAAACGAACCAACTTCAATATTATCAAACATAATAATTTGTTCCATAGGGAAAACAAAATTGACAGTCGCCATAGAAATTTTCAATTATCTTTTCTTTTGAGTTACAGGTTAAAAACTTAAACATGTTTTTAATTTTGAAAATACCTCATTTTTAAGCGGTCCGTTTTTTTGCCGGTCAGAAATCATATTTTAACATAACTTAATCTAGTACAAATATCCTATAATTATTATTAATTTGCTGTAGTTACTGTAGGGGAAGGTTATAATACAAAAAATAATTAAAAATTACACAATTTTTTTATTTTAATAACGATAAACGTATTTTTCATCGCATTGGCGCTTAAATTTTGACTTTAACACTGGATGGCATCTAGTAAGAAATGCTCAAATGAGACTAAATATATCACTATCTCTTGTTGGCTCTCTCTGGCCAGCCGAAATCAAAACATTGGGTGAGGAGGGATAAGGAATATTTTGTCTAGTTATATTTCGTCGTTGGTACGTAATGACTTGTTCCATGGGGTTTTACATAGCCTTCTTCAAATCACGACTTAGACATATCTCGACTCCGCAAATTTAGTCCTGCTCAAATCTTGACTTATGCACCGTTCGACAAGGTCACTAGCTAGATCACTCCAGAGTACAAATAAAAAATACTACCAGAGTGTATTTGTCAATGACCTTGTCGAACGGTGCATAAGTCAAGATGTTTTCTGATGTTTAATATAATCCCGTTCCATGGTTCTTTGAAATATGCTCTAAATTGCGATTTTTTTACTTTTATTACTTAATAGGTATTATTTATGTTTGTTCAAGAGAATAAATTAATCTAACTTAACAGACAAATCAATTATTTTTATTCCCCTTTAATGTGTTTGCTATCATCATATGTCTTATCCTCTTTTGTTATAGTTTGCACTGTCTTTATAAAATATACGATCATTAGAGTTACCCACGTAACCTACCCATCCACACTGCCGACGCAAGCTGCTCACGCAACTTACACATACAAATTGTCCACGCAACCTGCCCACTCAAACTGCCCACACAACCTACCCATCCAAACTGCCGACGCAACCTGCCCCCGCAACCAACCCATACGACCTGTCCACGCAACCTGCCCACTCAAACTGCCCACGAAACATGCCCATCAAAACTGCCCACTCAAACTATCCACGCAACCTGCCCACGCAACCTACCCATTCAAACTACCCACGCAACATGCCCACGGGACCTGCCTACCCAAACTATCCACGCAACCTGCCCACTCAAACTGCCCACGCAGCATGCCCACCGAAACTGCCTAAGCAACATGCCCACCGAAACTGCCCACTCAAACTATCCACGCAACCTGCCCGCGCAACCTACCCATCCAAACTACCCACGCAACCTGTCCACGCAACATGCTCACCCAAACTGCCCACGCAACACGCCCAACAAAACTGCCCTCTCAAACTATCCACGCAACCTGCCCACTCAAACTGGCCACGCAACATGCCCATCAAAACTGCCCACTCAAACTATCCACGCAACCTGCCCGCGCAACCTACCCATCCAAACTACCCACGCAACCTGCCCACCCAAACTGCCCACGCAACACGCCCACCAAAACTGCCCTCTCAAACTATCCACGCAACCTGCCCATTCAAACTGCCCAAGCAACATGCCCACCGAAACTGCCCACTCAAACTATCCACGCAACCTACCCATCCAAACTACCCACGCAACCTGCCCACCCAAACTGCCCACGCAACACGCCCACCAAAACTGCCCTCTCAAACTATCCACGCAACCTGCCCATTCAAACTGCCCACGCAGCATGCCCACCGAAACTGCCCAAGCAACATGCCCACCGAAACTGCCTAAGCAACATGCCCACCCAAACTGCCCACGCAACATGATTTGAAGAAGGCTATGTAAAAGTTTTCGTGTTTAATGTAATCCCGTTCCATGATTCTTTGAAATATGCTCTTAATTGCGATTTTTTTTTATTTAACCCTTTGCACTCCAGTTTGCAAAAAGCACAACCAATCATCAGTGGGTACTGTATACAACTGAATACAATAAAATGTAAGCCTATTGTTTTTGTCGCCGGGACGGCACCAACGGAGTGCAAAGGGTTAATAGGTATTATTTATGTTTGTTCAAGTGAATGAATTAATCTAACATTTTTTTATTAAATTTCATGACCATCGCTATCCCAATTTCTATTTTTCAATCATTTGTGTTCGCGATCATCAAATGTCTTATCCTCTTTTGTTATAGTTTGCACTATGTCATTATAAAATATACGATCATTGGAGTTTTCTTCCATATATTCTTCTTTTATTGAAATATCTTCAATATGTGTAGAATATTCCTTTGGTTCTTCTTTAATATCTTCACAGTTCTCATAACTCTTTTCTTGTACGGCATTTTCATTTGTATCTGTTGCACTTGTTTCATTTTTGTTATGTTTAATGTGGGACTTCTTTCGGCCGTTTTGTATGTGTGTATGTGTTTTAATATGCCTTTTCATATTACTGTTATCAGTAGATACTTTGCCACAAACATGGCATTGATAATTTCTTTTTGGATCTTTAGGAATATCTTTTTCTTTGGAATCTTTGTGAGTTTGAATGTGTCGCTTCATGTTGCTACTGTCTGTAGAGACTTTATTACATACAGGACAATGATAAGTTTTTGAAAATATTGGCTTGTCTTTTATTTCGCTGTGTGTTTGCATATGTATGTTTAGATTTCGTTTCGCTATGAATGTTTTGTTACATATTTCGCAATTAAAATCACGACGTCCAGTGTGTGTTTTCATATGATAATCTAAGCTGAGCTTTCTTGTAAATGATTTATTACATAAAATGCAATGGAAATCTCTGATTCCTAAGTGTTTTTTCATATGTCGTTTCATATTGCTGTTATCATTTGAAATTTTGTTACAAATTGTGCATTTGTACGTTTTTTTAGGTACATATTTATAATTTTTGTCGTGCGTTTTAATGTGTCTCTTCATGTTGCTATTATCTGTAGAGACTTTATTGCATATAGGGCATTGGTAAGTTTTTGAAAATATTGGCTTGTCTTTTATTTCGTTGTGTGTTTGCATATGAATGTTGAGATTTCTTTTCGTTATGAATGTTTTGCCACATATTTCGCAATGAAAATCACGACGACCACTGTGCATTTTCATGTGGTAATCTAAACTGAGCTTCCGAGTAAATGATTTATTACATACAGTGCAGTGGAAATCTCTAATTCCGAAATGTTTTTTCATGTGCCGTTTCATGTTGCTACTATCAGTAGATATTTTGTTGCAAACTGAACATTTGTAAGTTTTGGTAGGTACGCGTTTATAAGTTTTGTCATGCGTTCTAATGTGTCGCTTCATGTTGCTATTGTCTGTAGAAGTTTTATTACAAATTGGGCATTTATATATTTTTGTTGATATTCGCTCATTTTTTATTTGGCTGTGGGTTTGCTTATGCCTGTTGAGGTGTCTGTTTGTTATGAATGTCTTGCTACATATATCGCAGTGAAAATCACGACGACCACTATGTATTTTCATGTGGTAATCTAAACTGCCTTTTTCTGTAAAATATTTGTTACATAAACTGCAGTGGAAATCTCTAATTCCGAAATGTTTCTTCAAGTGTCGTTTCATATTGCTACTATCAGTAGAAGTTTTGTTGCAAACTGTACATTTGTAAGTTTTGGTAGGTACGCGTTTATAACTCTTATCATGCGTTCTAATGTGTCGCTTCATGTTGCTACTATCTGAAGAGGTTTTATTACAAATTGGACATTTATGTATTTTTTTCGATTCATGTGAAATCTTCTGTTCACTGTGCGTTTTGATATGATCATTCAAATGTGTGTTCAAATTGATACGATCTATAAATCTACTACAAATTGGACATTGCAGTTTATTTTCGTCATACTCAATAAAATGAGTCCTCATGTGTCGTATCAAATTTTGACTATCTGCAAAATATGCTGGACATGTTAAACACTCAAGAATTGTTGTTTCGTCTTTTGTTGCGTCTTGTAAATCGTTGCTACGCTCGGAATCCGTAGAATTTTCTTGTTTAATGCAAACTTCTTCCAAATTTTTATTATACGATTCTTCTTGCACAATATTATTGGATTCTGCGGATTTTTCACCGAGACCCGACGTACTGGCGACCATTTTGTCAGTGTTGTCTCCATCTTGCGCAATGGTGTTCCTATTCCTCTGCGCATCCTCGGTCGCTTCTCCGTGCAAATTATCCATGTTGTTTTGTTTAAATTTACTAAACGTGTACAGGTATTTTTCACACATGGAGCAGATGAGTAGAGGATTGTCCGACTTGATGAATGCCTGAAAATAAATTTTCATTGAACGCGATAGTAATAGACCCAATATCCATTAATAATTTTATTCACAATCATTATAGTAATATGTTGATTCATAACCTTTTTAGAGATAAAAAAAAACAAATGCTAATCAATCTCCATGCAAAGCTAGTTCGCCTCCTCGTGGTGCACCCTGGGTAACGCTAAAGAACTAGCACAAATCGGCGACCAGACAATCCTGGAGATCTCCTGGTCATTACATTCATCACAATAGCTCAAACACAGTGGTAGCGACTAGACAGATCTTTCGGCGATCCACTTGGGCAAACAAGACAGTATACTACATCATATTGAAAGCCGCCTTCTACCATATCAATTGATATATTTAAATTATGTGATGAATGTATGCCATACGCCAAATAATAACCTCAAATTTAAACCGGTTTAAATTCGGTTCATGTTTATTAACTTTTGTTCGGGTTCGTCAACAATTCGAGTTTAGTTTCACAGTTCACTGAAACTACCCACGCAACCTGCCCATCCATTCTGCCCACGAAACATGCCCACTCAACCTGCCCACTCAAACTGCCCACCAAAACTCCCAGCTCAAACTGCCAACGCAACATGCCCACCGAAACTGGCCACGCAACATGCCCACCGAAACTGCCCACGCAACATGTCCACGCAACATGCCCATAAAAACTGCCCACGCAACATGCCCACCGAAACTGCCCACGCAACATGCCCACCGAAACTGCCCACGCAACATGCCCACCAAAACTACCCACGCAACCTACCCACCCAAACTGCCCACGCAACCTACCCTTGGCAAATAAATGTTCGGATCGAGTTCGGCAACAATTCGGGTTTTCGGTTCAGTTTCACAGTTCATTATACTTGGTGAATATACAGGATATTTAATATGTTGATTCGTAACCTTTTTAGAGGTAATGATAATCTTACATAGGATAAAAATGTTTATGTAGGGTTGTTATAGACTTAAAACTAACTCTTAACTCCAGCTCGTTTATATCGCATGTTTTAAAGTGACTACAGGATAATTAGCGTTTATCCACTGCTTTTAAACAAGGACAGATTGAAAATTTTGCGGATGATTTAGTATAATAATAATAACAAAATGCTCACGATCTTGAAGCAAACCTCGGAACAAACAGTCAGTACACATCGGAGTATATAAAAAAAATTGTAATGAGGTGCATCTTCTCTGCAATGAAACGTTTGCATACTTTCATTTAACATTTTTTTTTATTCAAAATGATTTCCAAATACATACTTTTATTTTTATTTCAAGTATATTCGATTATTAAATGTCTTATCATCTTTTGTTATGGTTTGCACTAAGTCATTATACAAAACACGATCTTTGGAGGTTTGTTCTAAAGATTCTTCTTTTATTGAAATATCTTCATGTGTATCACAATCAGCAAAAATATATTCCTTTGGTTCTTCTTTAATATCTTCATTATTTTCTTGCACCGCATATTCATCATACGTATCTGTTGCACCCGTTTCAGTTTTGTTATGTTTAATATGGGACTTCATATGTTCATTTAGATATTTAATACTTCTGAATGTTTTCTTGCACTCGTTGCATACAAATTCTTTCCGGGCGTTATGAACTTTTGAGTGTGTTTTAATATGCCTTTTCATATTACTGCTATCAGATGATATTTTGTCGCAAACATGGCATTTATAAATCTTTTTTGTGATATCTTTAGGAATTTCTTTTTCGTTGGAGTCTTTGTGGGTTTTAATATGTCTCTTCATGTTGCTACTGTCTGTAGAGACTTTATTACATACAGGACATTGAAAAGTTTTTGAAAATATTGGCTTGTCTTTTATATCGTTGTGTATTTTTATGTGTCTGTTGAGGTTTCTTTTTGACATGAATGATTTGCTACATACATCGCAATGAAAATCCCGACCACTGTGTATTTTCATGTGGTGCTCCAAATTGTCTTTTTCTGTAAAGTATTTATTACATAAAACGCAATGAAAATCGCTGATTCCAGTATGGTTTTTCATGTGTCGTTTCATATTATAACTATCAGGAGAAGTTTTGTTGCAAATTGTACATTTGTAAGTTTCTTTAAGTTTATAATTTTTGTCATGCGTTTTAATGTGTCTCTTCATGTTGCTACTGTCTGTAGAGATCTTATTGCATATATGGCATTTATAAGTTTTTGTAGATTTCCGCTTATTTTTTAATTCGCTGTGTGTTTGCATATGAATGTTGAGATTTCTTTTCGTTATGAATGTTTTGCTACATATTTCGCAATGAAAATCACGTCGACCACTATGCGTTTTCATGTGGTAATCTAAACTGGTCTTTTGCGTAAATGTTTTATTACATACACTGCAATGGAAATCTCTAATTCCTAAATGTTTCTTCATATGTCGTTTCATATTACTACTATCAGTTGAAATTTTGTTGCAAAATGTACACTTGTAAGTTTTTTTAGGTACATATTCATAACTTTTGTCGTGCGTTTTAATGTGTCTTTTCATGTTGCTACTATCTGAAGAAGTTTTATTACAAATTGGGCATTTATAAGTTTTCTTCGATTCGTGTGAAACATTCTGTTCATTGTGCGTTTTGATGTGGTCAGTCAAATTTTTATTTGTCAAAAATGATTTACTGCAAGTTAAACATTCAAATCTTGTTGACCTTTATGAATTTTTATATGATATTCCAGACTAGCCTTATTCGTAAAAGATTTACAACATAATTGGCAATGAAAATCTTTGACACCAACATGCATTTTTAAGTGTTTGTTCAAATTCGTACGATCTACAAATTTGATACAAATTGGACATTGCAGTTTCTTTTCATCATACTCAATAAAATGAGTCCTCATGTGTCGTATCAAATTTTGACTATCTGCAAAATATGCTGGACACATTAAACACTCAAACTTGGTAATATTATTGTCTCTTGTTGTTTCGTCTTTTAATGTATCATTACTACACTCAGAATCTGAAGAATTTTCCTGTTTAATGCAAACTTCTTCTAAATTTTTATTATATGCTTCTTCTTGCACAATATTAATGGATTCTGCGGATTTTTCACCGAGACCCGACGTACTGGCGTCTACTTTGTCAGTGTTGTCTCCATCTTGCGAATTAGGTGACGCTTGCGCAATGGTGTTCCTATTCCTCCGCGCATCCTCGCTCGCTTCTCCGTTCAAACTGCCCATGTTGTTTTGTTTAAATTTGCTAAACGTGTACAGATACTTTTCACACATGGTGCAGATGTGCAGAGGATTGTCCGACTTGATGAATGCCTGAAAATAAATTTTCATTGAACGCGATAATAGTAGACCCAATATCCATTAATTATTTTATTCACAATCATTATAGTAATATGTTGATTCGTAACCTTTTTAGAGGTAAAAAAAACAAATGCTAATCAATCTCATGCAAAGCTAGTTCGCCTCCTCGTGGTGCACCCTAGGTAACACTAAAGAACTAGCACAAATCGGCGACCATACAATTCTCGAGATCTCCTGGTCATTACATTCATCACAATAGCTCAAACACAATGGTAGCGACTAGACAGATCTTTCGGCGATCCATTTAGGCAAACAAGACAGTATACTACATCATATTGAAAGCCGCCTTCTACCTTCTTGAAGCTAGCATCTTCAACCCCATTACAACGAGCGCCACCTCACCCAACAAACTTATTTCATTTATCAATTGATATATTTAAATTATGTGATGAATGTATGCCATACGCTAAATAATCTCAAATTTAAACCGGTTAAATTCGGTTCATGTTTATTAACCTTGGTTCGGGTTCGTCAACAATTCGAGTTTGAGTTTAGTTTCATAGTTCCCATGAAACTACCCACCCAAACTGCCCACGAAACATGCCCACTCAAACTGCCCACACAACATGCCCACCAAAACTGCCAGCTCAAACTGCCCACGCAACATGCCCACCGAAACTGCCCACGCAACATGCCCATCAAAACTGCCCACTGAAACTACCCACGCAACATGCCCACCGAAACTGCCCACGCAACATGCCCACCGAAACTGCCCACCCAACATGCCCATCAAAACTGCCCACGCAACCTGCCCAATGAAACTACCCATGCAACCTGCCCATCCAAACTGCCCACGCAACCTACCTCCCCAAACTGCCCACGCAACCTACCCTTGGCAAATAAATGTTTGGATCGAGTTCGGCAACAATTCGGGTTTTCGGTTCAGTTTCACAGTTCATTACACTTAGTGTATTTTATCAATTGATATATTTAAATTATGTGATGAATGTATGCCATACGCTAAATAATAACCTCAAATTTAAACTGGTTTAAATACGGTTCATGTGTATTAACCTTGGTTCGGGTTCGTCAACAATTCGAGTTTTGAGTTTAGTTTCACAGTTCACTGAAACTACCCACGCAACATGCCCACCCAAACTGCCCACGAAACATGCCCACTCAACCTGCCCACACAACCTGCCCACCAAAACTGCCAGTTCAAACTGCCCACGCAACATGCCCACCGAAACTGCCCACGCAACATGCCCATCAAAACTGCCCACTCAAACTACCCACGCAACCTGCCCACTGAAACTACCCACGCAACCTGCCCACCCAAACTACCCACGCAACCTGCCCACGCAACATGCCCACCAAAACTACCCACGCAACCTGCCCAATGAAACTACCCACGCAACCTGCCCATCCAAACTGCCCACGCAACCTACCCACCCAAACTGCCCACGCAACCTACCCTTGGCAAATAAATGTTCGGATCGAGTTCGGCAACAATTCGGGTTTTCGGTTCAGTTTCACAGTTCATTACACTTGGTAAATATACAGGATATTTAATTGACTTCGGTTCAGGTTTATTAACCTTGGAAATAAATGTTCAGTTCGGGTTCGTCAACAATTCGGGTTTTCGGTTCAGTTTCACAGTTACACTTGGGGTACTCCACTTTGTTTTATATTTGATTATCGTCTTTTGTTACGGTTTCAACTATATTATTATAAAATATACGGTCATTGGAGTTTGCTTCCAGAGATTCTTCTTTTATTATAATATCTTCGTTGTGTTTATCACTGTAATCTTCACAATCAATAGAAACGTATTCCTTTGGTTCTTCTTTAATATACAGTTCTTCAAAGTTTCCATCACTCTTTTCTTTTATTAGGCTGGCATTTTCTACGTCGGTGTGCTTTTTTAAATGTCTACTTAAATTAGAACAAACCACAAACTTATTACAAATTTCGCATTGTACTTTCTTGTCATCTGATTCATTTTTCGTATGTGTTTTGATATGCTTTTTCATATTACTACAATCAATTGATATTTTGTCGCAAATATGGCATTGATAAATCTTTTTTGGTTTTTCTTTGGTATCTTTGTGGGTCTGGACATGTCGTTTCATGTTGCTGTTGTCTGTAGAGACTTTATTACATACAGGACATTGAAAAGTTTTTGTAGATATTGGTTTATTTTTTAATTCGCTGTGGGTTAGCAAGTGTTTGTTGAGATTTCTATTGGTTATGAATGTTTTGCTACATATTTCGCAACGAAAATCACGACGACCACTATGTATTTTCATGTGGTAGTCCAAACTGGCCTTTTCTGTAAAATATTTATCACATTGACTGCAATGGAAATCTCTAATACCGGAATGTTTCTTCATATGTTTTTTCATATTACTACTATCAGTAGCAATTTTGTTGCAAATTGTACATTTGTAAGTTTTTTTGGGTAGTTGTTTATAACTTGCATCATGCGTTCTAATATGTCTCCTCATGTTGCTATTATTTGTAGAAATTTTATTACAAATTGAGCATGTATAAGTTTTTTTAGAATGTTTCATCTTCTGCTCACTGTGCGTTTTCATGTGATTACTGAGATTTTTATTCGTCAAAAATGTTTTATTGCAGGTTAAACATTGAAAATCCTTTTGTCCATTGTGTATTTTAATATGATATTCCAAACTAGCTTTTTCTGTAAATGATTTTTCACACAAATGACAATGAAAATCTTTGATACCAACATGTTTTTTTAAATGTTTGTGCAAATTTGTACGATCCACAAATCTGCTACATATTGGACATTCTAGTTTCTTTTCACCAGACTCAATAAAATGAGTTCTCATGTGTCGTATCAAATTTGGACTATCTGCAAAATATGCGGGACATATAGAGCACTCAAACCTTGTAGTTTCGACTTTTGATGAAACATTACTACTATCAGAATCTGTAGAATATTCCTGTTTAATATAAACTTCTTCGAACTTTTTATTATATTCTTCTTGCACAATATTGTTTGATCTTTCACCCGAGGTACTGGCGACCATTTTGTCAGCGTTGTCTGTATCTTCAGAATCAGTTGACGCATGCGGAATGGTGTTCCTCATCCTCTGCGCATCCTCGCTTGCTTCTCCGAGTAAATTGCTGTCCATGTTGTGTTGTTTAAAATTACTAAACGTGTCCAAGATGAGTAGGGAATTATCCGATGATTGCCTGAAAATAAATCAGATTTTTTTTTTATTTTACGACGTTTCGACAGCGAAGTGCTGTCTTCAACAGGTAAAAATCAAAATACATGTAGTCATGTTTACAAAATGAGGGTAACATCAAAAAGTTACATAAAAAACATACAAAGATAAAATAGAAAATTATGAACGAATAACAGGTAACCACGACTTATTAAGCTCAAAACCTGTATTTATATTAACGTTATTAGAAGATTTCTTGATTTCGATGGCTTCTCTAATTATTCTTCTCATCCAGTTATTTTCTCTTGCTAAAATCTTCATGTTTTTGAAATCAATTCCATGTAATTCTTAATGTTCAGCAACAGCAGCTTTATCTGGTTGATTTAATCTTATATGTCGTTCGTGTTCTTTTAATCTTGTTGCTACAGTTCTACCCGTTTGACCAATGTATACTTAAAGCATATTAGATTTTAGAATTTTAGGCAATTTATATAGATGTAACAGTGTTGTTGGTCGACTACACCCTATAAATATCCTCATTTTTGGATTTGCACCTGTTGTAACATATGATTTTATGCAATATTTTTGTAGTAATAACAAATATATTTTGTTGTCATTTTCGTAAATAATTACATGAAGTAATATAAATTGACTTCTGTCAGACATCCTTTTCACTTTCGGTGTAAGTTTAAAATGACGTCGAGAATGATTCATTACAAATAATCTTTGGAAATTCCGTTTGGCTGCGTCTAAGTGATGTCAGATTATCAAGAAACTAATCAACAAACACTGTTTCTCAGCATCATCT
Organism: Harpalus rufipes; assembly: GCA_951394225.1. Lineage (NCBI taxonomy): Eukaryota > Metazoa > Arthropoda > Insecta > Coleoptera > Carabidae > Harpalus > Harpalus rufipes. The sequence goes on along the minus strand of OX596290.1, from coordinate 22,402,121 downwards.
ACACTATCTACAGTATACGTAGTTATGTTTTCTGTCTTGGCTGCATAAATTTTATTATCGTGTTTATGAACGCGGATTTATGATTCACTTTACTACCACACCATAATATTTTTTTTACAAAGTTGGTAGTACAAAAAATAGCAAATGACAAGGAATTGATTTCCATCAATATCTACATTACCTCAGTTACTCATTATTATTAATGTAATAGAATATAATTTTACTTACGATTTCAGGCAGGAGATATTCCACTTGATTAATAATTTTATCGTCAACAATTGCACAGTTTTTGTTTACACTTTTGCACATAAAACAAGCGTCAGTCATGGGAGGCATGTTCATTAAATTCTGTAAACACCACTTTCATCAAATACAGTCAAATACACTAATAGTAACACTCGTTTAAGAAGTTATAACGACCAATTAGTAACTACAAAATATTAGCAACTTTATTGATTGCTATGTGCCAAAATAATAGAGCACAGAAACCCAACACTTTCTTCTGTATTTTCGGTTATTCTGAACAGCTTTGTATTTCCTGGTGAACATAGTACAAAAACTGTAAATCTTATATCTTTAAATATATAGAAGGCATAATAAAAAAATTAAATGTGTCGGATAGAGAATTTTGGTTTTTAATATTTGTAATAACATAAACTCTCAAAAAATAATATTTAGAAGATTTTTATTAAAAATCACACTCTGTAATTTACTTACAAAGTGCGCCATCTATTATTGATCCAGCGTATTACAGAGTGCCATCCTCAACAAGAAATGCAAGCCCATTCAGAATAAACCATTGTGTCAAAAGTCAAATACAGATGAGAACTGTCTTAATTCTGTCATCTGTTATTTTGGCATATAGCAATCAATAAAGTTACTAGCTTTTTGAAACACAATTAGTATTACTAGTTATTGTGTTTGATGAAAGTGCAGATTACAAAATTTATTGAACATGCCTCCCATGATTGAAGCTTGTTTCATGTGCAAAAGTTTAAATAGTTGTGCCGTTGTTGATGATAAAATTGTTGGCCAAGTGGAATATCTTCTACCAGAAATTGTAAGAAAATACTGGTATTTCCTGATGTATTTATATTAATATATTCCTCGATATTTATATTTGTGATTAGAGTAAAAACCACATTCTGATCTAAAGTTATTTAAATGATTGTGCAAAATAAATATTTTTGGAATCAATTTACGTTACAAGTCAGGAAAGTGACGATTCTTATTGGAAACCTACGAGTCGTAATACGTATAATTTTTTTTCTGAAATAGCTCAAATTGTTCAAAAAATACTCATAAATTCGTAATTTTATAACGGAACCATTGGACTGTAAAAATTTCCACTGTTACTGTTTCAGGAAATACTTATATACATACCCAGTGCGGGAACGCAAGCTGCCCACCCAAATTGCCCACGCAAACTGCCCAGTCAAAGTACCCACGCTACCTGCCCATCCAAACTGCCCACGCAACCTACCCACTCAAATTGCCCACGCAACATGCCCACTCAAACTGCCCACGCAACATGCCCATCAAAACTGCCCACTCAAACTACTCACGCAACCTGCCCACCCAAACTGCCCACGCAACCTGCCCACCCAAATTACCCACGCAACCTACCCATCCAAACTGCCGACGCAACCTACCCATACAAACTGTCCACGCAACATGCCCATCAAAACTGCCCACTTAAACTATCCACGCAACCTGCCCACGCAACATGCCCACGGAACCTGCCCACCCAAACTACCCACGCAACCTACCCGTCCAAACTGCCGACGCAACCTACCCATACAAACTGTCCACGCAACCTGCCCACTCAAACTACCCACGCAATATGCCCATCAAAACTGCCCACTCAAACTACCCACACAACCTGCCCACGCAACATGCCCACGGAACCTGCCCACCCAAACTACCCACGCAACCTGCCCACCCAAACTGCCCACGCAACCTGCCCACCCAAACTACCCACGCAACCTACCCATCCAAACTGCCGACGCAACCTACCCATACAAACTGTCCACGCAACCTGCCCACTCAAACTGCCCACGCATCATGCCCACGCAACCTGTCCACTCAAACTGCCCACGCAACATGCCCATCAAAACTGCCCACTCAAACTACTCACGCAACCTGCCCACCCAAACTGCCCACGCAACCTGCCCACCCAAACTACCCACGCAACCTACCCATCCAAACTGCCGACGCAACCTACCGATACAAACTGTCCACGCAACATGCCCATCAAAACTGCCCACTTAAACTATCCACGCAACCTGCCCACGCAACATGCCCACGGAACCTGCCCACCCAAACTACCCACGCAACCTGCCCACCCAAACTGCCCGCGCAACCTGCCCACCCAAACTACCCACGCAACCTACCCATCCAAACTGCCGACGCAACCTACCCATACAAACTGTCCACGCAACCTGCCCACTCAAACTACCAACGCAATATGCCCATCAAAACTGCCCACTCAAACTACCCACACAACCTGCCCACCCAAACTGCCCACGCAACCTGCCCACCCAAACTACCCACGCAACCTACCCATCCAAACTGCCGACGCAACCTACCCATACAAACTGTCTACGCAACCTGCCCACTCAAACTGCCCACGCAGCATGCCCATCAAAACTGCCCACTCAAATTACCCACGCAACCTGCCCACGCAACCTACCCACGCAACATGCCCACGGAACCTGCCCACCCAAACTGCCCACGCAAAACGCCCACCAAAACTGCCCATTCAAACTATACACGCAATTGTCCAGTCAAACTGCCCACGCAACATGCCCACCGAAATTGCCCAAGCAACATGCCCACCGAAACTGCCCAAGCAACATGCCCACCGAAACTGCCTACGCAACAAACTAGGCGTATAAATTTTAGAAAGAAAACAGACAGAAACGATACCTAATGCACAGCACTTGGACTTAGGTAGACAGTGGCTGTAGGAATACAATGAAATAGGTTTAGACAATTCTGAATCAAATTTAGACATTTGGGAATTATTTAAAACAGTTTCAAACAATTCTGTATAAATTTGAAGTAGACAGAGAAATAGGTGGACAGTGGTTTTAGGTAAACAGAAAAATAGATAGACAGAGAAATAAGTAAACAGTGACACGCAACAATCTGGGCGTGTAAATATTATAAAGAAAACTGACAGAAACGATACCTAACGCACACAACTCGGATTTAGGTAGACGGTGGCTTTAGGAAGACAATGAAGTAAATTACCACACGCAACATGCCCACCCAACATGCCCACCTAAACTGCCCACGAGACATGCCCATCCAAACTGCCCATGCAACATGCCCACGCAACCTGCCCACTCAAACTACTCACGCAACCTGCCCACCCAAACTACCCATGCAACATGTTCACCCAAACTACCCACGCAACAATATAGGCGCGTAAATTTTATAAAGAAAACTGACAGAAACGACACCTAACGCATAGAACTCGGATTTAGTTAGACGGTGGCTTTAGGAAGACAGTGAAGTAAATTACCACACACAACATGCCCACTCAACATGCCCACGCAACATGCCCACCCAAACTGCCCACGCAACATGCCCACCCAAACTGCCCACGCAAACTGCCCATGCAACATGCCCACCCAAACTGCCCATCCAAACTAAAACAGATTTCAATAAATTTTAAACAGTCGGGAATAATTTAAAATAGTTTTAGGCAATTCTGATAGTTGAGAAGTGTTTATAACTGTTACAGACAGTTTTAAATAAATTTTATTCAATTGAGAAATATTTCAAATAATTTCAAACATTTAAATAAATTTTGCAAAAGGAATATTTGTTTTTAATTTAGTTACATACGGCAAGTCTGGTAACACTGTGTCGTCTAGTTATTTTTAAAATTTGCTATATTATTATTGGCAATAGGGAAATTAACGTACCTACTTCACTTCATTGCAGTTAGGGATGTTTAGTTAGAAACGGTAAGATTGGCAGCACTATTTCGGCTAGTTATATTTAAAACTATCTAGCAATTTATTCACCAGTTTCATGCTGAAATTCATTCTTTTATTGTCACGTTTTCATTGTATATTATGATTATTTAAATTTCAGACGATCGTCAGATCAGGCATTCCCCTACGCATATGTTCTATGTGTGAAAAGAAGCTACACGCATTCAGTAAATTTAAGCGCGCTTGCGCGGCACAATGCATCAGGGGCACTGCGGCCCTAGCATGTGGTGCTACACCAACCGAAATACTCACAGACAGCTCCGATATGGAGGTCGACAGTCCAATACCAGGAATAGACCCTCAGACTGTTGATATTAGTAAACAAGAACTAATGGATCAGAATATCAACAATCCCGAATTTTATGATAATGTAATGAAACATTATTCAAAATAGAATGAATAGTAAATAATGTAATTGGGGTTGATTGTTAATGAAATAATGTACATGTATTTTTTTCTCAAGTATAGATATTATACTTGAAAATGTTTGAACTAATGGGATGACTTTTGCCTAACATATCCGCCCGTATAAATTTTTCCATCGCTTACTTTTACTAAATTGCAAGTTAAGTAATAACTTATTTCATATTTAGTTTCGATACGATACAACATGAAGGCACACATATGATCCTTTTACTTAACCAGTCGCAATCTAAGTTTCATTGACCTTGAGTAAAGTTACCGCCATTCGCAAAATTTCCATATTTTACCTCCCGCTACCCTTCGTAAGGGAAGCACAGTGATCGTGCTAAAAAATGCATATCGAGATTTTGGTAAATGATCACGTTTTAAGGTCCCTACAATCCAATATTAACATTTTCACGATGATGTCTGTGTGTATGTATGTTATATAAAAATTAAAGATTATTAAATTTTCTACAGGTTTGCATTAATACTTTTCTATATATTTTATAAAGAAAACTGACAGAAACGATACATAATGCATAGAACTCTAACATACCCATGCAACCTGTCCACCCAAACTGCCCACGCAACATGCCCACCCAAACTGCCCACGGAACCTGCCCATCCAAACTGCCCACGCAACATGCCCACCCAAACTGTCCAACCAAACTGCCCACGAAACCTGCCCATCTAAACTATCCACGCAACCTGCCCATCCAAACTGCCCACGGAACCTGCCCACGCAACATGCCCACCCAAACTGCCCACGGAACCTGCCCAACCAAACTGCCCACGGAATCTGCCCATCCAAACTGCCCACGGAACCTGCCCATCCAAACTGCCCACGCAACATGCCCACACAAACTGCCCACGGAATCTGTCCAACCAAACTGCCCACGCAACATGCCCATCTAAACTATCCACGCAACCTGCCCACGGAACCTGCCCATCCAAACTGCCCACGGAACCTGCCTATCCAAACTTCCCACGCAACATGCCCACCCAAACTGCCCACGCAACCTGCCCACTTAAACTGCCCGTTACCCTTGGTAAGGGAAGCATAGGGATCGTGCTAAAAATCGCATATCGAGATTTTGGTAAATGACCACGTTTTAATGTCCCTACAATCCAATTTTAACATTTGCATTAATACATTTTCTATATATTTTATGGATATGTTTATAAAACTATAATTTTAATCCCGGACCCTACGCTTTAAACGTAACTCATACATATGGTTACGCAATTCAGATCTGACAGAAACGATTCCTAATGCATAGAACTCGGATTTAGGTAGACATTGGCTTTAGGAAGACAATGAGGTAAATTACCCACCCAACATACCCACGCAACCTGCCCACCCAAACTGCCCACGCAACATGCCCACCCAAACTGCCCACGGAACCTGCCCATCCAAGCTGCCCACGCAACATGTCCACTCAAACTGCCCACGCAACCTGCCCATCTAAACTACCCACGCAACTTGCCCATCCAAACTGCCCACGCAACATGCCCACCCAAACTGTCCACGGAACCTGCCCATCCAAACTGCCCACGCAAACTGCCCACGGAACCTGCCCATCCAAACTTCCCACGGAACCTGCCTATCCAAACTGCCCACGCAACATGCCCACCCAAACTGCCCACGCAACATGCCCACCCAAACTGCCCACGCAACCTGCCCATCTAAACTGCCCACGCAACCCTTAAGGGAAGCATAGGGATCGCATATCGAGATTTTGGTAAATGACCACGTTTTAAGGTCCCTACAATCCGATCCACGATGATGTGTGTGTGTGTTATTTTTCGAGATTTATATTATATAAAAATGAAAGATTAAATTTTCTACAGGTTTGCATTAATACATTTTCTATATATTTTATGGATATATTTATAAAACTATAATTTTAATCCCGGACCCTACGCTTTAAACATAACTCATACACATGGTTACACAATTCAGTTCTCAAATGTTTGTAACTGACAGACATATGTCTCTGTCAACAAACTAATTTCAAATAACAATATTAACGTTTTAAACAAAAATAGTAAATGGAAAGGAACTTAATACAGTTTCCAGCATAAGTAAATATGTAAAAATATGGGCATACTACCCACTGATGGGTGAGCCAATCTGCTTTGTACGCAGATGTCGGTAATAATGATGATATATTTGTTTCGTGCAGGCGTTTACCAGGCGTCACTTCACGCGAATCTGGAGAACGGGTTCGATTCCGACCGACGCCAAATATTTTAGAATTTTGAATGGCACAAACTTGACTTCCGTGGTGCACTCTCCACGCCAGCAATGAATATAGGTAAGTATATGAATAAAATAAATATATCATTACGGCATATTACCCATTGCTGGGTCTGCCACAGGGTCATTTTTGTGTCATTTAAAATTCGAAATATTTGGCGTCGGTCGAGATCGAACCCAGTATTTATATTTAATTTTAAGTATTTACATGAATAAAAATTAAATTAAACGGGAGGTATTGTGTTGGCCACATTAGATTTTTTTATTATACTTCTTTGTATAGCTCGTACCAAATAGAAATAACGTACTATGCATTACTTACTTGAAGGCCCAATCATATAAATTATACTTACGCGCGTTCAATAACTCAGTGGTACACAGTAAATGCAGAAAAAATGATTTACAAGTCATTTCTATTTGGCACGAGCTATAATAATATTTATAATAAAATAAATTGTACATATACAGAGAATTTCCTGTGTTTAAAACATGTAAAAAAAGTAAACCAAGAACACATGTAAAAATCGTATTAGGATAAAGAAATATAAATTTGTAATTAAGGCTAAAATAAACAGTTTTTAGAAATACATATAATTTGATTTAATCCGATATTAATATATAAAAATTATAAGTAAATTATTGTCCGTTTCATTTTTACAGAGGAAACCAAAATTATAAAATGTAAAACACGAATTCACCCTCTGTTATAAATAACGGGTTGTAAACAATTATAACTTTTAATATTAATGTCTCTAATTGCAAATATATAAAAATTATAGTTAAATTATTGTCCGTTTCATTTTTACAGAGGACACCCAAATTTTAAAATGTAAAACACGAATTCACCCTCTGTTATAAATAACGGGTTGTAAACAATTCTAACTTTTAATATTAATGTCTCTAATTGCAAATATATAAAAATTATAAGTTCATTATTGTCCGTTTCATTTTTACAGAGGAAACCCATATTTTAAAATGTAAAACACGAATTCACCCCCTGTTATAAATAACGGGTTGTAAACAATTATAACTTTTAATATTAATGTCTCTAATTGCAAATATATAAAAATTATAGTTAAATTATTGTCCGTTTCATTTTTACAGAGGACACCCAAATTTTAAAATGTAAAACACGAATTCACCCCCTGTTATAAATAACGGGTTGTAAACAATTATAACTTTTAATATTAATGTCTCTAATTGCAAATATATAAAAATTATAAGTAAATTACTGTCCGTTTAATTTTTACAGAGGAAACCCAAATTTTAAAATGTAAAACACGAATTCACCCCCTGTTATAAATAACGGGTTGTAAACAATTATAACTTTTAATATTAATGTCTCTAATTGCAAATATATAAAAATTATAGTTAAATTATTGTCCGTTTCATTTTTACAAAGGACACGCAAATTTTAAAATGTAAAACACGAATTCACCCCCTGTTATAAATAACGGGTTGTAAACAATTATAACTTTTAATATTAATGTCTCTAATTGCAAATCTATAAAAATTATAATTAAATTATTGTCCGTTTAATTTTTACAGAGGAAACCCAAATTTTAAAATGTAAAACACGAATTCACCCCCTGTTATAAATAACGGGTTGTAAACAATTATAACTTTTAATATTCATGTCTCTAATTGCAAATATATAAAAATTATAGTTAAATTATTGTCCGTTTCATTTTTACAGAGGACACGCAAATTTTAAAATGTAAAACACGAATTCACCCCCTGTTATAAATAACGGGTTGTAAACAATTATAACTTTTAATATTAATGTCTCTAACTGCAAATATATAAAAATTATAAGTAAATTATTGTCCGTTTCATTTTTACAGAGGAAACCCAAATTTTAAAATGTAAAACACGAATTCACCCCCTGTTATAAATAACGGGTTGTAAACAATTATAACTTTTAATATTAATGTCTCTAATTGCAAATATATAAAAATTATAGTTAAATTATTGTCCGTTTCATTTTTACAGAGGACACCCAAATTTTAAAATGTAAAACACGAATTCACCCCCTGTTATAAATAACGGGTTGTAAACAATTATAACTTTTAATATTAATGTCTCTAATTGCAAATATATAAAAATTATAAGTAAATTACTGTCCGTTTAATTTTTACAGAGGAAACCCAAATTTTAAAATGTAAAACACGAATTCGCCCCTTGTTATAATAACGGGTTGTAAACCATTATATTGTATGTCAAATAGTTTATTTTTTGTATTTATTATTGTTATATTCAAAAAACCACACAAAAATTTCAAATAATTTAAATTTAGTGTACTGCGCATGACCATTTTTATTGATTTTTGGATCTCGTGACGTCACAGAAGATCTATTCCATGCCTGTCGATACAATTTTTTTGCCATGTATTGTTTATATGAGCATTTGGGGGCATCGTATAAACAGGCCCCTTAAAGAAGGCGTCTGCACTGGAAATTTTTAAACAAATAATACCACAAAATTTCTAGAAATATGATTGGTCAATTTGAAAAATTTTTATTATTGATTTTCGCCTATTTACACGATACAACAACGTACTTATTTACAACAAACAATTAAACAATAGTTCATAATTTTCACCATAGAGTACACTAGTAGGATTGAATTGATATTAACAATTTTGAGAAAATCTATTTCCTAGCTAGTTTACCTATATTTCGACTATGTTTGTTATACAAAACATATTTTATGAAAAACTATTGTAAATTATATGATTTTGAATATCTCAGGATACATAAAAATAATTATTATAGGGGGTGAATTCGGCTTCGACATCTTAAGATTTGGTTTTCCCGTTTAACAAAAGAACGGTTAATTACTTAATCATAATTTTTATTAATTTGCAATTAGAGACATTAACTTTAAAAGTTAGAATTGTTTAAATCATGTTATTTATTATAGGGGGTGAATTCGGCTTCGACATCTTAAGATTTGGTTTTCCCGTTTAACAAAAGAACGGAGAATTACTTAATCATAATTTTTATTATTTTGCAATTAGAGACATTAACTTTAAAAGTTAGAATTGGTTAAATCATGTTATTTATTATAGGGGGTGAATTCGGCTTCGACATCTTAAGATTTGGTTTTCCCGTTTAACAAAAGAACGGTTAATTACTTAATCATAATTTTTATTAATTTGCAATTAGAGACATTAACTTTAAAAGTTAGAATTGTTTAAATCATGTTATTTATTATAGGGGGTGAATTCGGCTTCGACATCTTAAGATTTGGTTTTCCCGTTTAACAAAAGAACGGTTAATTACTTAATCATAATTTTTATTAATTTGCAATTAGAGACATTAACTTTAAAAGTTAGAATTGGTTAAATCATGTTATTTATTATAGGGGGTGAATTCGGCTTCGACATCTTAAGATTTGGTTTTCCCGTTTAACAAAAGAACGGTTAATTACTTAATCATAATTTTTATTAATTTGCAATTAGAGACATTAACTTTAAAAGTTAGAATTGGTTAAATCATGTTATTTATTATAGGGGGTGAATTCGGCTTCGACATCTTAAGATTTGGTTTTCCCGTTTAACAAAAGAACGGTTAATTACTTAATCATAATTTTTATTATTTTGCAATTAGAGACATTAACTTTAAAAGTTAGAATTGTTTAAATCATGTTATTTATTATAGGGGGTGAATTCGGCTTCGACATCTTAAGATTTGGTTTTCCCGTTTAACAAAAGAACGGAGAATTACTTAATCATAATTTTTATTATTTTGCAATTAGAGACATTAACTTTAAAAGTTAGAATTGGTTAAATCATGTTATTTATTATAGGGGGTGAATTCGGCTTCGACATCTTAAGATTTGGTTTTCCCGTTTAACAAAAGAACAGTTAATTACTTAACCATAATTTTTATTATTTTGCAATTAGAGACATTAACTTTAAAAGTTAGAATTGTTTAAATCATGTTATTTATTATAGGGGGTGAATTCGGCTTCGACATCTTAAGATTTGGTTTTCCCGTTTAACAAAAGAACGGAGAATTACTTAATCATAATTTTTATTATTTTGCAATTAGAGACATTAACTTTAAAAGTTAGAATTGTTTAAATCATGTTATTTATTATAGGGGGTGAATTCGGCTTCGACATCTTAAGATTTGGTTTTCCCGTTTAACAAAAGAACGGTTAATTACTTAATCATAATTTTTATTAATTTGCAATTAGAGACATTAACTTTAAAAGTTAGAATTGTTTAAATCATGTTATTTATTATAGGGGGTGAATTCGGCTTCGACATCTTAAGATTTGGTTTTCCCGTTTAACAAAAGAACGGAGAATTACTTAATCATAATTTTTATTATTTTGCAATTAGAGACATTAACTTTAAAAGTTAGAATTGGTTAAATCATGTTATTTATTATAGGGGGTGAATTCGGCTTCGACATCTTAAGATTTGGTTTTCCCGTTTAACAAAAGAACGGTTAATTACTTAATCATAATTTTTATTAATTTGCAATTAGAGACATTAACTTTAAAAGTTAGAATTGTTTAAATCATGTTATTTATTATAGGGGGTGAATTCGGCTTCGACATCTTAAGATTTGGTTTTCCCGTTTAACAAAAGAACGGTTAATTACTTAATCATAATTTTTATTAATTTGCAATTAGAGACATTAACTTTAAAAGTTAGAATTGGTTAAATCATGTTATTTATTATAGGGGGTGAATTCGGCTTCGACATCTTAAGATTTGGTTTTCCCGTTTAACAAAAGAACGGTTAATTACTTAATCATAATTTTTATTAATTTGCAATTAGAGACATTAACTTTAAAAGTTAGAATTGGTTAAATCATGTTATTTATTATAGGGGGTGAATTCGGCTTCGACATCTTAAGATTTGGTTTTCCCGTTTAACAAAAGAACGGTTAATTACTTAACCATAATTTTTATTAATTTGCAATTAGAGACATTAACTTTAAAAGTTAGAATTGGTTAAATCATGTTATTTATTATAGGGGGTGAATTCGGCTTCGACATCTTAAGATTTGGTTTTCCCGTTTAACAAAAGAACGGTTAATTACTTAATCATAATTTTTATTATTTTGCAATTAGAGACATTAACTTTAAAAGTTAGAATTGTTTAAATCATGTTATTTATTATAGGGGGTGAATTCGGCTTCGACATCTTAAGATTTGGTTTTCCCGTTTAACAAAAGAACGGTTAATTACTTAATCATAATTTTTATTATTTTGCAATTAGAGACATTAACTTTAAAAGTTAGAATTGTTTAAATCATGTTATTTATTATAGGGGGTGAATTCGGCTTCGACATCTTAAGATTTGGTTTTCCCGTTTAACAAAAGAACGGAGAATTACTTAAACATAATTTTTATTATTTTGCAATTACAGACATTAACTTTAAAAGTTAGAATTGTTTAAATCATGTTATTTATTATAGGGGGTGAATTCGGCTTCGACATCTTAAGATTTGGTTTTCCCGTTTAACAAAAGAACGGTTAATTACTTAATCATAATTTTTATTAATTTGCAATTAGAGACATTAACTTTAAAAGTTAGAATTGTTTAAATCATGTTATTTATTATAGGGGGTGAATTCGGCTTCGACATCTTAAGATTTGGTTTTCCCGTTTAACAAAAGAACGGTTAATTACTTAACCATAATTTTTATTATTTTGCAATTAGAGACATTAACTTTAAAAGTTAGAATTGTTTAAATCATGTTATTTATTATAGGGGGTGAATTCGGCTTCGACATCTTAAGATTTGGTTTTCCCGTTTAACAAAAGAACGGTTAATTACTTAATCATAATTTTTATTATTTTGCAATTAGAGACATTAACTTTAAAAGTTAGAATTGTTTAAATCATGTTATTTATTATAGGGGGTGAATTCGGCTTCGACATCTTAAGATTTGGTTTTCCCGTTTAACAAAAGAACGGTTAATTACTTAATCATAATTTTTATTAATTTGCAATTAGAGACATTAACTTTAAAAGTTAGAATTGTTTAAATCATGTTATTTATTATAGGGGGTGAATTCGGCTTCGACATCTTAAGATTTGGTTTTCCCGTTTAACAAAAGAACGGTTAATTACTTAACCATAATTTTTATTATTTTGCAATTAGAGACATTAACTTTAAAAGTTAGAATTGTTTAAATCATGTTATTTATTATAGGGGGTGAATTCGGCTTCGACATCTTAAGATTTGGTTTTCCCGTTTAACAAAAGAACGGTTAATTACTTAACCATAATTTTTATTATTTTGCAATTAGAGACATTAACTTTAAAAGTTAGAATTGTTTAAATCATGTTATTTATTATAGGGGGTGAATTCGGCTTCGACATCTTAAGATTTGGTTTTCCCGTTTAACAAAAGAACGGTTAATTACTTAACCATAATTTTTATTATTTTGCAATTAGAGACATTAACTTTAAAAGTTAGAATTGTTTAAATCATGTTATTTATTATAGGGGGTGAATTCGGCTTCGACATCTTAAGATTTGGTTTTCCCGTTTAACAAAAGAACGGTTAATTACTTAATCATAATTTTTATTATTTTGCAATTAGAGACATTAACTTTAAAAGTTAGAATTGTTTAAATCATGTTATTTATTATAGGGGGTGAATTCGGCTTCGACATCTTAAGATTTGGTTTTCCCGTTTAACAAAAGAACGGAGAATTACTTAAACATAATTTTTATTATTTTGCAATTACAGACATTAACTTTAAAAGTTAGAATTGTTTAAATCATGTTATTTATTATAGGGGGTGAATTCGGCTTCGACATCTTAAGATTTGGTTTTCCCGTTTAACAAAAGAACGGTTAATTACTTAATCATAATTTTTATTAATTTGCAATTAGAGACATTAACTTTAAAAGTTAGAATTGTTTAAATCATGTTATTTATTATAGGGGGTGAATTCGGCTTCGACATCTTAAGATTTGGTTTTCCCGTTTAACAAAAGAACGGTTAATTACTTAACCATAATTTTTATTATTTTGCAATTAGAGACATTAACTTTAAAAGTTAGAATTGTTTAAATCATGTTATTTATTATAGGGGGTGAATTCGGCTTCGACATCTTAAGATTTGGTTTTCCCGTTTAACAAAAGAACGGTTAATTACTTAATCATAATTTTTATTATTTTGCAATTAGAGACATTAACTTTAAAAGTTAGAATTGTTTAAATCATGTTATTTATTATAGGGGGTGAATTCGGCTTCGACATCTTAAGATTTGGTTTTCCCGTTTAACAAAAGAACGGAGAATTACTTAAACATAATTTTTATTATTTTGCAATTACAGACATTAACTTTAAAAGTTAGAATTGTTTAAATCATGTTATTTATTATAGGGGGTGAATTCGGCTTCGACATCTTAAGATTTGGTTTTCCCGTTTAACAAAAGAACGGAGAATTACTTAATCATAATTTTTATTATTTTGCAATTAGAGACATTAACTTTAAAAGTTAGAATTGTTTAAATCATGTTATTTATTATAGGGGGTGAATTCGGCTTCGACATCTTAAGATTTGGTTTTCCCGTTTAACAAAAGAACGGTTAATTACTTAACCATAATTTTTATTATTTTGCAATTAGAGACATTAACTTTAAAAGTTAGAATTGTTTAAATCATGTTATTTATTATAGGGGGTGAATTCGGCTTCGACATCTTAAGATTTGGTTTTCCCGTTTAACAAAAGAACGGAGAATTACTTAATCATAATTTTTATTATTTTGCAATTAGAGACATTAACTTTAAAAGTTAGAATTGTTTAAATCATGTTATTTATTATAGGGGGTGAATTCGGCTTCGACATCTTAAGATTTGGTTTTCCCGTTTAACAAAAGAACGGAGAATTACTTAATCATAATTTTTATTATTTTGCAATTAGAGACATTAACTTTAAAAGTTAGAATTGTTTAAATCATGTTATTTATTATAGGGGGTGAATTCGGCTTCGACATCTTAAAATTTGGTTTTCCCGTTTAACAAAAGAACGGAGAATTACTTAATCATAATTTTTATTATTTTGCAATTAGAGACATTAACTTTAAAAGTTAGAATTGTTTAAATCATGTTATTTATTATAGGGGGTGAATTCGGCTTCGACATCTTAAGATTTGGTTTTCCCGTTTAACAAAAGAACGGTTAATTACTTAATCATAATTTTTATTATTTTGCAATTAGAGACATTAACTTTAAAAGTTAGAATTGTTTAAATCATGTTATTTATTATAGGGGGTGAATTCGGCTTCGACATCTTAAGATTTGGTTTTCCCGTTTAAACAAAAGAACGGTTAATTACTTAATCATAATTTTTATTAATTTGCAATTAGAGACATTAACTTTAAAAGTTACAATTGTTTAAATCATGTTATTTATTATAGGGGGTGAATTCGGCTTCGACATCTTAAGATTTGGTTTTCCCGTTTAACAAAAGAACGGAGAATTACTTAATCATAATTTTTATTATTTTGCAATTAGAGACATTAACTTTAAAAGTTAGAATTGTTTAAATCATGTTATTTATTATAGGGGGTGAATTCGGCTTCGACATCTTAAGATTTGGTTTCTAAAATGTAAAACACGAATTCACCCTCTGTTATAAATAACGGGTTGTAAACAATTATAACTTTTAATATTAATGTCTCTAATTGCAAATATATAAACATTATAAGTAAATTATTGTCCGTTTCATTTTTACAGAGGAAACCCAAATTTTAAAATGTAAAACACGAATTCGCCCCTTGTTATAATAACGGGTTGTAAAGCATTATATTGTATGTCAAATAGTTTATTTTTTGTATTTATTATTGTTATATTCAAAAAACCACACAAAAATTTCAAATAATTTAAATTTAGTGTACTGCGCATGACCATTTTTATTGATTTTTGGATCTCGTGACGTCACAGAAGATCTATTCCATGCCTGTCGATACAATTTTTTTGCCATGTATTGTTTATATGAGCATTTGGGGGCATCGTATAAACAGGCCCCTTAAAGAAGGCGTCTGCACTGGAAATTTTTAAACAAATAATACCACAAAATTTCTAGAAATATGATTGGTCAATTTGAAAAATTTTTATTATTGATTTTCGCCTATTTACACGATACAACAACGTACTTATTTACAACAAACAATTAAACAATAGTTCATAATTTTCACCATAGAGTACACTAGTAGGATTGAATTGATATTAACAATTTTGAGAAAATCTATTTCCTAGCTAGTTTACCTATATTTCGACTATGTTTGTTATACAAAACATATTTTATGAAAAACTATTGTAAATTATATGATTTTGAATATCTCAGGATACATAAAAATAATTATTATAGGGGGTGAATTCGGCTTCGACATCTTAAGATTTGGTTTTCCCGTTTAACAAAAGAACGGAGAATTACTTAATCATAATTTTTATTATTTTGCAATTAGAGACATTAACTTTAAAAGTTAGAATTGTTTAAATCATGTTATTTATTATAGGGGGTGAATTCGGCTTCGACATCTTAAGATTTGGTTTTCCCGTTTAACAAAAGAACGGTTAATTACTTAATCATAATTTTTATTATTTTGCAATTAGAGACATTAACTTTAAAAGTTATAATTGTTTAAATCATGTTATTTATTATAGGGGGTGAATTCGGCTTCGACATATTAAGATTTGGTTTTCCCGTTTAACAAAAGAACGGAGAATTACTTAATCATAATTTTTATTATTTTGCAATTAGAGACATTAACTTTAAAAGTTAGAATTGTTTAAATCATGTTATTTATTATAGGGGGTGAATTCGGCTTCGACATCTTAAGATTTGGTTTTCCCGTTTAACAAAAGAACGGTTAATTACTTAATCATAATTTTTATTATTTTGCAATTAGAGACATTAACTTTAAAAGTTATAATTGTTTAAATCATGTTATTTATTATAGGGGGTGAATTCGGCTTCGACATATTAAGATTTGGTTTTCCCGTTTAACAAAAGAACGGAGAATTACTTAATCATAATTTTTATTATTTTGCAATTAGAGACATTAACCTTAAAAGTTAGAATTGTTTAAATCATGTTATTTATTATAGGGGGTGAATTCGGCTTCGACATCTTAAGATTTGGTTTTCCCGTTTAACAAAAGAACGGTTAATTACTTAATCATAATTTTTATTATTTTGCAATTAGAGACATTAACTTTAAAAGTTATAATTGTTTAAATCATGTTATTTATTATAGGGGGTGAATTCGGCTTCGACATATTAAGATTTGGTTTTCCCGTTTAACAAAAGAACGGAGAATTACTTAATCATAATTTTTATTATTTTGCAATTAGAGACATTAACCTTAAAAGTTAGAATTGTTTAAATCATGTTATTTATTATAGGGGGTGAATTCGGCTTCGACATCTTAAGATTTGGTTTTCCCGTTTAACAAAAGAACGGTTAATTACTTAATCATAATTTTTATTATTTTGCAATTAGAGACATTAACTTTAAAAGTTAGAATTGTTTAAATCATGTTATTTATTATAGGGGGTGAATTCGGCTTCGACATATTAAGATTTGGTTTTCCCGTTTAACAAAAGAACGGAGAATTACTTAATCATAATTTTTATTATTTTGCAATTAGAGACATTAACCTTAAAAGTTAGAATTGTTTAAATCATGTTATTTATTATAGGGGGTGAATTCGGCTTCGACATATTAAGATTTGGTTTTCCCGTTTAACAAAGGAACGGTTAATTACTTAATCATAATTTTTATTATTTTGCAATTAGAGACATTAACTTTAAAAGTTAGAATTGTTTAAATCATGTTATTTATTATAGGGGGTGAATTCGGCTTCGACATCTTAAGATTTGGTTTTCCCGTTTAACAAAAGAACGGAGAATTACTTAACCATAATTTTTATTATTTTGCAATTAGAGACATTAACTTTAAAAGTTAGAATTGTTTAAATCATGTTATTTATTATAGGGGGTGAATTCGGCTTCGACATCTTAAGATTTGGTTTTCCCGTTTAACAAAAGAACGGTTAATTACTTAATCATAATTTTTATTATTTTGCAATTAGAGACATTAACTTTAAAAGTTAGAATTGTTTAAATCATGTTATTTATTATAGGGGGTGAATTCGGCTTCGACATCTTAAGATTTGGTTTTCCCGTTTAACAAAAGAACGGTTAATTACTTAATCATAATTTTTATTATTTTGCAATTAGAGACATTAACTTTAAAAGTTAGAATTGTTTAAATCATGTTATTTATTATAGGGGGTGAATTCGGCTTCGACATCTTAAGATTTGGTTTTCCCGTTTAACAAAAGAACGGTTAATTACTTAATCATAATTTTTATTATTTTGCAATTAGAGACATTAACTTTAAAAGTTAGAATTGTTTAAATCATGTTATTTATTATAGGGGGTGAATTCGGCTTCGACATCTTAAGATTTGGTTTTCCCGTTTAACAAAAGAACGGTTAATTACTTAATCATAATTTTTATTATTTTGCAATTAGAGACATTAACTTTAAAAGTTAGAATTGTTTAAATCATGTTATTTATTATAGGGGGTGAATTCGGCTTCGACATCTTAAGATTTGGTTTTCCCGTTTAACAAAAGAACGGAGAATTACTTAATCATAATTTTTATTATTTTGCAATTAGAGACATTAACTTTAAAAGTTAGAATTGTTTAAATCATGTTATTTATTATAGGGGGTGAATTCGGCTTCGACATCTTAAGATTTGGTTTTCCCGTTTAACAAAAGAACGGAGAATTACTTAACCATAATTTTTATTATTTTGCAATTAGAGACATTAACTTTAAAAGTTAGAATTGTTTAAATCATGTTATTTATTATAGGGGGTGAATTCGGCTTCGACATCTTAAGATTTGGTTTTCCCGTTTAACAAAAGAACGGAGAATTACTTAATCATAATTTTTATTATTTTGCAATTAGAGACATTAACTTTAAAAGTTAGAATTGTTTAAATCATGTTATTTATTATAGGGGGTGAATTCGGCTTCGACATCTTAAGATTTGGTTTTCCCGTTTAACAAAAGAACGGAGAATTACTTAATCATAATTTTTATTATTTTGCAATTAGAGACATTAACTTTAAAAGTTAGAATTGTTTAAATCATGTTATTTATTATAGGGGGTGAATTCGGCTTCGACATCTTAAGATTTGGTTTTCCCGTTTAACAAAAGAACGGTTAATTACTTAATCATAATTTTTATTATTTTGCAATTAGAGACATTAACTTTAAAAGTTAGAATTGTTTAAATCATGTTATTTATTATAGGGGGTGAATTCGGCTTCGACATCTTAAGATTTGGTTTTCCCGTTTAACAAAAGAACGGAGAATTACTTAATCATAATTTTTATTAATTTGCAATTAGAGACATTAACTTTAAAAGTTAGAATTGTTTAAATCATGTTATTTATTATAGGGGGTGAATTCGGCTTCGACATCTTAAGATTTGGTTTTCCCGTTTAACAAAAGAACGGAGAATTACTTAATCATAATTTTTATTATTTTGCAATTAGAGACATTAACTTTAAAAGTTAGAATTGTTTAAATCATGTTATTTATTATAGGGGGTGAATTCGGCTTCGACATCTTAAGATTTGGTTTTCCCGTTTAACAAAAGAACGGTTAATTACTTAATCATAATTTTTATTATTTTGCAATTAGAGACATTAACTTTAAAAGTTAGAATTGTTTAAATCATGTTATTTATTATAGGGGGTGAATTCGGCTTCGACATCTTAAGACTTGGTTTTGCCGTTTAACAAAAGAACGGAGAATTACTTAATCATAATTTTTATTATTTTAACTTTAAAAGTTAGAATTGTTTAAATCATGTTATTTATTATAGGGGGTGAATTCGGCTTCGACATCTTAAGATTTGGTTTTCCCGTTTAACAAAAGAACGGTTAATTACTTAATCATAATTTTTATTATTTTGCAATTAGAGACATTAACTTTAAAAGTTAGAATTGTTTAAATCATGTTATTTATTATAGGGGGTGAATTCGGCTTCGACATCTTAAGATTTGGTTTTCCCGTTTAACAAAAGAACGGAGAATTACTTAATCATAATTTTTATTATTTTGCAATTAGAGACATTAACTTTAAAAGTTAGAATTGTTTAAATCATGTTATTTATTATAGGGGGTGAATTCGGCTTCGACATCTTAAGATTTGGTTTTCCCGTTTAACAAAAGAACGGAGAATTATTTACTCATAATTTTATTATTTTCCAATTAGAGACATTAACTTTACAAGTTAGAAATGTCGCTAATTGCAAATTTATAAAAATTATAAGTAAATTATTGTCCGTTTCATTTATACAGAGGAAACCCAGCTTTTATAATGTGTAACACGAACGCGCCCTCTGTTCAGTTCATTTTCTCTCATGACATGTTCAAACCAATATAATCATCTCTCTTGGATCTTTCTAGAAACTTCTATTACTCAACCCATTTCCCTTATCCTGTCATTCCGTATCCAATTTTTCCGAGCCTTCCCCAACATCCATTTTAATATTGTCATCTCTCTGCCAAATTCGTTTTATTTTCATTGACATCAACATCTGTAAATTAGATTTTTTTACGATAGTGGCTGTTTCCATGGTTATAATATACCTGGGTGATGTATTTGATTCCTTTATAATCCTTTAACTCTATATTAATTGAAAATGAAGTATAAAATGAAATCAAATCCTATGGATAATAGAATATTCTTTAATAATTAAGGTTCAGTCTATATGTATGTGTATCTGCATTGAATAGTATACTCGTAGTTTGTGGTAAACACACCTTTACGTCGTAGTAAGGTACAATGTTGCGGAACACAAGGCAGTAGTATAAATTTTTGTTGCTAGATGGCAGCACCAACACAATTTGTATTAATAAATTTAATAAAATATTAATAAAACCATGACTTTATGCTTTTCATGTGGGACATTGGTTGTTTTTACATTAAACAATATTTATTTCAAATTCATATTTAAAAAATACATATTTACTATTAAAATTACGTAAATTTATCTCCAATTAAAAATTATTATTTAATTGTTTATTTCAATGTACTGGTTGGTACGTCACTATCAAGTATTAGATAACTAATTGTTTTAAAAAATATTAATCCTCCTAACACCTCATTTACAATTTGTTCTTCGAGAGAAAGGATGGTTGTACTCTATTGGCTTTGCTGGGCCGTGCTCGACTATTCTTTTATTTTTTTGCACTTGTATTTCGTAGTATCAAATCTGTGGTAGTCACCTCTACCCTTAAAATAATTTATTTAGTTTCTAAAATTAAATTCACTGTAATTAAGTGTTAAGGATTATATTTTTTATACTTTGGCACACAAAATGAATATGTTTATGTTTGTTTTCAGGTTCCGCGAAGGTCCGTACTAAACCAAGCGATAGGATACGGTAACTACAGCACTGGATGCATATAGATGGTTTTTTATAAGAATAAATAAGTAAATGCGTTTTTTTATTTACCTTTCCCATGTAATAACAAAAGAGACAGGGAAATATCCTAATATTTTTATAATTTTTTCCAAATTTTCTTATCTTTTAATATTAAGTTTTCTAGGTACGAAAATAATCATCCGATAGGAGTCCGCCCTTTTATAAAGGGCTTATTTGAGCCCATTTAGTTCAGTAATTAGCGTAGGCCCTTCGCCACAAACTTGAAGGGCAAATATATTGTAAATCAGAGGGTTTTCATCAATTCTGTGCAAGCCAATAGAAAGCGCGAGTTAAAATCCTTCCGATACGTTATTTTCAGGCCTTTTAACCCTTTTAATTAACGAATATAAACGTTAAACCCTTCGGAAAACTTTAAGGGCCTGTATTTCGGAAACGGCAGGGTTTTCAGCGATTTCCGTGAAATTTCGCGTTCCCTTAGCATCCTATGAAATGTTGGGGTCGTAGAACAACATATTTAAGTTTCAAGGGCGTAAGGCCAAGGACAAGAAAAATTTACTGTAACTCCGAAACTATTAGGGCTAGAAGGGCGAAACAAATTCTATTATACTAATTTCGAACCGTAGATTACGAATCAGCAGTCAGATTTTACCTAAAGGCTCATTTAAAGGGTGAAGGGCTTAAAACGGCCATAAACCATGACCTTGAAATCATGTTCTACGGATCGAAATTAACCTAATAAAATTTGTTCCGCCCTTCTAGCTCTTTTAATAACGAAGTTAGCGAATGCCTTTCGCCATAAACTTTAGGGCTAAGAATGTTGTAAACTGAAGGGTTTTCAATAATTCTGCGCAAGCCAATCGAAACAGCCTGTTCAAATACTCCAAATACGCTATTTTTCACCCCATTAACCCTTCAAATAGACAAATTATAGCTATAACCCTTCGGGAATCTTTAAAGGCTCGTATCTCGGAAACGGCTGTGTTTTCAATGATTTCCTTGAAATTTCGCGTTCCCATAAAATCCATTGAAATGTCGGAGTCGTAGAACAACATATTTAAGTTTCAAGGGCGTAGGACCAAGGGTTTCAAAATTTGCTAATTAAAATTTGACAGCTTGTGATTTTAAAAGAGTTGAACAGATTTTACAACATTTATTAACATGCATAATAGATTTGTGCGTACTTCCCTGTCTCTTTGTTGTAGTATTTTCCTCTGGAATAAATAAGGGGTTGTTAAATAAAAACTTGTATTAGTTTAAGTAATTTTTATTGTTTATTTGTAATACATTGTTGTCTTTATTATGTTCATAGCTTAAATTATATTTTTATTCTTATTATTTGTATTTTAAATATAAATACATTTACCCTTGCCCTGAAAAAATAAAGAGAGATGTTTAAATAATAGTTTGTGTAAATTTTACTTGTATTTATTGTTATTTGTATTGTACATTGTTGTATTTCATGTAAACTATCCTAATGTACAATATTTTAAACAATAAAATATATATTAAAATATAATTCGTCTATTTTTTTATTCTTTCTATTTACAGGGTGAATTCTATATTGTGTATGTAGGTTGTTATGTACACAAATAAACATTTTTTTGGTCGGTTTTACTCTTTCGTTGTTATCTTCACCGACAGGTGCTGCTCCCTGTTGGCCTTTTTAACAACTACATACGTGTAGGGACGCGCAAAAATGTTATAAGCATCACGAACGTTAAGGAATTACCGTTCTTGATACATAAATAAAAATTAAACTGAACGGGAAGTATTGTGCTGGCCACATTAGATTTTTTTCGTTTGGTTTTAGCTGACAGTTATGATAACAAACACAAACAATTTAACAAGAAATCAAAATATCGAGTTTCGGTAGCATGAGCATGACAACGACTTAATGTGCTGGTCACATGATGTTCCTGCTGTATTAACTGTACCCATTGATAAGCACCTGAGCAGCAGGAGACCAAATGCACTCCTGCGGCACTAGTACTTAGAAACAGGACAGACTTTTTTCTTCTATTTCTTCGTCGCATCTTCTGAATGTCCTGAAAAATTAAAACAATTTTAATAGTTATTTAAGTATTAAGGGCAATAAGTGCACCTTACCGATTGAGGATTACATCCGATACCGGTAAGAAGCATTTAATGCCCGCAATGCTTATTATACTTTTTGCACGATCATCCCAATAATAACAAATTAAAGTTTAGAATTATTTAAAAATTATTTTGTCATTTTGAACGTTGTTTTGTTATCGTTAAAACTTGAAATTTTCACCGCCTCCAGATCGGTAGGTAGTCACTTCACTTACTGATCAGTAATTTGTAAACAAAACTTACTGCCTTGGAAATCCTATCGGTAAAATTAAAAAAAAACTGATCGTGCAAAAATTATATTAAGTTTGTTGCTGAAATTAAATTAATGTTCTTTGAGAAACGAAGCGTAAAATCTCAGGAATGAATTCATTTAGTACGGACCTGTATAAACGGACGTATTCAATTTAGCCAGGGTCGGATCATTTAACCTTTTGTATTAAACGTGGGCTGGGGTATGAATGAATGAATGTAGTCTTCAAATTCTTCAAAACATATCATCCAAATTTTTATCTCATCGAGGGTCACGTTACAATTATATACGGAATAATAATAATTTTGTTAGAATTTTATTTTAAATTCTATTTTTAAAGAACCAATTTTTACCTTCCGTCACCTTTAGGTACGGAAGGTATTGTCTTTGGTCAAAAAAATCAATGATGAGTTTTTAGTGAATAAGCATATTTTAGGGTCCCTATAATACGATTTTACCATTTTACGATGATGTCTGTATGTATGTGTGTGTGTGTGATTCTAAAATTTTTTTTTTTCGTATTCCTCAAGTTTACATTTATAATTAGTGAACCGGAAGTAGCCTCATTTGAAGATTTAACAGTTAAATTTGCTTTATTGACATTTAACGTTATTATAACTTAAAGAATATATTATTCTCTATACGATTTGATTGCATTTTATACTTCATATTCAGCCAGCTATGCTAAACATGGAAAATACTAATATATTCATATATATTTTAAATTGACAGATGTCAGTATAAATAAAAAGTAAATTAATATGGCAGAGATGAGGATGTTGAAATAGATGTTGGGGAAGACACGGAAAGATAGGTAAGTTTCTAGAAAAATACAAGCAAGATGATTACATTGGTTTGAAAATGTCATGAGGAGATATGAAGAATATATTGGATGAAAAGCTTGAGAAAAGGAACTGAATGAGAACGACAAGTAAAACAGAAATAAGTGGAAGAAGAAAATAAAAAATAGCAACCCCTAACAAATGGGGAAAGCTAAAAAAGAAGATGTTAGTGTCAAGTGCAATTTGCATAGTTTGTTTATGAAATAATTTTACTGGAAATTTAGAATCTTTTGCAAGAAAATTTATACATAATACACATGATTGACGGAAGGTATTGTGCTGGCCACAACAGATTGGATTCATGCTAAAGGTCTCTACAATCCGATTTTAATATTTTTACGATGATGTATGTGTGTATGTGAGTGGAGATATTGGAAGGACGATTTCTCATAAACTGTAATACTTAATATCTGTTTAACTACATATTTCGCAATCGGACATTACTGGCAAGGCCTGAAAAGGTTTTGGTAATAATGGGACAACCGGAAGTAGCAGATTCTTAAAAAAATATGAACCCCTAACCCCTATAATAGTAGTTAAAAGAAAAAAAAACACTCATTGAGCGATTTATTTATAATAATATTAAGGGAGGCATATATTACAGCATATTTTGTAACATAGGGGTCATTTACTATTAGTCTGTGAGAGTGAATTTGTAGTCACAGACATGCAAGTGAGTATTAGTCATACGGTTAGTTGTTAGTTGAGGGTCAATTAAAATGAAATTAGTTACAAGTTCATGAGTATCTGTAGTTTGGTGAGAAATACATTTTTCATTTCTGAAATATTTCATTTATTATGGAATAAATGTAGCTGAAAATTCTATCAACATTTCAGTAACTTTGAAAATTTGCAGGTATATAGAGAAATGCATGCTGAATTTACAATAGAAAGCTAAAAGTTCCTATCTCGCTAGTTTCAGAGATATTGAATTTTAAATATCCTATAGAAAACCATATATTATTGAATAAACGTAGCTAAAAATTCTATCAACATTTCAGTAACTTTGAAAATTTGCAGGTATATAGAGAAATGCATGCTGAATTTATATTAGAAACGTAAAAGTTCCTATCTTGCTTAGTTTCAGAGATATTGAGCTCTAAATTTAAAATTTCCTATAGAAAAGCATTTATTATTGAATAAACGTAGCCGAAAATTCTAACAACATTTCAGTAACTTTGAAAATTTGCAGGTATATAGATAAATGCATGCTGAATTTATATTAGAAACGTAAAAGTTCCTATCTTGCTTAGTTTCAGAGATATGGAGTTCTAAATTAAAAATTTCTTACAAAAAATCATTTATTATGGAATAAACATAGCTGAAAATTCTATAAACATTTCAGTAACTTTGAAAATTTGCAGGTATATAGAGAAATGCATGCTGAATTTTCAATAGAAAGCTAAAAGTTCGTATCTCGCTTAGTTTCAGAGATATTGAGCTCTAAATTTAAAATTTCCTATAGAAAAGCATTTATTATGGAATAAACATAGCTGAAAATTCTATAAACATTTCAGTAACTTTGAAAATTTGCAGGTATATAATTTAAATATTCAGTAATGTCTCTTGATTTTTGACACCAACATTTATCAGTCATACAAACATTTCAATATTTCATTTGGTTTCCATGACATGTCGATTCAACAACGACCGTGCGGTGGAGTTTGTGCTACAATGGCTATGTGAAGGTCCCGCTAGTTTCTACGATGAAAGGATTAAAAAGCTCCTAATATGTTGGAAAAAATGCGTTTCTAGGGCAGGGGATTATGTAGAAAAATATGTTTTGTATACTTTTTAAAATAAACCCAGATTTTTTTAAAAATATAAAAATAATTCAATGATTATATAAAACAACTAAACTATTTTTATGATAAAATTCATGACGTGTCAAAATTTATATTGAATTATAGATATTTCTTTATGTAAAACAAAACTTATATACAAAATTTTTCACGTACCTTGTAAACATTTCAACAAATATCACAAAATCATTAAATAATTTTAATTAGTAAAATATTTTTAATATCCTTTATTCACGTCATCACATCAGTGGTATATTTCTTACTAATAGAGAGCATAGGATCCACAAGATGTATCCATACTTTTAATTTTTATCATTTTTGTGATAGCAGGTCAAGAATTATCATAGAATGCCAAAGGTCAATATTGATAATTTTGGTTGATTTTATAAAATCTCTTTTGAATGTGTAAGAAATGTTACTTATATTGTTTAATACATATTAATAATTATTATGGAGTCTCGTGGCCGTGTGGCTGCGTGTCTGGTCGCGAATCTGGGGACCCGGGTTCGATTAGACCGACGCCAAATATTACTTTGAATTTTAATGGCACTAAATTGACCCCTGTGGTGCACACTTCACGCCAGCATTGAGTGCCCGTGGGGTGACGGCTGGTAAGCGCCCGCATGGTACAAATATTTCATCATTACCGATATCTGTGTAGAAAGCAAATTGGCACACCCAGAAATGGGTAATATGCCGTGATGATATATTTATTTATTATTTATACAGGGTGTTTTTTAAGTAACTAATATGGCTATTTTATAAGCATCGTTATGACAACAATAATCGTTAAAGTGGTATTCTGTAAACAATAATTTAATTCTACATAACGAAAAAAATCTGATGTGACCAACACAACCTCCCGCCATCTAATTTTTATTAATTGCATGCCTGAGTGTCTGGTCGCGAATCTGGCGAATCGGATTCAATTCCTACTATCAAATATTTCGAATTTTAAATGGCACAAAACTGACCCTTGTGATGCACTCTCCACGTCAAAATTGAATACCCGTTAGGTGGCGCATGGTAAACTTTTATTTGAAGCTTTTTTACATAAAATAATTACATCAAAATCTGTACATAGACAGAGCTGATACACCCAAAAAAGGGTATACATAACTTCAAAACACTTTTCAATATATTAATAGTACTTACATTTTGTTTTACTTCATTTATTATTTTCTGTTTTCTTTATTCATCCAATTTTACCCAAAATTCCTTCAATTTCCTTCTCCTCGTCTTAATTCGTTAATTTTCGGCCAATTTCGCCCACGTTCGCTTCCCGCCGCCTCTAGTCGTGGGTTTCCGCCAATTCCGCCATGTTTTCCGTTGACAGCTTCTCTGGGAACGATTCCAGCGACAACAAGACACTAACTGATGCTTAATAGGTTTCAATTGGGCTTATATCTGCTACCCACATGTAGTATAGCCTTAATTTAACGTTAAATTAAGAGATAGCTTCCTTTGTGTCTCTTATTATTCTATTCGGACATCGGGGGGTGGGATTGGACCGCTTCGGAAGCGGTCGGGAAATGTCGAGGGTTAATGGCGGTAAATAAGGATAAATAGATAATTGATGGTTTATTACAAAATAAGGGATTATTATGTTTTATTTATAACTTGTTTAGGAGGATATGCAAGTATATGATTTATAAAGTCAAGCCAGGTTTCGAAGAAACAAAAATACTGGCGAGACCAACACACCTAAACAACAGGTTAATTAGAGAAGCCATTGAGATTTTCAAAACCAATAGTAATAATCTCAATCATTGTGACGGTCTAGATCTTAGTTGTGCATGACAGAAAAATGAGCCAAATTAGGAAATTAAGTTGAGTTTGTTTCTACAACATACAGCAATTTTCATTAAAATCGGTCCTACCGTTTAGGCTGTGGAGGAACTTAAAATTTTGCCGATCGTCGTGATGAAAATATATATACGAGGGTCATTCAATAAGTAAAGAGACAAATTCTATAATTTTAAAACTATTCAATGAATGTGTACAATCTTTTCAGGGGTGTTAATTGGCAATCTTGGGATATGCTCTGATCAGCTGTTTCGTCATTTTATGTCAACTTAACCTGAAAATTTTCAGTTCACCATGGCAAGTCCACTAGAAGATTGCACCTTAGAAGAGCAGCACTCACTCATTAGATTTTTAGTCGCAGAAGGTGTAACACCAAGTGAAATTTTTTCTAGAATATTAATACAGTATGTTGTATGAACCGTGCGAATTTTTACAAGTGGGTTGATCGGTTTAAAAGTGGCCGAACAATTGTAGGTGATGAACCCCGATGTGGACGTCCAGTGGAAGTTTCTGGTCCCTCGTTGCGATTTCCTTGAAGATCAGCGAACTATCAATAGCCAATACTACTCTGAGA
This sequence comes from Harpalus rufipes, assembly GCA_951394225.1. Classification (NCBI taxonomy): domain Eukaryota; kingdom Metazoa; phylum Arthropoda; class Insecta; order Coleoptera; family Carabidae; genus Harpalus; species Harpalus rufipes. Next base: position 22,373,623 of record OX596290.1, on the reverse strand, counting down.
TGCTAGAACACAAAGTTAGACCAGCTATCAGGAGCAAACGCCGTGGACTCTTGTCAAAAGGAGTCATTCTTCAGCACGATAACGCCCGCCCTCATACAGCCCAGTTGACCCGTGATAAGCTTCAAGAATTGGGTTGGGAGGTCTTACCTCATCCTGCCTACAGTCCCGACCTCGCCCCATCTGATTTTTACCTGTTTGGACCACTCAAAGACGCCCTACGTGGAAAAAGATTTGCTAACAATGAGGAAGTTAAACGAAAGAATTCTTCGCCAAGGGAATTAGGAAGCTGCAAGAAAGATGGGACAAGTGCATAACTGTGGGGGGTGATTATGTTGAAAAATAGCCTTAATTTTGAAAGATTGAAATAAACCGTTTTTGAGCTATAGCCATTTGTCTCTTTACTTATTGAATGACCCTCGTATATAGATAGTGAATTATGCCTTTTAGTATAAGGACGTATCCTCATAAAAATTAAGTAAACGACACTACCGAATTTGTCAGAATGGGCCGAGCAAAAATCTTAATACATACTATTCGTAGATGTAGGATGGAATATCACAAATAAAAAGATCATATTTTGAATGAAAATTAATACTAATAATTCTTTTAACATGTAATTTCTGAACATTACATATAATACCTACAATTTTTTCATTTACAAGTTTATTTCGTATGTTAGTATATGCGGGTATACTGTTATTTTCCTATTATAATATTGAAGGCACTGTAGTCTTTTGATATTAAATTTAATAAGAATTGCCTTTCAAAAATAATAATTTAAGTATTAAAGTCTGTAATTTTTATTCATGTAAATACTTAAAATTAAATTAAATTTAAATACCGGGTACGCTCCCGACCGACGCCAAATATTATGAATTTTAAATGGCACAATATTGACCCCTGTGTTGCACTCTCCACGCCAGCAATAAGTGCTCGTGAGGTGACACTTGTTAAACGCCCGCACGGTACAAATATGTCATCATTGTTGCCAAAATCTGTGTACAAAGCAGATTGGCACACCCAGCAATGGGTAATATGCCGTGATGATATGTTTCTTTATATACTTACCTATATTCATTGCTGGCGTGGAGAGTGCACCACATTTAAAATTCTAAAATATTTGGCGTCGGTCGGAATCGAACCCGGTTTCCCATTATTACCGACATCTGTGTAAAAAGCAGATTGGCTCACCCAGCAATGGGTAATATGCCGTGATGATATATATTTTTATTATCTTACCTACATTCTTACATATTTACATATGTTGGAAACAGTATTAAGGTCCTTTCTATATAATTATTTTTCCATAGACAACAGTTGAGATATTTAAATGTTTGTAATTGACAGATAAATGCAAAATGTCAGTGTCAAAAATCAGATTTTTCTGGGAGGTAAATGTACATTTAATATATATTATAGTATTATTAATTAAATATGTATTTAAATTATAGGTATGTCAATGAATTTGAAGAGTTTTGAACATATTAGAAGAGCAGGACAAAATTCCTCATAGAACGAAAGAAGAGATACAATTTTAATTATTTGTACAAGAAATGTTAAGTTAGTTACTTATAGGGCGCGAGCAGTCATGTGACTTTGTTGGCCTTGGCACGCAGATATAAGGATCCGTGTCAGAATGACGGCTAGTAGTTATTTACATAGATGTAACAATTGTCACAATTTTTCATTCAAAAGTTCAAAATATTCTGATACTTGAGGTATTGTGCTGGCCACAACATATTTTTTTTAATAAAGAAGTAAGACGTTAATAGGTCCGGTTTCTGTGGACACCGGTATAAACAGAACCCCCTGAGAAATTAAATCCTTGATATGGTCCTGTGAGGTTGTATAGTATAACATTATATAATTTCTACATTAACCTCTCATAATCGGAACATCTTCCTATACTGTAGCTTAAGTTAATATCCCAATTTCCCTTGCATAGCATAATGCACTTATTACAGCATTATCCCATACGCTGTTATTCCTCTGCTGAGCTGCACATAACAAGACGTGATGAATTAATCTCCGACGTACGTCACAAGTGTAATATTCTACTCTGATTCTGATTTAACTCCCACTTCCTGTTTAACGCGATTTCCGCCGGTCCATCAGCTTAATATGATGACAAATGATGGCTTGAACACCAACCACTAGAGAGGTATTGTTACAAAAATAGACGGGATAGAATTGATTGGACTGAACTCGGGACGGAATTAAATGAATTGATAAGATTCACAAAGACATGCAAGATGTTTTTACCTCTCTATAGCACGTTTTAAGGTCCCTACAAACTGATTTTAACATTTTTACGATGATGTCTGTCTGTGTGTGTGTGTGTGTGTGTGTGTGTGTGTGTGTGTGTGTGTGTGTGTGTGACAATTTCTCAAAAACTATAATAGATTATAACTATGTGTGATCCATCCTAAATGTTTTTATATAAATCGTAGAAATGGCTTTTATGAATCGGGGAGAAATTAAATAAACGAAGAAAGAAATTGTGAAAAATCATGAACCTCGCTTGGATTTGAACCCAGGGCTTTCTTATACCTAGTAGGACGCTCTAACCGACTGAGCTACTCTTATCTCTTAGCGAAGTCCATGAATTTTTCACAATTTCTTTCTTCGTTTATTTAATTTCTCCCCGATTCATAAAAGCCATTTCTACGATTTATACAAAAACTATAATACTTAATATGTGTTTAACTACGTATTTCTCAAACGGACATTAATGGGTAGAGTTGCAAAACTTTTGCTAGCAATTAGACAACCGGAAGTAGCAGATTCTTAAAAAAAGAACTTCTAAATATGATTACCTGCCGTCACCTTTAGGTAAGGAAGGTATTGTCTTTGGTCAAAAAATTCAATGATGAGTTTGTAGTGAATAAGCATGTTTTAGAGTCCCTATAATACGATTTTACCATTTTTACGATGATGTCTGTATGCATGTATGTGTGTGTTCCTCAAGTTTACATCAAGAAGAACAACTGATTAGATTTTGGTTATAATTGGTGAACCGGAAGTAGCCTCATTTGAATATTTAACAGTTAAATTTGATTTATTGACATTTAACGTATTATAACTTAAAGAATATATTATTCTCTATACGATTAGATTGCATTTTATACTTCATATTCAATAGATATAGAGTTAAAGAATTTTAAAGAAATTTTATAAATCAGCCAGCTATGCTAAACATGGAAACTACTAATATATTCATATAATTCATATTGACAGATGTCAGTATCAATGAAAAGTAAATTAATGTGGCAGAGATGAGGATGTTGAAGTAGATGTTGGGGAACACATGGAAAGATACGGTAAGGAAATAACTCTAGTGTTACAAGTTTCTAGAAAGATACAAGCGAGATGATTACATTGGTTTGAACATGTCCTGAGGAGAAAAGAAGAATATATTGGAAAAAGAATGACTCTTGTTACAAAGGATCAAAGGAAAAATAATGTAAATGTATTTTTTTTTAATATGTATATTTTATATCATATATTACAAGTATAATACGTACAAACAATGAATATTAAAACTAAAATAGGAAACAATATAATAGATAATAGTAATAATAATGACGATGAATACGATGTACAGTATATAAAGTAATAAAACCTAGATGATAATTCATATAACATCACCTACGGCACTACTACTTATAATACTATACATCAACAATTCCTAAATTAAAAAATACAATAATTAATTCGAATAATATATTCTCTGAAATAAATATATTAACAGCAATAAAAAATAAATTTTTAGGTTACAATAGTTAAGACTATATTTGCGCATTTTTTTATTTTATGTATTAATAAAGTGTACTGGATTTAAATACAATGTTATTAACTAAATTTATCATTTAAACAATAATCTACGGGCAAATATATGACAAAAGACAAGTCCCAAAATTGTTCGTTCCAACAGTAAATAATACAATATTTATGTTAGTATTATCTATAAAACTAAGGGTAAAGGTAACTGACAATATATTCAATTAATTGCCATCTTAAATTTTATTACTTTAATAAATTTGCGAATTATTAACGACGAAAACATTTGTCACATGCAGACAATGGTTTATTTGCAATAAATATTAAACCTAAGATATTATAAGCAATGTATTCAAGTTCTATACATTAATACACCATATCAAAATTTGTTGAATTGGAGTAATAATCATCCAGAAGTTTATTTACTAAAATATTGTATTATTTACTGTTGGAACTAAAAAAATTAGCACGTGTCTGTTGTCATATATTTGCCCGTAGATAATTTTAATCCATAAAAAAATGCCCAAATATATTGTTAATTATTGTAATCTAAAAAATTATTTCTTCTTGCTGTTAATATATTTTTTTCAGAGGGTACAAATACATTTGGGGTTGGGCTCATATAAGTAATAATAAACAAATTATTAATCATCCAAAATTTAAATAATTAGCAATAATAAATTAACGTTTACATATAAAAATAATAATAAACTCACCATATATTGCAAATTTGTTACTAATATGCAAATATATTCTGCATATGTTGTGTTGTGGTATATTTTTCTCTGCATCTTTCAAACTGTACTGTTTCCCTAAATCGTGACCGATTTTATACAAAAATCTGTTCATTTATTGGGGAGGGAGTAGTATTTTCAAAATATTTTGGGACATACAAATAATATGATACAGTTCTATACAAGATTTGTTTTTCTTATCACAAGACTCGGACACTGAATCCGTGAATCATATGAAACAGTGGTGTAAATCATGTATTTTTAAAGGGGCACATATCAATATATCTGTAATAAATGTAGAAAATTTAATAATCTTTATTTTTACCTTCCGTCACCTTTAAGTAAGGAAGGTATTGTCTTTGGTCAAAAAATTCAATGATGAGTTTTTACTGAATAAGCACGTTTTAGGGTCCATATAATACGATTTTACCATTTTTACGATGATGTCTGTATGTATGTGTGTCTGTGTGTGTGTGACAAAAGTTCCGGATTCCATAACTTCAATACCACGATTCCAAAAATTATAATTTTTTGTATTCCTCAAGTTTACATCCAGAAGAACATCTGATTAGATTTTGGTTATAATTGGTCAACCGCAAGTAGTCTCATTTGAAGATTTAACAGTTAAATTTGATTTATTGACATTTAACGTTATTATAACTTAAAGAATATATTATTTTCTATACGATTTGATTACAATTTATACTTCATATTCAATAGATACAGAGTTAAAGAATTTTAAAGAAATTAAATTTTATAATTCAGCCAGCTATGCCAAACTTGGGAACTAGTAATATATTCATATAATTCAAATTGACAGATGTCAGTATCAATAAAAAGTAAATTAATGTGGCAGATATGAGGATGTTGAAGTAGATATTGGGGAATACACGGAAAGACGGTAAGAAAATAACTCTAGTGTTACAAGTTTTTAGAAAGATACAAGAAAGACGATTACATTGGTTTGAACATGTCATGAGGAGAAATGAAGAATTATATTGGAACAAGAATGAATAGTTTAGTAATAGGACGTTAAAGAAACAGAGGAAGACCAAAGATAAGATGGAAGGACTGTATTGCGGAAGATTTGAGAGAAAAGGAACTGAATGAGAACGACATGCAAAAAAAGCGACCCCTAACGAATGGGAAAAGCTAAAGAAGAAGAAGATGCCAGTGTCAAGTGCAATTTGAATAGTTTGTTTATGAAATAATTTTACTGGAAATTTAGAATCTTTTGTAAGAAAAATTATGGAATTTATACATTATACACGAGAATGACGGAAGGTATTGTGCTGGCCAAAACAGATTTTTTATAATGACATAAATCGTGAAAAAATGTAATTTAAATGAATTTTTTGAAGAAAAGTGTTTTGAGCTTTTCCAGTTGGTTTACATCAAAATCGAATGGCTTCTTTCCATATTAGAATAAGTTATAAGGATCAAAATTTTCTGAATGATAATATTTGAGTTGTAAAGAGCATACACACACACATTATTATTTATTAATCTTTTATTTGTAAGTTGAATTAACATAGGTCTATTTTTTTTAAATTATAGGTCTATTTAATTTTGTGAACACCAAAACAAGCAAATATTAATATAATGCTTCGTAAAGGCGGTCACAAACCAAAATAGACCAAAGAATGAATAGTAGATGTTCTGAATTCCTCAAAATTAACCAATTAATGCTTCCTGTAAAATAAAACAATTATTACTGCAAACATACATGTATGCATGCATATGTTGCGTAGGTAGGAAAGTTAACAAGTAAATAAAATTAAAAAAATTGTGAAGTGGACTATTTTGAAAATATTAATGAAAAGAGAAAAATCTGTTGTGGCCACCACAATACCTCTCGCCACTTCCGTTTTTGGTCCGTATTCTTGAGCGTTCGTCATTCCGTTCGTATTCATATTCGCGTTCGTTTTCATGTTAAAAAAATATTTATTAATCGTTAATAAATATATGATAAAAGTGAACTCTTAACTTATAAGTGATCTGACACTGACATTTATAATATTATTTTTGAAACACACACTACAATCAATACTAACATGAAAACGAAAGCGAATACGAATACGAATGTAATTACTAATTACGAACGCTCAAGAATAAGGGCCCAGGGCGCGAGCAGTCATGTGACATTATTAGCCTTGACAAGCAGATATGGAGGCCCGTTTCACAATGACACTTAATAACTTCAAGATTTTCTAAATTCACGTAGTTAATTTGTCACCAGGAGTGTGGAATGTATTTGTCAAATCACTAAATTTAGAATGAAAAATTATGATATTTGACATCTATGTACATAATTACTAGCCATATCGGCTTGTCAAGGCCAACAAAGTCACATGACTGCTCGCGCCATATTGTATTTAACATTTCTTGTATACCTACACTCTACACCAAAAATTCTACTTACATCTGTTCTTTATATTTAGATTTTTAATGTTAAAGGTCCCTACAATTCGATTTTAATATTTTTACGATGATGTCTGTGTGTGTGTATGAATGTGTGTGTGTGTGGGATGTTGGAAATTACTCGAAAACTATAAGACTTTATATTGTATTACTAGTTAAATATTTATAATTATAGGTATATTACACATACCCTTCAGAAATACTGTTAATCCCGACAATAAATTGGAAACATTTCGAAAATTTTATAGAATGAATTTCAAATTAAAAAATTTTTGGTGTAGAGTAGTAGAGTGTAGATATACAAGAAATGTTAAATACAATAGGGCGTGAGCAGTCATGTGACTATGTTGGCCTTGACAAGTAGATATGGAGGCCCGTGTCAGAATGATAGCTAGTAATTATGTACATAGATGTCAAATATCATAATTTTTCATTCTAAATTTAGTGATGAATTTAGAAAACTTTGAAAATTTTAATGAAAAATTCTGACGTTTGATATCTATGTACATAATTACTAATTATCATGATACGGGTCCCCATATCTGCTTGTCAAGGACAATAATGTCACATGACTGCTCGCGCCCTTTACTTATGTAACTAAAAACGGAAGTGGCGAGAAGTATCTATAAATTAGTACTTTAAAACAATATATTAATAAGTAAAAATAGAGGATTCTATTTAAAAATTAAAAAATCAATTCATTAAATTAATAATTAAGCAATGACTTACCGATATCTGTTCTTCTCAATAGTAAAATTAATACTGCAAGTCTCCTATGAAATAAACAAAATAAAATAATGTTATTTGAAACTTATATTAATTTTGCATGTAATATACTTATATGCAATATTATACTCTGTATATCATTTACATAAAGATGTCAATATATTTTGTATTATATTTCTAGCTTGTAACCGTAGGTAACCGCACTAAGTGTATATGACATATTTTTTGCTCTACATATTACATTTTAATTCATTTCATAATCAACAATAAAAATCTGTTGTGACCAGCACAATACCTTCCGTCAATCCTGTGTATTATGTACAAATTCCATACATAAATTTTCTTGCAAAAGATTCCAAATTTTTGGTATTATGTGTTCCCTTTCTCGGCAACTGAATTCCATACTCCTAATAACAAACAAACCACATGAAATAAGAAAATTATGATATTTTGAATGAAATATTATAACACTTGTCAGTTATGGACATAATTAATTGCTGTCATTTTGACACGGGTCCCCATATCTGCTTGCCAAAATTAAGTTAGCATAGCTGGCTGAATTATGAAATTTATTCTTTATTCTTCTTTAACTCTATATCTGTAGAATATCAAATATAAAATGCAATCAAATCGTATAGACAATAATATATTCTTTAAGTTATAATAATATTTAACTGAATTTTTCAAGAAAAACTGTTAAAATCTTCAAATGAGGGTACTTCCGGTTGACCAATTATAACCAAAATCTAATCAAGTCTGCATATGGTTGTAAGGAAGAGGAATACGCAAGAATTGTAATACACACACACACGCACATACGAACACACACACACATACATACATCATCGTAAAAATAGTAAAATCGTATTGTAAAGTCCCTAAAACGTGCTTATTCAATGAAAACTCACCACCGAATTTTTTGACCAAAGACAATACCTTCCTTACCTACAGGTGACGGAAGGTAAAAATCTGTTGTGGCCAGCACAATACCTTCCGTCAATCCTGTGTATTATAAATTGCAAAAGAATCTAAATTTCCAGTAAAATTATTTCATAAACAAACTATGTAAATTGACACTAACATCTTCCTTCTTTAGTTTCATTCTTCATTTCTCCTCATAACTTTTTCAAACCAATGTAATACGTTATAATAACGTTAAATGTCAATAAATTTAACTGTTAAATCTTCAAATGAGGCTACTTCCGGTTCACCAATTATAACCAAAATCTAATCAGTTGTTCTTCTGGATGTAAACATGAGGAACATACACATACACATACATGCATACAGACATCATCGTAAAAATGATAAAATCGTATTATAGGGACCCTAAAACATACTCATTCACTAAAATCTCATTGATTTTTTTGACCAAAGACAATACCTTCCTTACCTAAAGTGACGGAAGGTAAAAATATTCTTCATTTTTAATAAATATTTTCTGGAATTTTGCAAACAGACTACCAAATTATTCAATTTACAAACACTAGATAGCCTAATCTATTTTCTAAATAGTCTATTGTAGTCTTTCGCAGTAATATTTACATATAAGATTAGCTTAGACAATGATTTCAAGATGAGTCATGCTTGTTAGAAAATATTTTTATACCCTGCTAAAATGTTTACTTGAAATATGTACAAATATTACGAATAAATATTAAATAATAAAATTGTAATATGTAATATATTTTTTACCTCCCGCTACCCTTGGTAAATGACCACGTTTTAAGGTCCCTACAATCCATTTTTAATATTTTAACGATGAAAAATGATAAATTTAGGTAATAACATATTTAAATCCAGTACACTTTATTAATACATAAAAAGCCCAAATATAGTCTTAACTATTGTAATCGACAAAATTATTTCTTCTTGCTGTTAATATATTCTTTTTCAGAGGGTACGAATACATTTGGGGTTTATTATTATGTATATTATTGTATGAGAAGGGCTATTATACGCCATCTCATAGGCACTGACAATTATAATGGAGAAAACACCACAATAATTATTTTAAAACACATATAAAACATCATTTGTATGTTATATTTATATTTAAACATTCTATGAGCCTAGTAGTATATTTTTTTGTCGCTTGGTGGCAGCAACGACTTGTTAAAAATATCTATTTTTACGAATAAATTCAATAAAATAAAATATTAAGAAAATCGTGAATATATGTTTTCCAGCGCGCGCTAACATTGAGGGTCTAGCGAACCTGCACAAACCAAAGTTCTATTTTTACATTGTTGCTTGTTAACTTGAGTTTGAAATTGAAATATATGGAACTACTTTTTATGGATTAGAAAACATGTTTAAATAATATGTATATAAATCACTACGCGAATCAGAGTGATTTTTGCACTATTTCTATTAATTTTTATGAATGAAATAAATACTGGGAAAATACATATAACCCGAACATAGCCCGTTAATACGGAAATATCGTTTTTCGCATATTGTTGCTCGACATTTGAACTGATAACAATGTTTGTGGTATCAATAAAAAGATAAAAAATTCTGCATCAAATGACACTAAATATATGTTAATTTGTAATATATTAGACTCATAAATTAATTATTAAATTTGAACAAAATAACAAACAATTATTTGACATTTTATTTGAATTGTATATTATTTTAATTTCTTTTTAATATTTTGTAACAGATTATAAATGGCTTGAAATAAAATAAATTATTTAAAAAATCTGTTGTGGCCAGCACAATACCTTCCGTCAAGCCTGTGTATTATGTATAAATTCCATACATAAATTTTCTTGCAAAAGATTCTAAATTTCCAGTAATTTTATAAACAAACTGTGCAAATTGCACTTGACACTATCTTCTTCTTTAGCTTTTCCCATTCGTTAGGGTCGCTATTTTTTATTATCTGTCAATTAGAATTATATGAATATATTAGTAGTTTCCATGTTTAGCATAGCTGGCTGATTTATAAAATTTCTTTAAAATTCTTTAACTCTATATCTATTAAATATGAAGTATAAAATTTAATCAAATCGTATAGAGAATAATATATTCTTTAAATTATAATAACGTTAAACGTCAATAAATCAAATTTAACTGTTAAATCTTCAAATGAGGCTACTTCCGGTTCACCAATTATAACCAAAATCTAATTAGTTGTTCTTCTTGAGGAATACGAAAAAAATATAATTCTTGGAATCACACACACACACACACACACATACATACATACAGACATCATCGTAAAAATGGTAAAATCGTATTATAAGGATCCTAAAACATGCTTATTCACTTAAAACATCATTGAATTTTTTGACCACAGCTGACGGAAAGTAAAAACACTCGTATTTCCAAAGCATTTATTAATAATAATAAGAGAAAATAGTGGTATATTGATTGAAATTTTAAAATAATGAATTAGTGCATTTGGTTCACAATGTTGGCAACAATTTCTGCTTGGCGGAAGTTGTTTAGGGACCCTGAGGAAGTCGGTAATACATAACTTACAAACGTAATGTAAATTGCAACAATACAATAAGAAATTTAACAAGTTTATTAAGCTTAAATTTGCTATATACTATAAGTGGAATACAAATAATTTATTTATTAAAAATTTTTAGATATTGGTACACTGCTTTGTAGCTAATTTCAGAGTGATGAATCAAATTTAATTTCCAATTATTTTCATGTAATCATAGTATGTAAATAACAATTTATTACTTACTAATTATTTCACTTGTCGTATATAGCAAATTTAAACTTAATAAACTTGTTAAATTTCTTATCGTTTTGCTATAATTTACATTAAGTTTATAGGTTATAAGTTACCGACTTCCTGAGTACTTTGTCGACTTCCGCCGAGCAAAAATTGTTACCAACATAGAATAAATGCACTAAATTTATATTTTAAAATTAAATTTCATTCAATGTACCACCATTTTCTCTTATTATTATTGGAAAATTGTCGTTTCGGACGTTGTTTAGGCGACGCGAAACAACACATTGCGTACTTATGAGCGAAAGTATTTGTGAATTACGTACTTACCTTTGTCGGATATTTATGTACATAACCTGTAAAAACATATTTAAGAACAATAAATGAAACAAATACATATTTTTTGATATATTATTGTAAGTAACACAAATTTTAAATATATTATTAAGTATTAATAACACATTTTTCTCTTAAATAATGTTTCGTCTGTGTTCATAAAAATTATATCACAGAATAAATAAGTATCTGTACATTTCGCAACTTAAAAATTAAGACTAGAAAAATAGTTCGAACATTTAAAATCTTAAAAATAATAAAGAAATTATAATTAAAGTTTCATAAATTAAAGAAATATTATACAAATTATATATTTTTAATGAACCGGCAATTATCTCCGTTATTAAGCAAGCGGTTCCGAAATACGTGACACCAACTTTGAAATTTCAAATGGAACATATATTTTTTTATATTTTTGAATTTTGATAATGATATTAAACAAATAGGATGTTGTATTGTTAAAAAGTAAAATGGCGGACGTTTGAAATACCTTAAAAAATAAGTCAAGAAAGAGTGGAATTTTGTTTTATTGGATTTGTTGCCTAGGTTACGTCCTTAGTATTTTTATTTTAAGATAATCGCTATCTCGCTTAATAACGAAGATAATTGTTGGTTCATTCATTATTATTTATTAAATAGTTACAATGTTTTGTTTAAAATAAAACATTTCAAAATCGTAAAATTATTTTTTCAAGCATTAAAATCGAAGATATAAAACTTTACAAATAAAAATATTGTTTAGAAATTTGAAGAATTGTTAGAAAATGTACAAAAATAATTAAAGTTTAGTTTAAAATACAATATTTTTTTTTATTTTGGGCGCGATATATCATTTTAGGGCGTACCTACATTCACTTTTTTGCGTTTTGTTTACATTGGACCAATATAAACATCTTTCATGCATTTTTTTTGCATGAATTACAAAAATAATCAAAGTTTTTTAAACAAAAATAATAACCGTTTAGTTAGTCTCCGATTTGAAGGTTGCGTTACAAACCGCACAACAATATTCCATATTAGGCATTATTTGCACCAATTCATTTGTTTTAGTCATATTTTGAATATTTTTCAATTCAATAACTTTTTTTTCTTGCGATTCATTATTAATTTTCTCCGGCGAATATCGCCTAGGCATGTATTCATGAAATGAAACTCTTTTTTTGGGTGTGCTCGAAAATTTATCCGAGAAAGAAAATTCATAAGTTAAAGAATCATTTATAATTTTTTCTTTAATCGGAGTCGATATTTTTAAAATTGATTTGATCGCGGAATTCTGATTATTTTCTTTGTTGATACTTTCAAGGTTGCAAAGACTTGACTGTTTACGGACAAGTCTCAACTTGTTGACAGTCGATTTTTCTGTATTTATCCGTTTTTCGGGGTTAGTTATGTCGAAAGAAATATTGCGTTTTTTGGTTTTTTGGGGATTTTGTTCAAGTTTGATACGTTTTTTGAGGTTATTTTCTTCTTCAATTTTTCGTTTTTCTTGTTTTTCATTATTTATTTCTTCGAAATTTGTATCTTCTTCTTGTCTTTTGTTTTTCTCAGTTAAATATTGGAAAAATTCTTCACATTTTCTTTGAAATGAATGTTGTTTTGAGTCATTTTCAAGAGTTTTTTGGGTTAAATTTGAATTAATTTCCAAAGATTTGGACATTTTTTTGTCGGAAATGGGTTCAGATTGACGAGTTCCGTCATGATAAGACTTGTTTAAACAAGGTAAACATCTGCGTTGAATCTTTTTCGAAATTTCTGATGTTGCGACGGGGTGACCAATTTCAAGGTCAGTAAGTTCCGGAACATTCATTGCAGTCGTGTTTTGGTTTATTTTTGAGTTCTTTGGGCGATTATTTTGTATCAAATTGTTATTTTTGTCGTTAGATTTCATAATAGTCTTCTTTGGTTTTTTAGTCGGGCGGACATTTTGTTTATTGTTCTTGCTATATTTAACATGTTTCGGCATTTTTTCTTTGTTATTCTTATTGTTGTTAACATTTTTGGGCAATTTTCTTTTATTTCTATTAGTTTTTTTCTTTTTCGGGTCATTGACATCTCGGCGATTATTTAATTTTGAGCGCAATCGAGAACTTCGTCGAATTTTGTCCGGCAAAGATCGATTTTTAATCGAAATTGATGATTTTACATTTATTTTGCTATTTTTAGATTTTAATTTTGCAGGACGAGACCGAGAATTTGAACAATTTGGTGAATCATTTTTAAGATTTCTGGTTCGTCTTTTTTTGGGCGTATTTTTCTTATTATTTTTAGGCGTTGATGTCTTTCCATTTTTTTTAGGTTCAACCGAAAAACTTCCTAAAACAATAGTATTGTCTTCTAAGTTTAAATCATATATTTCGTCGCCGATTTTTATTGTTTCGCGCCCTGGATTTTCGGTAATAATATCGTAATAAAATTTTTCGTAGGTGACTAAATAGTCTTCAATATCTTTTTTTTCGTCGCTTTCCGTTTGATTATCGGAATAAATATTTGTCATAGCAATTTTTAAGTCTGCTATAAGTTCGTCTATTTCTTCTTCTGGCATTTCTGTATTATCTTTATTAACATTTGGGTTTTCTGTATTTGCTTCCAAAAAAACAGCAATGTCGTCTTCATTGTTGAAATTATTTGAAACAAATTCTTGGATAATTTTTGCTGATATATCTTCGTTGGAATTTTCTTCGTATTCTATGATAACTTCGTTTTGTTCTAATTCGGAAATATACGAAAAATATACATATTCTTCGTTTTTATTTTCCGTTTCTTCCATTTCTATATCTTCGCTCTTATTTTCTTCTATTTCTTCGGCATTTTCAAGATCCGACACGATTTTAATATCTGTTATTTCTTGAAAATAAATATATTTTTCATTTTCTTGGTTGTTATTATTCGTTTCTTCTTCTATTATTTCGTTTTTTGTTGCGTCAATATCTTCTAAACGAACAACGGAAAATTCATATAATTGTTGGTTATTATTTTGAAGATTTAGATTTATAGAAGATTGAGTGTTTTCTTGTTCGTCTTGCGGTCCTGCGATAAAATTTGTTATATCTACAAAAACATCCTATAGGCGTCAGCGCCTCTAATGATTGTTTTGTCATGCGAGGTCCGGCTGTTAAATAACGAAACCGCGCGCGCGAAGGCGTCCTAGAGGTGAAGGGGGGGAAACGAATGCAGCGCTTACAACCATATGCAGACTTGATTAGATTTTGGTTATAATTGGTCAACCGGAAGTACCCTCATTTGAAGATTTTAACAGTTTTTCTTCAAAAACTCAGTTAAATGTTATTATAACTTAGAATATATTATTCTCTATACGATTTGATTGCATTTTATATTTGATATTCAACAGATATAGAGTTAAAGAATAATAAAGATAAAAAATTCGTATAAATTTCATAATTCAGCCAGCTATGCTAACATAACCATGGAAACTGCTAATAAAAGGTTTTCCAATAAGAGGTGTTATTTTGAATAGCCCGCTATTTCGGTAGATGTCGCTTTTGAAGCTGTCATTTTTTGACATTTGACAAGTAGAAACTACGCCATTAATAAAAATGGAACGATACACGCTTCAACAACGCATTGAAATTATTAAAATTCACTATAAAAATGGTGAAAATTTGGCAGAGACGGTTCGTAAAACTCGACAATTTTTGGGTCGTCGTGAAGCACCTTGTCGGACCGCAATACAGAAATTGGGGGAAAAATTCGAGCTGTTGGGACAAGTTAGTGATGTGAAGAATAAAACCCGTGCACGTCGCTCAAGAACAGCCGAGAATATTGCTGCTGTAGCCGAAAGTGTTGAAGAAAACCCAGGTTTGTCCATTCCTCGTCGTTCTTTGGAATTAGGCATTCCACAAACGTCATTACACCGTACTTTGCATAAAGATTTGGGTCTTAAGGCTTATAAAGTCCAGTTAACACAAGAACTCAAGCCGGCCGATCATCAACAACGTCGTGTCTTTGCTGATTGGGTCGTTGAAATGCATGAAAATGATCCGGAATTCCATCGAAAAATCATGTTGAGTGATGAGGCCCATTTCCACCTCGGTGGCTTCGTCAACAAACAAAATTGTCGCATCTGGGGCTCAGGAAACCCAAGAGTTATTGTTGAAAAACCTCTCTATCCTCAACGTGTGATTGTTTGGTGCGGTTTATGGTCCGGCGGAGTCATTGGACCTTACTTTTTCGAAAATGAGGCTGGAGCAACAGTTACGGTGAATGGATTGCGCTATCGAGAGATGATTAACGATTTTTTATGGCCGGAATTGGATGGTATTAATCTGGACAACGTTTACTTTCAACAAGACGGCGCTACGTGCCACACAAGCAACGAAACCATTGATCTTTTACGGGAAAAGTTTCCGGACCGTGTTATCTCTCAAAGAGGTGATCACAATTGGCCACCGAGATCTTGTGATTTAACACCTTGCGACTTGTTTCTTTGGGGCCACGTGAAAGAGAAGGTCTACGCCAACTGCCCAGCGTCGACTCAAGACCTCAAAGATGGAATTCGTGAGGCTATCGAGGACATAGGACAGCCACTTTGCGATTTGGTTATGGAAAATTTCATGAAAAGGATATTGTCCTGTCAGCGTGGTCGTGGTGGTCATTTGCCTGATGTTATTTTCCACTATTAACGGCATACCTTCCTCTTTATAATGAAATAAACATCCGATCATTTATATTAAAAAATGGCATTTTTCTTTGAATATCAAAATAACACCTCTTATTGGAAAACCCTTTATATTCAGGTAATTCAAATTGACAGATGTAAGTATCAATAAAATGTAAATCAATGAAAGAAAAAGGGAAGTAACTCTAGTGTTAGAAGTTTTTAGATATAATAGAGACGATTACATTGGTTTGAACATGTCATGAGGAGAGATGAATAAATTAATAGAAGGTGGAAGAAACATAGGAAGACCAAATATAAGATGAAAAGACTGTATTGCAGAAGACTTGAGAGAAAAGGAACTGAATGAGGACGACACGCAAAACAAAAATTAGTGGAAGAAGAAAATAATAAATAGCGACCCCCTAACGAATGGGAAAACTAAAGAAGAAGAAGATGTCAGTGTCAAGTGCAATTGGCATAGTTTATGAAATAACTTTACTGGAAATATAGGATCTTTTGCAAAAAAATTATGTATAGGGCGCGTGCAGTGACATGACTTTGCTGCCTTTGGCAAGCAGATATGGGGACCCGTATCAAAATGACAGCAATTAATTATGTCCCTAACTGACAAGTGTCATAATTTTTCATTCAAAACCTCATGATTTTCTTATTTCATGTGATTTGTTTGTTATCAGGAGTATGGAATTCCGTTGCCGAGAAAGGGAATCATAAAATACCAAAAATTTAGAATCTTTTGCAAGAAAATTTATGTATGGAATTTGTACATAATACACAGGATTGACGGAAGGTATTGTGCTGGCCACATCAGATTTTTTCTATAGAGGTTAGAAACAAACCTGTTTTTTTCTCGTGACTATAAACCAAACTTACTATTTGAAAGTTTTGGTAACACTGCGAGAACGAGTTTGTAAGAAACGGCCGGAGTTGTGGAAAAACAAGTCGTGAATTTTGCACCTGCCCATAACGCGCATAACTCGCCTGATTTGGCACCCTGTGACTTTTTTCTGTTTCCGAAGATCAAGTCTGCCTTAAAAGGAACCCGGTTCGAGTCGATGGAAGAGGTGAAGTGAAAATCGGCGGAGAAACGCTCTTACAAAAGAAGAGTACGTTGAAGGGGAGCATTCGATTATAAAATTTAAAATAAAACTCGTTATTTAACAGCCAAACCTCGTATATAAAATCGTATACTTGCATAAATTTTTGAACTTACCAACTCTTATGATGTCAATTTCTACAATACTTTGAATTGTATCTACGTAATTATTATTATTTGCATAATATACGGAGTTGCGATCTTCTATTTCATAATTTAACGTACCTGTAACAATAGTTACTTAATATAAGCTACATTTTTTTATAAATTTATCAATCGCGGAAAAGTAATTTATCTGCCATTTGAAATTATGTGTGACGGGCGCCCCTGAGTTAAGAGTATATGAGCGCCGCTACTGAAAAAATGTTCCAGAGCGATGACGCAATCCCGGCGGCGGACCGGCTAGACGAGTTAATTACACCGTTGACTTAAATCTATTGTATTCGGTATCATTGTGGCGGCGGAAGGTTCGAGAAGGAGATATAAATATTGGTTAAATAAATACAAAATAAAAAAGTGGAATGTTTTAATTTAGTCGAAATATTTTGCTATAATATAAAAAAAAACTTACCGCTGTCGTCGAAATATTCGGAGTATATTCCGCTGTCTGTTGAAATAAACGCCCCTTCTTCGCTGTTAATCGAATATTCCCCATAATTTTCTTCACCAATATTTGAAGAACACATTTCTTCACTACTATTTTCTTCCGCACTGCTGTCACTTTCTTGCAAATATTCATTTTGGTTAACAATATCTTCATTATTTTGAAAAGATTCTTCCATTTTGTCACTTTCTTGCGATGAAGACAAACATTCTTCCATTTGATCATCAGTATCTTCATCGATTTCGTTATTTACGGTATTTGCAATTTCTTTCAAAAACGAGAAAAACATGGACCGTTCTTCATAATGATTATAAACATGTTCTTCCAAGTATTTTGAAAATAACAATTCTTCTTTATAATTGTTACTATCTTCATTGATTGGTAAGAAATTCGTCTGTGTTTCTCCGGCTATAGATGTGTTTCCGTTTAAAAATACCGAAACTTCAGAATTATTTGTATCTTCATTAGTTTTTTGGATTAATTCTTCTGATCTTGCTTCAATTTCGTCGATAGAATCTTCAGACATGTCGAGACTTAGTTCAGCGAAGCATTGTTGTATTAAATCTTCCGTACAATTTATTTCGCATTCTTTTGATAAATTCGTCTCTTCAAATTGATCATTATTTTCAATGATTGAACAATTTTTAGTTTTTTCGTCCATTTCGTTATCTTTATTTTCGTCTGGATCGTCTGACAAGTCCAAATCTTCTACCCATTGACGAATAATTCTTTCTGGAATAGATTTTATTTCATTTTTGGTAATAGCTTCTTCGTCCGTTTTTTTATTATCAGAACTTTGGTCATTAGATTTGTTTAAATCTTCAATGTATTCGAAGATTTTAGTTGCTTTATATGTCCAATTTTTATATCTGTTTTGAAAAAATTTGTTGCATTTTTTAACATTTTTGGACTTATCATCAGTTTCTGACGATTCTCCGTAACTTTTATCGGTGTCACACTTTTTTTCTTTGATTTTCATGCCGTCATCAGTACTTTTTTGTAGATCAGAACAAGACGATGTATTGTCCGAAGAAGAAATGAAACTAATGCGTGATATAAAAGACGTTTCTTCTAATTCTTTATTGTCTTCTTTCTTTATTTCTTTCAAGTCAGACGATGAAGATCCCGTACGTGAAGAACTTTCTTCGCGTTCTTTTTCATGTTGCTTGGAACGTTTTAATAAATGTTTGCTTATTAAAATTATATGGTCGTCCCTATCTGGATTAAAGTTTTCTTCCGAATTAGAAGACTCAGATTCGTATCCATTGGATGAATTGGTATCCATAGTTTATATAAGATGATCTGAAATAAATGTTGGATGATAAAAATATGATTATATGTACGTATGTACCAAATATTACAACAAACAAAACTTAAATTATTAGATTGATTACAACAAAAAATGTATTATATTAATAAAAGAAATGTTTAAAACGGAGAAATATTTGATTTAACAACAAAAAAATTGTTATTATATTGTTAACTTTGAAACAAAATTTGTTGTTGATTATTTACGTATTTGATAAAAAATATTCACCAGATGACTTATTACAATATTGAAACACTCAAAATACGTAAATTTATATATTTATAACATTCACTTTTACACTTAAACCACACAAATGTAACTGTTGAAAAAAGTTCGTTACAAAATCGAAGAACAAAGGAAAAAATAAAATGGTGGATAACCAATCAAAATCAAACAAAAAACGATCGACTAAAAACCGCGGGAATATTTTACAATAAATTGGAATATTTAAATTAATATAACATTGTCAAATGAATATAAAATCCTATAAATTAATGTACTTTACACTACTTCAAATAAACGATATAAAAGTTCGTTATAAAGGAAAAGAACAAATGAACACATAAAATGGCGGGCACTCAGAAACAAATGCAAACGAGGCAACTGCGTATTATGCAATGAAACTAAAGGAAAAACAAAGAAGTGATATTTTATTTATATTTGGCGCATAGAAACAACGAAAACAGAAATGAATGACCTACCAACACTTCAAACATTCAATCAATCAAATACTTAGATTACACATTTTATTAGGAAAATGTCGGTAATGGCGATAATTTAACCCCAAGAGTTTCTATTGATGTTCGAACCCAAACCGCTAGAATCAAGTCACTCAGTTGATAAACACTTCAATGGAAGATATAATATAGGTATCAAAATGAATGAATAAATGCATAAATAAGTCGTATTTACATAAAAATCACTTGAAATTAAACTTACCAAATATTAAACACTCGCAGTCGAATTAAAAATGTGTACACAATATTTGCAAATACAAATAAAACTTACAACATTTCTGTAATCTCTAAGTTACGATACAATCATGTACAAGATGGCGCCGAAAGAATATTTGAACATCAACCAACACTATATTTTTTCGTATTTGGTACGATATTTTTAGTCGAAGTAGTCGAATTTCTTTCACTAATAATTAAAAATGTACACAATATTTGCAAATACAAATAAAACTTATAACAAATTTGTAATCTCTAAGGTATGACACAATCATGGTACAAGATGGCGCTGATCGGACATTTGAACATCAACCGACGCATAATATTCTATCCACCATATTTTTTCTTAATAGGCACGATATTTTCAGTCGAAATTAAAAACACGTAAAAAGAAACGAAAAATAAAGAAAACACGTTGCATGACCCAACCAATCAAATGCTTTGCATTACTGTTTTTTGCAAGTCCCTTTTGTTCTATTTGTAAAACAAATAATTTTTAAGGGTTCGAACCCAAGCTGTTTTATTTAAATTCAGTCACTTAATTCACTTAGCTGTATAATAATTTTAATATAAAACAGCTATCGTACTCTTGCCACAATATATATTTAAGACCACGTGTGCTGAATAATGGCGTCTGAACATGCCCTTAATGGTATAGATAATATCAAATAGATATCAGATTAACATACCCAGAAATAAATAATAAGCCGTCTTTTGTTTAAATTACATTTGAAAAATAAAAACATTTACATATTATATAAAATTTACTTGAAATGAAACTTACCGATATTAATCCTTGAACTACTATACACGTTATACAGAGGGTTGCGTACAATTGAGAAAAATTCTATTGTACCAACAGTTTAACTCAAATTGTAAAAATCACTAATTCTGTACTAAAAAAAATCTGATGTGGACACCACTCGACTTTCTTGTACGATTATTAAACTATACATATTTTTTTAATAAATAAATTAGAAAATATTAATTTTAACTTCAAAACAGTAAGATATATAGCGACCATAATCTAACCCGGTTCTTTTTAAAGAGAGTATTGATTACAACAAAGAAATATTTGATTACAACAATGAATATGACTAATTTCACAATAAAAATATATTTGTTATTGTACGAATCATAAAATTATACGTATTTAACGTAATTTGACATGAACATTTTATTTTTTTGTCCTAATCAATAGCAAGCTTTATTACAAAAACAAAAAAGTATATAATTTTTAAATTTACATATCTCGCTTATACAAAGGACTAATTTAATAATACTTGATGTGCTAGACGCAGAAATTAATACGCTAAAACTTTTATTTGAAGCATTTATTTCTAAAATCAAAATAAAATCATTTTATTCAAGAAAAACTGTTAACTTCAAGTAATGTACCATTTCCAGTTAGCCTATTTTAACCAAAATCTATTATGTTATTTCGATTGACATAAAAGTCTTGTATACCAAATTTGAAAAGTTTTGGATTATATTTTAAAACAGTTTTTCATTAAAATCTATTACAGGCTTCATGTAAAGTGCCACTTCTGGAAATTGTGTAATAACCAGAAAGGGAAGTGCACAACTAGATGATACAAAATTTCATCTTTCTACGGCTTACCGCTTTTCAAAATGGATTCAGAGATGATCAAAATGGATATTTCCGCTGAAATCTGAAAACCGAAATTTTCTAGCCACATATTTAAAATAATCATAATTATACCTACAAGTACTTTCAAACATTTTTATTGATAAACTAATAAATAAAACATAAAATAAACATAAATACATTATTTTTGTGCAACCACCAGTGAGCTAATCATTTTGCAGATGCAATATAATCCGTTTGTTATGGTTACGGCGGTAAAATTGGGCCCTTCCGACATTATCTACTACTTAAAATAAATTGTACCAAACTTTGAAAAGAGGTACTGACGTACTAGGAAAATAATTGTGCCGACTATCGCATCGCTGGTTATACACACACAGAAAACAAAAATTAACAACAAATCCCTAATGTCTAAGGTAC